>CM050170.1:100027971-100195471 GCA_027410445.1 Discoglossus pictus | reverse complement strand
AATAAAAGTACTCAGAGGGAATTTCAGAACTATCCAAAAGCGGAAAACTTTTGAATTAAATATGATTCACTTTTTTAATACAAAGGATTTGGGCATTAACATCGACTTAGGCTTTCTGGCCCACTATCTTAATGTCTTATTGCTAACACATTCCACCTACCTCCCCCACTTCTATTACTGTTTTTGGAAGCTACATGCTATACTAAAATGTATTGCTCTTTGTTTTACTCTGCTGTGTTCTTATCTACAACCTGATCCATAAACTTACATACTGACCTGGAATGGAAATTAGTGAAAATCATGACAGAACGTGCCCTTAAATATATGTGTAACACAATAAAAAACGATAAAATACTGCACTCTATTTGCAAACCATTGCATTTCCAATACGTCTTTTCTCCTGCCTTAAAACAGTGCCATCTAGTGGCCAGATGCAGCATTACAGTGTTATACACATCAGCTTGTGTGTGATATGTGTGCTGCTTGTGTGCATATAAATGTGTATTTTATACGTTTTTATTGTGTTACACATATATTTAAGGCCACTTTCTGTCATGATTTTCACTGATTTTTATTGCAGCTCAATATCTCCCTGTGTTAAACCGGAAAAATGTAATTGCACATCGCGACTGAGTAATAAGTGATGTGATCTTGTATAAGATATTGAGCTTGTATGGAAATCAGTGAAAATCATGACAGAAAGTGCCAAGTAACACCAAAAAAAACACACATTTGCATATTTATTTATTTATTTATTTATGAATTTTGGGCTCCAAAAATAGGGGGCGTCTTATACACGGAAAAATACGGTATGTGTATACACATATATATATTTATTTATTTATATATATATATATATAATATATATATATATATATATATATATATATATATATATATATATATATATTTATATATAAATGTATATATATACTGTATATGTATATATATTGTAACCGTATGCCCCTAGAGGATGGTGCCAAGTAAAGTAGTGTAAAGAGTTCTTGATAGGAGTGATGGAGTTAAACTTCTAAAGAACTCCTAATTGTTGCAGGTGCAACTTCACTTTAAAGCCTGGAAAGCAGACATGGGGGGGGGGGGGTTGCTGATTAGGCTCTGGCCTGAGAGCAGTGAGGAGTCTGTGTGGAGCTGCAGTCTATGGGAGAAGCTGTGAGGTGAGACAGTCAGGAAGACTGCTTATAATACAGATTAAAGTACAGAGAGACACTGGCAAGTAAGTTGGATTGCCTGGAGAATACAGCCAGCAACTTAAGAAGAGACACTGAGTGTTTCTGTGTGACCTGAGAGGAGAACGAGACAGAGGTCCTGAACAGGACCTACCAGGACTTACAGAGCAGCACAGGAAGTTGCCAGTAAGAGGAACAGTCTGTGTGACTGCAGCAACACTTACCTGAGAGACTGCTTTAAAAATAGAGGACCTACAAAGGATCCATTGCAGCTGACAGAAAGAGACTGAACTCAAAGGTACCACCCCTCTGTATGAACAGTTATTGTTTTACCTGCAGACCGAGAAGTGGACTCAGGGCTAGCCAGGGTGTTCCTGAAAACTAGCAAGCCCGTTTCTGTAGATGTTTCTTTTAAACAAATAATGTACTAACTTTGGGCTTATTTTTATTTAATTATAAAAGTTAAGAACGTCGCTGGTTATTAAAGTTAAAAATAAAGATAGAGGGGTGCTAATAGAAACTGGCTAACAAGTATTTAAATAGTTAATATTACTATATTAACGTTAAGTAGACTGTTATAAGTAAAGGTCGTGTTTTTACCTCTGCATTTTCTTAATAGATTATTTAATTGTGGTCTTAGTTGTGTGACTATTTAACTAAATAAACAGTGTGTGTTTGTGGCGTGCTTAATGCTGAGTATAAATGGTGTATCAATTTTAATTACCTAATTAGTGATGTCTTATAATTGTTATTGAAGGGATCTATAAACTATATGACTAATTTATTGTATATTGAATCTAATTTAATAAAAGGTTATTGAATCCTTTCTTTTATAGATGCTTGTGTTGGTGTAATCTCAAATAAGCTAGGAAAAGGCTAAGATGTTTCTTTTATGCTGAAGTTAAGCTATTGTTTGTTTTTGAAAGCCTTTATTAAAACAAAGCTAAAAGTATATCGGACTCCCTGGTTTATTGGAAAATCACCGGAGCAACCAGTAGCCTAAGGCCGGCCCTGTCACAATATATATATATATATTTATATATATATTTACACATATATATATATACATATATTTACATATATATATATATATTTACATATATATATATATATATATTTATATATATTTACATATATATATATATATATATATTAATATATATATATATTTACATATATATATATATATATATATAAATATATATATAAATATATTACAGTATAAAATGGTAAAATAGTAATTTTAATAAATATGATTAAAAATCGAAAAATGTCAAGGATACTTTAGGTATTATATAAACCTTGAAATGTTCTTGAAATTGATTACACAATTTCTGCTATAAAACATCCAATGATTGACAACTTATCTAGAAAAGAACAAACGGCCCTATTTGAACTATCCAATAACACCAAGTTAGTAATTAAGCCTGCCTACAAAGGCGGCAATATAGTGGTCATGGGCAAGGACAACTATTCAAAAATGTGTAACCGTATCCTTCAAGATAGAAACACCTATGAGATTTTACCTAAACATCCACAAAAGGAATACACTTCAGAACTCAATGCAATATTAACTGAAGCCTTTGATTTCAAAGAAAAATCTTGATTTCCTTCTCCCATCGGCTCCAGTTGCTGCAACATTCTATCGCCTACCAAAAATACATAAAAATGTGAAAACTATTCCAGGAAGACCCATAGTTTTAGGTAGGAACAACCTCGCAGAGCGAATCAGTAGATTGGTTGACAGAAATTTTCAACCCATTGTTAGTTGTCTTCCATCTTACATCAAAGACACTAAGGATATTCTCAAACATTTGGACAATCTTATTGTTCCTACCACGTCTATACTAATCACTATAGACGTGGAACAACTATATAGCAGCATCCCACACAATCTAGGGATAGAAGCATTGCATTATTTTCTGCTAAGGCGGAACTACTCTACCACATGGAATGATTTTGTCACTACACTTATGCGTTTATCCTTGATAGGAATTTTTTCCACTTCGAGAACAAGTGGTATAGGCAAGTCAGGGGGAACAGCCCCCCCATATCACACTCTACCTTTTCTGTCTGCTCACTTATACTTTCACATCTTTACATTCTCACAATTCCATATTCACATTTTCTTTTCCTTATCCTTATATTTTTATCTCATCACAATCACTTTTTCATATCTTTAGTCTTTTTCTCATCCATTCTTTCTCTCATATACCCACACCTTTGCACCTTTAGAACGGTTCACTTCATTCTTTTTTCTCTTCTCTTACACTTTTGGTTTATAGCACCCTTTTTTCTTTTCCTCCCCCTCCCCCCTCCCCTCTTTCTTCTCCTCTTCTTTTTCTTTCCCTCTTACTCTACACTTACTATCTCACACTCTGCACTCAGCACTTTATTCTCTCTGCAGCCACTGCACTAGATATCCTTGAGCTGGTCTCAAGGTAACACTTACCTTTATTTGTCGATTTTGCACTTAGCACTTTATTTGCCCTGTAGTTACTGCACTAGATTTTTGTGCTGGTCTCAAGTGAGTTCCAGACCCTCTACATAAACAATCAAATTTTTCGGAGCTACACTCAAGTGAGTTCCAGCTCCACCCCTCTTAACACATACTGTCACACATTGGACAGTTTTTGTCTGTCTGTATAATTTTCATTCTTACATTGTTTCCTCCTTACCCTCCCTTTTTTTCACAGTTTTCCCTTTTTCTCTACATGTTTTTCTCTATCTATTTTTCTTTATCATTACACATATTCTGTTTATATATTTATTTGTCTATTCTTGGTGCCAGACTCGCAACTCTTTTGTGAGTGTTATTTATTAATTACTCTCATTACATATATATTTTTTCTTATCTTATTCTTTGGCCACATCTACGTGGCCCTCGTGGGCTCTCGACGTTCTTTTCCTTTTTAATGGTACTTATTAAATTATGTTTATTTTAATTCCAGTCTTTTTCCGCCTCCCAGTGGTCTAATAAGGAGCCTCTGTATAACCATACTTGTTTTTGCCGTATTTAATTACTAATTTTTGGTGTTTCAGTCACCAGGGACTTATGCTGAAGTCCCACTTGTGTTTTCCTTCCACATCCATTTTCTTTTGTTCATATATTAAAAATATATTAATAATTTTGATAATTTTAATAATTAAATAGTTAAAAATAAAACTAAACTCGCTAAATACTGAAAAATAGGGATCCCAGAATTTTTGTGTGTAGTATAAGTGTCCAATGACGACAATAAATCCTAAATCACAAGCAGAAAGTGGATGGTTTGAAAAAGAAGGCTATGTGATTAATGTGTTAATGTGAAAGGTGAACTAGACGGTTCACAGTAAGGACCCTCGAGGCAGGATTACCAACACCTCGTTTCCCAGTGTCCTGTTAAAGGACTACCGGGAGATAAGAGAGGTGTATGGATCCCTATCCTAGGATCCAGCTGTGGCTCCTTCTAAAGGAGCAGTAAAGGTGCAAAAATGTATTGACTAGTAAAGTGCATATATGTTTTGTCCAAATAAAGTGCAAGTATGCTATAAACCCCCAAATATAGCTCAATGTGAGGAAATACAATTATTGTTACAGATTGGAAATGCAGCTAAGCATGGGCAAGTTCTAATATAGGGAGACTTTAATTACCCTGAAATAAACTGGATAAATGAGACCAGCAGCTCAGCTAAGGGGAGCAGGTTCTTGAGTACACTCGGGGCTCATTATCTGACCCAGGTAATACAAGAGCCTACTAGAAATGGGGCCATCTTGGAATAGTCATCACAAGTAATATTGATATAATATCAAATGTTAAAATAGGGGAAACCTTGGGGAAAAGTGATCACACCACAGTATCATTTGAGTTTGAATACAAAAAACAGAGTTGTAAGGGGCCAACAAAAACTCTAAATTTTAAAAGAGCTAACTTTAATGGGCTACGGGAAGCAATACTACATATAGACTGGGACAAAGAACTTACAGGGAAGAATACTGAAAATAAATGGACAACATTCAAATCCTTACTAAATAAACATACTCATCGGCATGTACCATGTGGAAATAAAATTAATAGGAGTAAATCATATCCCATGTGGCTTAACAATGACTTAAAGATCATGATGAGGAAAAAGAAACATGCATTTAAATTATACAAGAAGGAGGGGACAGAGGCAGCTTTATGTGACTATAAGGAAATCAACAAGGCTTTTCAAAAGGGCTATTAGACTGGCTAAAATAGAAAATGAGAAGTCAGTTGCAATGGAAAGTAAGACTAACCCTAAAATATGTTTTAAATATATTAATGGTAAGAAGGCCAGGAAGGAAGCTATAGGAACATTACAATGTGACACAGGCCATCTGATAATTAGTGACCAGGAAAAGGCAGATGAGCTAAATAGGTTATTTTCGTCTGTATACACAAGGGAGGTACCAGTGGTTGGGACACCGCAACATAATGGGGCTACACAACCATCACTAAATAATTGGTTAACGCAGGAAGAAATCCAAAAGAGATTGGAGAAAATAAATGTTAATAAAGCCCCAGGTCCTAAAGGAAAACATCCAAGGGTACTGAGGGAGCTGGGTTCTGTAATAGCCAAACCATTATATCTAATCTTTCAAGACTCACTCACTACAGTGTCACTACCTGATGACTGGAGAAAAGCAGAGGTGATACCTATATTTAAGAAGGGATCTAGAGCAAATCCGGGGAATTATAGACCAGTGAGCCTCGCATCTGTAGTTGGGAAGCTTTTAGAATGGATAATAAGAGACAGAATACAAGAATATGTCTATTTGAACAAGATCGTAGGTAGCAGTCAACACAGATTTATGAAGGATAGGTCATGTCAGACCAATCTAATTAGTTTTTATGAGGAGGTTAGTAGGAACTTGGATCAGGGCTACTCAGTGGATGTAGTCTTTTTAGATTTTTCAAAGGCATTTGATACAGTGCCACATGGAAGACTAGTGAGCAAACTAAGGGATACAGGAATTGCAGTAAATATCTGCTCATGGATCGAGAGCTGGCTAAAAGACAGGAAGCAAAGGGTTGTTGTGAATAGAACATACTCCGATTGGTCTAATGGGATAAGTGGGGTTCCTCAAGGTTCAGTATTAGGTCCTCTCCTTTTTAGCATATTTATTAATGATATAGAAGTAGGACTCGAAAGTAGTGTCTCCATTTTTGCTGATGACACTAAGTTGTGCAAGGTAATAAAATCAGATAATGATGTACTTTCCCTACAAAGGAATTTGCATAAATTAGAGAAATGGGCAGCTAAATGGCAGATGAGATTTAATACAAATAAATGTAAGGTTATGCATTTGGGAAGGAAAAATAGCCATGCAATCTATAATCTTAATGGAGCAAATCTTGGTGTATCAGATATTGAAAGGGATTTGGGAGTGCTTGTAGACAACCACCTAGGTAACAGCGCTCAAAGCCAAGCAGCAGTTGCAAAGGCAAGTAAAATATTAGCATGTATTAGGAAGGGTATAGAAGCAAGGGAAGCAAATATAATTCTGCCACTATACAAATCCCTAGTACGCCCTCATTTGGAATATGGAGTACAATTTTGGGCACCACTTCATAAAAAAGACATTTTAGAGCTGGAAAAAGTACAGAGAAGGGCTACAAAACTAATAAGGGGAATGGATGGGCTAAGTTATGAAGAAAGACTAACCAAACTAAACCTATTTTCGCTAGAAAAAAGGCGTCTACGAGGGGATATGATTACCTTATTTAAATACATCCAGGGTCAATATAAGGCTTTGTCAAGTGAACTTTTTGTAGCAAGAGATTTTCAACTGACAAGAGGACACCCTTTGAGGTTAGAGGAAAAAAGATTTCACCTTAAACAAAGAAAAGGGTTCTTCACAGTTAGGGTGGTTAAACTGTGGAATTCTCTACCAAAGGAGGTGGTAACAGCTAATTCGATAGACAACTTCAAAAAGGGGTTAGATATATTTTTGAATAAAGAGGGCATTCAAGGCTATCCTAGATAACTAGCGAAGGAATATTGATCCAGGGAGAAATTTGATTGCCAGTTTCTGGGGTCAGGAAGGAATTTTGCTTTTTTTCCCCTTATGAGACAATTGGCAACGTTTCAGTGGTTTTTTTTTTTTCTGTTTGCCTTCCTCTGAATCAATTAACAATTAATAATAAATAGTGCACATTAAAAAGATCAATAGAGATCTAAAAAGGTTGAACTTGAGGGACTAACTCTTTATTTATCCTCCAATACTATACTATTAATAATTATTTAATCAACAAATTAATTAATAACTAATCCGCATATTGCAGATCAGAAGAGATCTTAACAGGTTGAACTTGATGGACTGAAAGTCTTTTTTCAACCTTAATTACTATGTAACTATGTAATATAAGATTCCAATCTTGAGAAAAAATGTCTCAATATAAATAGATAATATCTGTGTGTAAAGTAGGTGCTGGTAGAACTTGTGTTAATATGTATTGGAACTAGTGATGTTCCAATAACTAAAGCTGCTCTTGTGTATCTCTAGTGTCTCTCTAGTGTATGACAAGTGTTTAAAGCTAATCTGATACTAATGTAAAAAAAAACAATATAAAGAAAAAATGTTTAGATAACATAATGAAAGACCATCCTCATTTCTGTACCAAAATATAAAAATTCTTGGACAATTGAAGCCATAGTCAGAGGACATAACCTATAAATAGTTTTACAAAGACAGTCATTCATAAATTATACACATCTGACTGTGGACATGTACTACCCACAGTCTTACTTACAATTGTGTTCGACTCAGGGGAGCTAGTCTGCAGGCGTGAGCTGTTACCCCTCCTCGTGCTCAGACTGCTGAAAGGATCCTTATACCAGGAGCCTCACGCTTTCTAGGATCCTCCTTGCACAGTTCAGTAAAAGACTGTGAGCGTAATTGTAATGCTAATTGTAATGCTAATACTTTGGGACCCGAATGTACCGACTTGAGTAGTTAAATCTTGTCAGAACATCTAATGCGTGCCTGACCCGCCCGGTTTCGTGGTATAAGCTTTCTCAAAGGCACGCATAAAATGGCTGTTGGCTCAGATTAAAACATTTGCAGGCTTTCCTAAATCCCTGCATTCCATTTTCATTAGCTGTACACTGAGTTACATGCCTGTGACGAGGTGTATACATTAATATGTAAAGGTCCTTCCTGTGCCATAAAAGAGAGAACTATAGGAATATTTACAAATAAGAATTTAGTTAAAGTAAACTGACAGAAAAGAGAAGGAAATTGATTGTCTGTTGGTTAGATAACTTAATCAGATGAACAGAAGGGTCCCAATCGAAAGGGATGTTACTATAAGTTGTTCCCACTTAGTTCCTGATGTAAATAATATTACACCATTAAATCTCATGTTACTATTTCTTTATGTTTATAAATACACAAATGATATAATTTACTATCATGGATTTTTTTTGTCAACTTACTAATCCATTGTGATATCCCATTTTTCATAGTGTTCAATATTTTAGTTGATCCTTTAATCCATTGTTAAGTAACCAAATGACTTCCATGATCAATATAATACAATTTTTACAGTGGAAGAATGGGAGTGGGGGATATCTTCCTTTGTCCCAACTATTGGGTTCAAGAATAGTTATCTCTATCCCTTATGATTTCATTGCAGAAATATGTTTTTATATTTAATAATTGTTATCCAGAGACGAAGATATTTTTAGCCAATTTTTAGTCAATACACTTTAAAGATTGATTGACAGTTATATAATTTTTTCAATGGATAGTCCTTGTTGGTCTTCGAATGTATGAAACATTTCTCCGGTTTAATGTAATCACATGCTTTACATTTCAGACATTTGTATATACCTTTAGTACGGTCAGTACTTAACCAATTCTGCGTTGGTTGTACTCGCTTAAACATACTGTGAACCAGTATGTCGCCAATGTTTTGTGCTCTTCTATATGTTATTGCTGTCTTTGGTGGGAGTACATGCTGTAGTGCTAGATCGCTACTCGAGAGACTCCAGTGTTTGTTCAAAATGTTCTTAATATGTTGACTTTGCGTTCCAAAGGTCATAACACATCTCATTTGTTCAAGACATCCGGTTTTCTTTTTCTTGTACAGTAGTGAATTCCTGTCCTCTGATAGCGCTCTCTTATAGGCTGCTTTTAAGCATCTATTGGGTTATCCTCTAGATTTAAATCTGGTTCTTAGTATGTTTGCTTGCTTCTTGAACTCTTCTAGGTCACTACAATTCCTCCTTAATCTGCGGTATTGACCTACTGGGATACCTCTCTTGAGGGGCAAGGGATGTTGACTCTCCCACCTTAGGAAGCTATTTGTAGCTGTATCTTTCCTCTGTACTGTTGTACTAAGCTCTCCTTCGTCATTCTTCAAATTTTTGAGATCTAGAAATTATATGCTATCTTCACCAATGTCATAGGTGAATTTTAAATTCTTGTCATTGATATTGAGTTTTGACACAAATTCAATTAGTTGTGATCTCATACCGGTCCAAATCAGTAGTATGTCATCTATAAATCTAGCCCCAATATAAAATACTGTCAGTGATTTTTTTCTGATTCTCAGTGAATACCAGCGTTTCCTCCCATTGTCCTAAGAATAGATTCGCATTATTAGGGGCACATGCTGTCCGCATAGCTGTGCCCCTGATTTGTCTGTACCAGATGTAATCAAATAGGAATGCGTTCCTTGTTGAAACAAATTTTAAGAGTTCAATAATTAAGTTCTTCCATTCAGTCGTGGTATTACTTTTGTTGTCCAAAAAGTATCTCGTCGCTTCTATGCCTAAATTGTGTGGTATGTTACTGTATAATTGCTCCACATCGATGCTTACTAGCAATGATGTGGGCGGTACATGTAATTGGTCCAATTTTCTAAGGACATCAGAGGTATCCTTCAATTAGGATGGGAGTGTGCTGACCATTGATCTTAGATGCTGGTCAATCAGAGTACTGATTCTTTCTGTAATGTTATTTGTTCCCGAGACAATTGGTCTTCCTGGAGGTGGTCTTTGTTTTTTGTGAATCTTAGGTAAAGTATAAAAAGTAGCTGAAGTGGGGCTTTTCGGTACAAGGTAATCTGCATTCTGAACTGAGATAATACCTCTTTCTTGCGCCCTCTTTAGAATGAGCTTCAGTTCTTTACTGAATTTAGGCATAGGATTTTCAGAGAGGATTTAATAAGTAACTTTGCTTTTCAAGATACTTTGACACATTTTTAAGTAATCTTCCTTCTCTAATATTACTATGTTTCCCCCTTTGTCAGCAGGTTTAATTTCTATGCTAGAGTCTCTCAAATCTTTTAAAGCATGAAATTCTTTTTTAGATAGATTTCTTTGTTCTACATTGTTTTTTTTTTTTCAGTAGTTCAATTTCCTTGACTACTAGATGAAGGAACTCAGGTGTAAAACGACTCTTATTTTTACATTTGTTTAAAAAAAAAAAGAAATTTCGTTCAGTAGATTTATGAGGTCATCTATGGCATCTTTATCATGTACCGTTAGACCCAAGTTTTCCATAGTACGTTTTTCTTTCTCATAATAGAACTTTCTTAGGGTCAGTTTCCGTATAAAGAGATTCAAATTTTTCACATTATCAAATTTACTGGAATAACTGTTTGGTAGATAATAAAGTCCTTTTGCTATATGGGACTCTTGGAGATCAAACTTTGATACATTAATGATACGTGATTCTTCTATTTTAGTTGCATTAGTCCCATTCTTCATGATGGATGATTCAGATGAGATTTCCAGATCATTATTGGAACAGCTTAGTTCTTTTGGGGAAGGGATTTTGCTTAGGATCGATTCCTGCTCCCCTTTGGTCTTCCTGGGGCTCTCTCCTGTGGTGGTTGTTGTCTCTCTGGTTTTAGGCCTTGCGCCTTGCCTAAAAAAGTATCCATTTGTACTTGTTGAAATTGTGTCGTGGATGTAAGTCTTCCATAGGTCGCCTCCCTATATTCAAGTGTAGGATTTATTTTTCTCCATGTTCTTTGTGATCCTTCTGTGTCAGAATAATCAGACGAACTTGCATCTGTCTCAGATCATTTTTGTTTTTGTTTTGTTATCCTATAGGTCATTTTATTTTGGAAATCAATCTTGTCCCGATGATATTTATGTTGTTTACGTGTGGCTAATTATTTTTTATATTTTTCTATCTGTTCATTGAATTTGTTTAAGAACATGTCAAAATCAGGTGTTTCCTTGAATTTATTCATTTCTTCTTGACTTTTTTCTGCTTTTTTTATGATCAATCCAAGATTGGATATCTCTCTTTCTAGAATTAATCTCATCAAATCTAGGGAAAATTTGATGGTTAAATCCATACAGCGTTTGATGAATTCGTAATCTAGAAGATTAAATGCCGTTACCAGCTGGATACGTAATCCCCTCGGGATGATATTGTTTTTTTATATAATTTTCTAGACTGCTAATTTTCCAAATTGTTCTTAATCCTGTACCAAAATATAAAAATCCTTGGACAATTGAAGCCATAGTCAGAGGAGATAAACTATAAATAGTTTTACAAAGACAGTCATTCATAAATTATGAACATCTGACTGTGGACATGTACTACCCATAGTCTTACTTACAACTGTGTTTGAGCTGTCACCCCTCCTCGTGCTCAGACTGCCGAAAGGATCCTTATACCAGGAGCCTCACGCTTTCTAGCATCCTCCTTGCACGCTCGAGTAAAAGACTGTGAGGGTAATTGTGTGTATATATATATATATATATATATATATATATATATATATATATATATATATTAAACATTTTTATACATGAAGCGATTTGCTGGTAACTCTTGATTTCCTATAAAAAAATCTGTCTGCAGAGCAATACATAATTTGAAATGTCTTAACAGTGCAACTTTTAATACAAAACAGAAAATGGCATTAGTTTAGAAAGAGTTACATTTTAAAACTTGACATCTAAAAAGGATTGTTTATTAGTTTGGCTGTTTAATGCCAAATAGAGCTGAGAAACTCATTTTCTTCAAATTCTACCTTAAAAAATCTGTTCATAGCGTGACAAATTACTAGTGTCCTCTGGGTTTGTACCATGTCTCAGGCACTTGATAGAGGTATATAATACAAGAGGCTGAATACATTGTGCAGGCTTTACTTAACAAATATCTAGTGATACAGAATAACTAACAAAACAAATCAGTGAAAATAATAGGCCTAGCTTCCACTGAAGCAGCACCTTAACTGATTAACAGTTACCTCACTAACCAGCTCTCATCCAGCTAAACCTGTAATTCAGATTCCCAGGTCTCCACTCTGCTCCAAGCTGTCATAACTGCAGGCTGCTGTCTCACCTCAAATACTGGGAATCCAATTACTCCCTGTATCAATACCACAATAGCAATCTAAGCAAGTAGTTATATGGTTATGCATTGAGGAAATATGACCAGACATTATCAGCCTTTTTAAATTGTGATTCGGTAAATGTAAAAGGGCTCTATTTAAGCACATAGCATATTTTTTTTACAGAAGTTTTTAGTTAGTGAAAACCTTGCTTTTGGATAGAAGTTCACTAACTAAAAACTTCAAAAACTTCTGTAAAAAAAAAATATGCTGTGTGCTTAAATAGAGCCCATTTAAATTTACAGAATCGCAGTTTAATAAGGCTTTAAATGTTCAGTATTAGTCTGGTGACATTTTGTAAGCAGTTTATGTGTCTCTGTACAGAACTTTCTAATGTGAAGCCTTGAACAAGAAGATGTGAATGTAACTGGTCACCAACAGGTCAAAGAAGAGGAGATTCCTATACATATAAGTAATGGTTAAGTAATAAATAAAATATGAAATTCTGGAATTCGAAAAATAAATATTTATTTCAAAATAAATAAAAATGTTTGTTGTTGGTATCAACATTTTTGCACCAAGAATTTTCTCCTTATTTGTTTGTTATACAATTTCAGCTTTAATATTTAGTGGTTACAAGCAAAGGCTTTATTGATACAGTATATTATCCATATTATGAGATACCGCAATAGTTTTGAATTACCCACCCAAAATAGGAACTATGAAGATCCCCATGATCCCAACTTTATGGTAGATGTAGTGTGTTACGTAAGTTCCATATAATTATAGTTCTAGTGTCTCAAATATATTTATCTTATATATACAGTGCCTTGCAAAAGTATTCACCCCCCTTGACTTTTTACCTATTTTTTTATTTTACAGCCTTAAGATCAATGTTTTTTTAATCTGAATTTTATGTGATGGATCAGAACACAATAGTCTAAGTTGGTGAAGTGAAATGAGAAGAATATATACATAAAACTATTTATAGAAATAGAAAACAGAAAATTGGCATGTGCGTATGTATTCCCCGCCTTTGTTATGAAGCCCATAAAAAGCTCTGGTGCAACTAATTACCTTCAGAAGTCACATAATTAGTGAAATTATGTCCACCTGTATGCAATCTAAGTGTCACATGATCTGTCATTACATTTACACATCTTTTTTGAAAGGCCCCAGAGGCTGCAACACCTAAGCAAGAGGCACCACTAACCAAACACTGCCATGAAGACCAAGGTACTCTCCAAACAAATAAGGGACAATGTTGTTGAAAAGTACAAGTCAGGGTTAGGTTATAAAAAAATATTAAAATCTTTGATGATCCCCAGGAGCACCATCAAATCTATCTTAACCAAATGGAAAGAACATGGCACAACAGCAAACCTGCCAAGAGACGGCCGCCCACCAAAACTCATGGACCGGGCAAGGAGGGCATTAATCAGAGAGGCAGCACTGCGACCTAAGGTAACCCTGGAGGAGCTGCAGAGTTCCACAGCAGAGACTGGAGTATCTGTACATAGGACGACAATAAGCCATACGCTCCATAGATTCGGGCTTTATGGCAGAGTGGCCAGAAGAAAGCCATTACTTTCAGCAAAAAACAGAATGGCATGTTTTGAGTTTGCACAAAGGCATGTGGGAGACTCCCGAAATGTATGGAGGAAGGTGCTCTGGTCTGGTGAGACTAAAATGTTACTTTTTGGCCATCAAAGAAAATGTTATGTCTGGCGTAAGCCCAACACATCACATCACCCAAAGAACACCATTTCAGCAGCCGGTACTGGGAAACTGGTCAGAGTTGAGGGAAAGATGGATGGTGCTAAATACAGGAGTATTCTTTGTACAGCCACCTTTTTTTTCTATTTGTTGTTTGCTTCACAATAATAAAAAAAAAAAACATCTTCAAAGGCGTGGGCATGTTCTGTAAATTAAATGATGCAAATCCTCAAACAATCCATGCAAATTCCAGGTTGTGAGGCAACAAAACACGAAAAATGTCAAGAGGGGTGAATACTTTTGCAAGGCACTGTATGTATGTATGTATGTATGAATATACATACATAAGCTGCTTCTACCTGCTTAGAGCAAGGTTAGTCTACCTTTCATTGAAAAAAAGAACAATACAACATTTTTAAAGGTACACTAGAGTGGTCACACAACGTAGTTATTTAAATGTACTGGTGAAATTATCATTGTTGCATCCGACAAAGTTGGTTCTCTCCATTCCCTCTTAGAACAACTTCTGGGCAGAACCTCTTTTAGCCCCGGGATCCTCATTTTTTCTGATGGTGTAGGGGCCTTATTCAATTGCAAATTTGTAATAGTTGCAGAGTGATTCAATTGAACAAGCCTGCAGCTACCTGGCCGAAAGCCTAAACCGTAAACCATGCACCCGTAAGTAGCATTTCAGAGAGTGATCATGATCAATTAAGCAAGGCCGTAACTACCTATTTAGAAACCACCAATAGTAAATAAGACCGTCATCATTATGTCAGTAAAACATGGAGGTTAAACGGCAATCAATTAGCATTTAGAAGTCCGATATCCGATCAGACTCGCAATCTAGCAATGTACAAAATAATAAAAATGAATGGCGATACTGTTCTAGTCCATGTTGGTGGTTTGATATGTATTAACTCCTTGATTACTGACATGATTCAACACGGAAATGAAACGTACATTTATTTATTTTTATTGCAGATTTGCGAGCTTGAGACTGTTGTGCAGTTAATTCTAATGTCTTTAATTTCT
This sequence comes from Discoglossus pictus, assembly GCA_027410445.1. Lineage (NCBI taxonomy): Eukaryota > Metazoa > Chordata > Amphibia > Anura > Alytidae > Discoglossus > Discoglossus pictus. Next base: position 100,180,224 of record CM050170.1, on the reverse strand, counting down.
TTCCCTGTCTTTTAAAGTTCAGTATTGATTTTTTATTTGCTTTTATAGTGCTACAAACAGGTGTTTAACCCCCTTATGAGCCCTATCTGGTACCCGTAGGATCTTCTACATGTGCCATTTACAGGTGTGAGAACATTTGCGTGCTTGAAGAATTGTAACAAATGAATAGCGATTTGAGATTATGACATTTACGTGCTTGAAATATCAAAGGCCCTTGGTGGGAGTTACGATTTTAACAACCGCAGGGATTTTCAGCCTGTAACCCGCAGATCGTTTGCGGGTAGTGAAAAGGAGCCAATTAAATAGCAAATTAGTTTACGGGCTACATTACGCGCTTCCGATAAAAATCAATTGCTCAATTGAAAAAGGCTAAAAGTGTCCCTTCAATAGCCACTACATTAAAGTAGGCACATAATGTAACAAGGAATACAGATAAAGACTCTTATCATGGAAGTTTCCATGTTCAGATTCTCTCCCACCCCATGGACACCTGATAAGGGTGGAGAGCAGCATGACTACTGAAGACCAAACCATTAAGCTTCAAATTTAAGTTTTAAATTCAATATTATTTATATTTTTGTGTATAAAATACTGATGTTATTGCTATTCAATAACTAAATAAACAAAATAAACCCAATTGTATAAACACTGCACTGATCCTTTAAGAAATGCCTCACATTAATCAAATCAAATAATCTCTCCAACTATAGATGAGCATTCAGCTCAATTTAATATCATATATAGCCATGCAAAAAAAAAAGGCATTAAAAAAAAAATTGCATTGGTATTGGGGTTCTATATAACCAAATACATTTACTGATACAAATTGTCTCCTTTATTATGAATTAATTCAGGACACCATTTTTCATCATAAAGCCCTGTTAATTAAAAATGAGAAACACATTGAAACAAACAACTGCTTGGTCTATCAAGTCGGAATATTAAATATGTACAAAACAAGATTCAGATTATAGACCAGTGGTGGGCAACTCAGTCCTACGAGGGCCACCATCAGTCCAGGATTTCAGTCTCTTTACATGAGCCCAGTTGGAACAATCAAAATGAAATGAGATACCCTGAATACAGACAGTTATTGAAATCCTGGACTGTTGTCCATCGTAGGACCAAGTGGCCAACCATGGCTGGATTAACCACTATGCAAAATAATCACGTACATAGGGAGTCAAGGGAAGGGGGCACCATAGATATTTTCCGTTGCCGAATTTATCATGGACCATATGGTGCAAAATTGCAAATGGTGCAGATGAACCAAGTTCCAGAACAAGAAGCTCCTACAACAAATAAACACATTACATATATATATATATATATATATATATATATATATATATATATATATATATATATATAATATATATATATATATATATATATAATATATATATATATATATATATATATATATATATATATATATATATATATATATATATATATATATAGAATAGTAGGGGTTAAGTATATACATTATTTTTGATAATACAACAAAATTAAGATCTGGTAGCGGTTTATTATTGTTTATGTTTTGAATTCGATATACTGTATATGGAGGCACCAAAATCTTTTAAGTGCTTAATGCCTCTAATGGTCTTAATTCAGTCTTATTGCCCACCATTGACATAGACAATGCTGATGATCCATGGTTTTTTTCTTATCTGTTTCAGATAAATGGTTTTATTAATAAAATAATTAACACAATAATCAACTAGGATGATAATTTACATACATATATAATTACACATCTATCTATAACTATTTATAGCTATAGTAAAATAGTGCTAGTGATGTAACAACTTGAGCCTTACCCTGATATATATAACCTCCCTGAGCTCCTCACACCCTACACCTTACTATTCACCTGCTATGACAGACCTCATGGAGGAGAAACGGACTTACGCAGATGACCAATAGAATGAACAGGAGATTCGTGACATCAGTAGTTACCAGGAAGAGTGTTGACTAATAAACTGATGAGATGTGCGTTACATCACTAGATACACGTCCCACATTAAGAACAGCTAAATTCTATTGAGAACATTTAAATGCATCGTCACCATGGAAACCGGATTATAGAAGGAACCTGCCTCTACTATGCTGATTGGCAGCTACCTGTGCTGCAGGCGATTCTGGGACTTGTAGTCCGGAACAGCCACTTCCTGTTCTTTTTTCCAAGGTGGCGGCATCGTGGTAGGACGTGTGTACTTCTGTGGTCTAAACAAATCATATGAATTATTATGTAAGTTATATATAAGTTATTTATTGTAATAGCTCTGTATATAATAAGTGTGTCATATTAGTTTGTTTATGTGTGAATATATATATATATATATATATATATATATATATATATATATTTATATATATTGTGGAAGAAGAGTATATTTACATACATTTATTGTGTGTGGAGGAAGGGTTATGTGCTCCTAATGTATTTGTATATTTATGGTGGTTGTTTAGCTTTGTTTACTGTGGGTGAAAATGTGAATACACATATACTGTAAATGAAAGTTGGGAAATGATCATGTTCTTAAATATTTTATTATATTATCACTATATATAGTCAATCCCTTCCCTGGCTCCTTGTCTGGCTCCTGACTAATCTGGCAGCTAATTGGTAACTAAATCTGGCAGCTAGTTGGTAACTAAATCTGGCTGCTAGTTGGTAACTAAAACATTTAGCAACTGTTAAATATTAATTATTTCTCTGATCCTTGAAAATAAAAATATGCGTCTGTCTTCTGATTAGCCATGCCGACCAGTGTATAACATATTAAGTCATCACCACTTAGTGATATGAAAGTTTCTTTATGAAAGTTTATTTCTCTGTGTGATTCGGAAGGTCTTTGTGTGTGTGTGTATGTATGTGTATATATATATATATATATATATATATATATATATATATATATATAATTACACATACATATATATGTATCTACCTGATATGCGGACTCACAGGACATTATTTATTGTGCTTGTCTGATCCCCAGTCCAACCTGTTTAAATATATTATGTTGTTCTGGTACATCAGATTAGTATAGCTTAAGACTTGATAAAGAGAGGTTCATTTCTTGAAAGCTTGTCATAATACTTTTGAATATATTTGTCTGATTATTCATCTAGATTACCGGACGTCTACGGCTACCTCATTCTTTATATTTATATATATATTTATATATATATATATATATCGTATTTACGCAAATCAAGCGCTCCATCCAATCTAATGCGCGCCCTCTAAATTTGGGACCCATGAATCAAAAAAATATTTTTGCTGGCGAATGTAATGCGCGTTTGTCATTTGTACAAGAAGTACCGATCAGTGAGTTTATGTTACCAACTTATGGTAATTTTATTATAAATGACACTACTGTACAACAATATGATCCTATTGCATATTCGATCATATAGCATATTCTTAATGCCAGTCTTTGAGGAGCCACTTCCTCCGGTGGTGATGACGAGGCCTCCCATTTGAGAGCCTCAGTCATGCACTCTAGAGAGCTGCGAAGCGAGAGATGGGGGTGTCGTGGTGTATACCGGTATGTCCTGGTCTGTGCTTTCCTTTTTGCTATTACTGGTAATGCAATGTTATCGATGGCTCACTAGGTTTAACCCTGAAAAAGGGGTTAAAACATTGAATCTAGTGTGCCATCGATTCTAATGCACACTCCAAATTTGGGACCCGATTTTAACGAAAAATGTGCGCATTAGATTCGAGTAAATACAGTATATATTTCACCACAACAATCATTTAATATATGGTGGGCAAAACAGCGATAGACGCCATCGAGGTACAGTAAATAAATAGTACATTTGTGTTCACATATGAATGCCTAAAACAAGTTAAAAAACTTGTTTCATGCCCAGAATTCTGAGAAATACAGTTATTACACTGCATTCTTGGAACGTGGGCAGTGACATGCAAACGTGCCCACAAAAGCTTCGCTCTTGCAATCCATAACCATATCAAACATGGCTTCCAATAAAGCATATGCCCGCTGTATCGAAAAAGCTTTGAGCGAAGACAAGGTTGGATTATACACAAGCTAGGAATCCGACCCACGTACAGCCGTTTCAAGGTTACTGCCTCGAATCAAATGTGAACACAAACATACTAGTTATATACTGTACTATGGTACGGTGGAGGGCTTCTATCGCTCTTTTGCCCACCATAAATTAAATGATTGTTGTGGTGAACTACCTACCCAAAATATCCACTACACAAGCTAAGGAACCGGCCCCATGCTGATGAGAGGCAGTAACCTTGAAACGGCTTGGTGGGATTCCTAGCTTGTGTATAATCCAACCCTAGCCTTGCTCAAAGCTGTTTGATACAGTGGGCATATGGTTATGGATTGCAAGAGTGAAGCCTTTGTGGGCACATTTGCATGTCCCTGCTCAGGTTCCAAGAATGCAGTGTAATAACTGTATTTCTCAGAATTCTGGGCATGAAACAAGTTTTAGACATTCAAATGTGAAGACAAATCTATCATTTATTTTCCCGCGGGACTCATTGCAGGGCTTGCTCGCAAGTCTTTACAAATGACAGGGGCTGCAATGAGCGCCAAAGGCGCTCATTGCGAGCCACGCAAGACTTTAAAACAGTCTACACTTGAGCACAAAAGGCACTTATGTTAATGGCTGCGATTACCGACGAAACGCATAGCACTTTGGCGCTGATCTCGAGGCACGCAACAATTTACACTTTTAACAGCCGAAAAGGTCTCAACCGCGTAATTAAGGGGGAGAGCCAGGAAGCCTGTGAGTAAGGTTGCAAGCGAATTTGAGCCATATTGGGTGTTTTTCGTCGATCAAAAATCGGCTAAGCACGAAAAAAAATGGCGTCCGAAAAAACGTAAAAACTTTCAAACAGGATCAGAACAAGGCCGAACAATGCCAGTCAGCGCGCGCAATGCAAACATTCGTCAGACACACAGAGGAGAAAGACACAGGGAAGGGACGGGGGGAGCTGGTGGAAAGACACATGGCATTCCCAAACACAAAAGTTGCAGGTTACAGAGGTATGCAATGAGCGGCAAAGCCGCTCATTGATGGGCTCGCAATGAGCGTCGAAGGTGCTCATCGCAAGGCCCATAAAGTAGACAGGAGGAGAGGCTCGCGCTGAGCGCCAAAGGGACTCAGAGGGGGCAGAAACTCGCATTGTGTCATTGCCAGGCTTCAAACTTTATTGCCTTCATTTTTTACGGCCAAGTCGCTAGTATATATATATATATAAAGAAGAGCTGTATGTGTATGTTTATAGTCAGTGATAAAAAAGTAAGCTGTTTATAAAACTTAGGACTTACAACTTTTCTCTATGTTTCAGTGTGAGATATATGGACACAAGAAGATGATGGATTAGAGTCAACAGACTCTTAGGATTGTGGGAATGTCAGGAAAGAGGAACCCAGGTAATTCGGTATTAAAGGGTATTATATTTACTTTTGCTTTTTTGAACCCAGTGAATTAGATAAGACTTCAAAGTCTGTATTAAATATCTGTTGCTTTTCCAATTAGTGTGGAATGTGCACATTCCAGAGAAATAAGACACAGACACAGTGTTTCTGTATAGTAGTTCTCAAAGCGCTCTGTATTAAAATGGCAGTTTACACGTTTATATGTAGAAAACGTTATCTGATCAAACGTCACATGATTCCTTTGTCTAGGAATTAATAGCTTTATTGATTGGTTCAAAATTGCTGCAGTGTGTCGTCATCATACTGGTTAGTTTAGGGAGGAACCGTTCATTTGTCCTTATTTGGTCACGGATGTATGCATCATCAGGCCACTCCCATTTGTAGTTCTGAAGCCATGTTGTTTGTAGTTCCATCCTTCATCTTTAAGTAACCTCGATTGTCAGTAATATTCTTCTCATTTATAAATATATAAGTGAGTAAGGAATGCAGACAAACATAATAACATGAGAAGACATTTTCCTAATTATCATCCATAACAGTCCCCCCTAAAATGTACTCTTTTTATGTTATTAATGAGTGTGCAACCTAAGAAAAGCAGCTGTACTTATGTTAATGCGTGATGAGGGGTAAACTCCCCCCTAAACACTAGGTGTATATCTGTCCCTGAGGATGAGGTGCATGACTGCTAGAAAGCCCTAAACATCTGTGCTGTGAACGCCCGTTCTTCTTTGTACATTTGAGTAGCCATGGCTTACCCATGGCCCCTCCTGCCACTGTCACAGACAAGTCAGATGCCTTTCCCTAGCCCCTTGTATCAGGAACATGTGGGACAAGGGGTTTATGTGGAAACCTCACTCCTAGATACAATAGACCGTAACACTCTATGTGACTCCTCACAGCTGTCATCATCACAAAATTCTCGGTGCACAAAGGTTGATGTGACTCCAGTAACTGACTTCATAAAAATATGTTCGGACACATGGGGTAATACAGCAGGTAACAAATGCAAGAATTATCAGTATTGAAAGAAAGACAATGTCAACCTGTGACAATACCCTCTGCCAGTTGTTCATCCACCCAAACCATGTATCCCAATAGTCTGTGTTTCCAGAACTCTCCTTCAATTCTTGTGCCAAGTTGTTTAGTTCTTTAATGGCTAAAGTAATCTTACCGTTTGGACCAATATTATCAGGTATGTAGGTGCAACAGTTGCCAGTGTCAGTGTCGGGGAGAATTTTACACCCCCCCCCCTTTCTAGCATGTCTAGTGCCATTATATTCTGGAAGGCCATGTGTGATGTGGCCTTCAATTGTTCTGCAACTCCTGCAGAGCGTCTCTTGTATAATCCACAAACCTTTGTTGGTTATAATATATATATATATATATATATATAATTGATTCAAGCAACATTTTTATTTACACCAATCATTGGTATCAGTGATTCAAATCCTGCTGCTATCTGGTTTCGGCCCTTGAACTCATCAGGCACCCTCCTTGGGACTCCAATAGGATCTATGTACACATGGGAATTAAAACTTTCTTTAGGTTCAGATGATGATGTATGTCTCTTCCTTCTGGACTGTGTCTGAGGAACATTATCTAGATCACCATAATAGGTTGGAACAATGTGTAACGGCATTATGGCTTTAGTCATGGTACGTTCCCCACGCCATACTCCTGACAGTCTTACCCTGAGTTTCATATCTCCACACAACCAATATACGTCCCCCAAAGATTGTGTCTGATTGACTAGCATGGTGGCTGAAGTGACAAAACCCACTTGGGAACCTCTGTAAGTTGAACCCCTGAGAAACGTTTCTCCTGTAACACATATAATTTCCAGGGTACACAGTTATACCTCTCCCTGGGTGGGGATTACTAGTCATCACAGGGTACGTTTTCCTCCATTGTTCACTTCTTCTGGACCTGCCGTCTTTTGCAATTCTTTGAGCAATCTTAAATCTGTTGGCAGAGTTTGTATTGTATAAATGTTTATTTCTCCATCCACCTCTCTCCTTTCCATTTCCTGTGATACCATTTCTGCCTTCTTAGCCATCTGGTCTGCTAGATGGTTTCCTCGTGCTTCGTCTGAATTTAGCTTCCCATGTGCCTTTACTTATAGTATGGCTACTTCTTTCGGAAGTGTTAAAGCATCTAGTAGTTCACGGATGGCTTTGTCATGCTTCACTGGAGTACCTGCGGCTGTCATGAATCCTCTAGCTCTCCAGATTACTCCAAAGTCTTGAGTCATTCCCAGAGCATATCTTGAGTCTGTGTAGATGTTGGCTCGGACTCCTGTCGCAACCTCACAGGCCTTGGTCAATGCAATCAACTCTGCTTCTTGTGCTGACATGGAGGGAGGTAGTGAGAAGGCTTGCATCACATCTTTTTCTGTAGTCACAGCATATCCTGTGTGATCTTTCCCATTCTCATCAGCCTACCTTGATCCATCCACATACAGAGTGATGTCTGGGTCTGTCAGGGCAAGTTCTTTTACATTCGCAAGGTGTGAGGTCTCCATTTCCATTTGTTGAAGGCAGTCATGGGGTGGATTTGTGAGTCCTGGGACTGCATATGGGTCTCTGGCTTGTATACTGGGAGTGCTGTCTGCTTGCCAGTGGAGAGTTTTCTTTTCCACTCCTTCCTCTTCCTCTGCAGATTCCCACCATTTTAATGCAGCTCCTAATGTCTTCCATCCATCCGGTGCGAACTTGGATATTGCAACATGTGGAATTTCTGTATCCCAATGCTTGTAGAGCGCTTCTGCTTCTTGTGGGAGCTCCACCGTAAATGCACTATCACCTGTTGCATTGTTGTACAATGTCTTTAGGTTTAAGGTGACCTGCTTCAATTTAGTGAGACTTGCTTCATATTGGAAATCTCGGCCTGGAAATGTTTATTCCACAGCGTGCAATATAGAGGGTCTTGTGTCTCATCTGTGAGCGTCTGGCCGTTTCCACCACCTTCCAGTAGACGTCTTTTTACATATAGATTGGTTATTCCTGAGTTTGCGTTCAAAATCAGGTTGTACAATCAGGCTGTACAAAAGTATCCATCTTCCTTTCTCCCCCCTCTGGAAATGGTAAGAGAGTGGCTGGATTCAGAACATAGCATCTCTGTAAAGTAACATTGTCTGGTAGAAGAAGGGAACATTGCAGACGGAGGTGTCTGGATGTAGTCATGTGCTTAGGTAGTCTGCTGTATGATGGCTGCAAAATTATGTGGTGCCAGAACTGTCAGAGGATAGCCACGGACTATATACATCATATGTGTAGAAGGATTAATTCGGGGGTTAAGGGCTGCCTGTTTTCTTTTCCTGTATTTAATGTTTGCAAACTATTCAAAAACAAGCTCCATTTTGGATCAAATTCACATGCAAAATCTTTCTTCCAAATCACTTACTATAACATTCTAGGAACTATTCGCTTCAGTCCCGTACTTAACGTACAATAATTCCCAACTAACACTCCACTTCTTCCTTCATAGTTATCATAAGTGGAACAGTGCCTAGGTGAGGTCTGGCACTTACACAAACATAACAATTAGTCTTATTATGTGACTCTACGTTATATGTCGTCCATTCCAGTCATAAATTGAGGTCTGTGAACCCAGTCTCATTTGCTAGGGTTCCTTCGTACCTAGGTTCACTGATATCAGTCGTTTGGGGTAATGCCTGAGTGTGTTGTACTTGCATTAGTCCTTCTGATATAAGTGGTGCATTTAGATCTCTGAGCATAAATTTACCAATCCGTCCTTTTGCTTCTCCTCTAACCCAGCCACCCATTAGGTATGTACCTGCGTCTGTGGGTCTGGGGGTAAGTCGCATGTTAGCTCCAGTCTTGCCATTTGGCGAGCATTTGCCTGGCTTTATTAGAGTCATACGTTCAAGTAAAGGGCTTCCACTCAAATCTGTTCTATCTAAGGCACTCTGTGGTCTGTAGCCCCAAGCTGTCCCAGTGTTCCATCGTACAGCTTCCCAATGACTACAATCTTTTCCCCAAGTCTGGTCTGTAACACATATGTATATAGATGTGCTGTGAGTGTCTTTGTACAAGTTACATTGTTGAGTCACGCTTAGCTGTTGGCAACATACAACATGACAATAATCAAAGGAGAATGTGATCATATGTGGTTTAGATGGATTGTACCAAAATGTAGTACCATCTTTCTTCTCACTAATGAATGCAGAAGGTTCTACTTTAGTTAAGAACAGACAGAAAAGGATATGTGTTATGATCATCATGATGTTGGCTGCTATGGGTCTGGTGCTGCTTGCAATGAGATGCATGAAAGGGACCATCATATCTGGATTCCAGAGGATTCTTTTTCACAAATCTCTTGACCAGGACCCAAGCTCCAGGAAGTAGTTGATGAGTACCAGTGTCTACTTCTGGATCTGGAATAGGAGAAAACTCTTGTGCATGTATTTTAGTCAGTGCTTGAGATAAAACAATCACATAATCAATAAATACATCAGATTTAAACTTCAATTGCTGAGGATAATAAGGATCTCCTGAGGGGACAGAGAAAAAAAACTTCCCTCCAGAGAGTGTATGCTTAACAATGTTATTCTTGGGCATAAGGTGAAAACCCTTTTTATTTATTTATTTTTACTGTGTCTAATGGCAACATCTTGTACTCAGGACAAGATGTTTATAAATCTTCCCTTCTCTTCAATCCTTCCACACCACTGACTGTTTTATCCTGTATAGTATCTCACAAATTAATAGCCTGATTTACTGTTTCATCCGGAGCGCATGCTATTAATAACTCACAGAATTCTGTATCACCGTTGCAGACAGGCGTGTAGGAGTTGATTTACATGAGCAGAGATTGCTAATAAAAGCTTAAGAAGCTTAATAAAACATTGAATGTCTCCTATACCTTCCCTTTTAAGAAAGATTAATATTCCCAAGGAGTAGTGGATACAGGGCACTGACTCCAGCAGAGGTAGCATAGTAAATGCTTCGTCATAGGTTTTAAAAGGGGTTGGTCCTAAAGTTAGTCAACTCCCATTTTCCTAAGTAGGGAGCCATGATGGGGCGGTGGCTGTGTGTTAAGAATTTCATGGTGTCTTTGTTCCACAAACCACTAAAATGTAGCAAACACCATTCTTCTCTCAATAATACAGACAGACATATTTTCACATAAAACTCTAATACGCACACAGAGTAGATGGGAGGAGGGAAGGGGAGTGGTTTGCTTTGCTTTGTCATAAGATGGGGTGGCCAATCCCTCTCATACAATGCAAACCAGTCACCTCCCTCTTCAAAGAGTACAGTATCGAACACACAGAAACTTCAGACAAAATATTTCAAAAGAATACACGCATACGTATGTATTTCACAAACACACCTGTCTTACACTTACAAACAAGATAAACTATAAATCCTCCACTGATTTCAGTGGTGGACACAAATTCTCTAACCTGCATTCCTCAATTGTTTTGCAAAGAAAGGAAATTACAGTAAATACTCACACATTTACTTGCAGCAAAACACAAGACAATTGATCTACTTTATAAACGAAAGCAATCAGAATATTATATAAATGTATGTAAGGAAAAGTTCCTTAATATTTCTGTGTTCATACCTTAAACAGCATAGCAATACAGCAAAATATGTTAACACCTTCAAATACAACCTAGCATTGGCGTAGGAAGAATTCTAAGATTCGTCCTTCAAATAGTTAAACCAGATGGGAGGGGGTGGATGAGGAATTTCTCTCTCTCTCTACAGCTTCGTGATCAAGGTCAAAAAAACACACAGAGAGAGAGATCAGCTTGTAGTTTTTTTAGGGAGAGAAGTTCTAAGCTGCATTTCTTATCAAAACATGCATAACAACCAGCAGTGACATAGCATATAACATTATAATCATCAAACCTTTTCTGCAGAAAACTTTAGATTCAAAAGACATATGATTTCAAGATCATGCGCATTATGCGTCACACACACGTTTTTAACCACCCGCAGTGAATGACAGACGTTCCCTGAAGTTTTCAAGCTACTTTTACGGCCTGAACATCATGACCCTCAACGGATATCGTCCATCCGGCATGCATAGACATTTCCCAGGGAAAAATATATATATGTATATTTATATATATCTCAATCTCCAGGGCACATATACGCAAGCCCGTATTTGCGACCTCTGGTTTATATGTACGTCTCTGGGTACAAATCATCTGTCTTCCAGATATTCACAAATACACGTGTGTGTCGTGAATCACATGTCTAAGGAATCTAAATCATTACCAACAGACCACACACACACACACACCGGCAACAGATATCTATTATCACAGGTTTTTTAAAACGGACCTTGAGCAAGCTATACCACCTGTGCTTTGAATGCCTGCCAATAGCCGAGAAAGAAATAGTGACTTGCACAGTACTAAATATCGACCTTAACAGACATATTTCCTGATGGTTCCTTCTGCTGCTGAAAGTCACCACTTCGCTCCTTCTCGGCTATTGTCAGGTCATAAACTCAAGGCCTCACGCTGGGCGCCAACTGAATTAGATAAGACTTCAAAGTCTGTATTAAATATCTGTTGCTTTTCCAATTAGTGTGGAATGTGCACATTCCAGAGAAATAAGACACAGACACAGTGTTTCTGTATAGTAGTTCTCAAAGCGCTCTGTATTAAAATGGCAGTTTACACGTTTATATGTAGAAAACGTTATCTGATCAAACGTCACATGATTCCTTTGTCTAGGAATTAATAGCTTTATTGATTGGTTCAAAATTGCTGCAGTGTGTCGTCATCATACTGGTCAGTTTAGGGAGGAACCGTTCATTTGTCCTTATTTGGTCACGGATGTATGCATCATCAGGCCACTCCCATTTGTAGTTCTGAAGCCATGTTGTTTGTAGTTCCATCCTTCATCTTTAAGTAACCTCGATTGTCAGTAATATTCTTCTCATTTATAAATATATAAGTGAGTAAGGAATGCAGACAAACATAATAACATGAGAAGACATTTTCCTAATTATCATCCATAACACCAGACTTTGCATCGCTGCTAACCTAAATAATTAGAAGAGTGATCTTGAAAGAAGGTATTATAATCTGTGTAATTTACATTAGAATATAATAAAAGTACAACTCTCAGTATATGACAGAGCAAATAAAGCAATAGCTACACACCGTAAAGTGTAATTGTACATAAGGGTAATATAGTAAAGTCTATATTTTTGTTAACTTTCTAAGAACTTCTTTACCCTTAAAAAGACAAGTTCTCCAAATTATATTAGTTAATCTAAGTAAAGTGTTGACTCCTATCCATAATGTCTAAAGGGAGTTTCCATTTTATTAAATTGTTGAGATTTGCCTATTAATACATGTGTAATAATAATAATGGCTTATTTTTACTCCATCTCTGGAAATTAGTTAAAGTAATGACTGTACCTTTAAATTACAAGTAATATATATATATATACTTATATTAAGGTGTGTGTATATATATATATATATATATATATATATATATATATATATATATATACATATAGATATCATATAATGTCTGTGTGTGTATATATACTGTATATATATATATATATATATATATATAAATAATAATTATATACTTGATTAATAATTAATTAACAACTAATTAATATTTAATCATATTGCAGATCAGGGAAGATCTTAAAAGGTTGAACTTGATGTTGAACTCAGCCATCTACATTTATTTTAACTATGTATGTATAATTAGTTTTTATTAATGGAAAGAGTTTTGTTCTGTCATTTCTCCTGAACAGTAAGTGTGTGTGTGTGTGTGTGTGTGTGTGTACTTGTGCAGTGATTAGTGGGCAGCTGGGAGGGGGTTTGTTTTGCCTGTGTAAAGCTATATCAGTGGGTGACTTTTTGTGGTCTGCTTGCCTCTGTTCTGTGATTTCTTCTGAACAGTAAGTGTGTTGTGTACTTGTGCAGTGAGTAGTGGGCAGGTGAGTAGTAAGAACCTAATAAAAACAGGGGAAGGTGCGAACACTTCTAGCATAAGTAAGGACAGTCCTAGTAAAAGTGTAGGAGTTTAAATATAAGGAAGGAGTGCAAAGGGGAAGAACATTGTAGTGCTTTATACATTTTTTTATTTTTTTTACCTACTGTAATTATTAGTCAGTCCAGTGGCAACCTCACTCAGTGTACATCCTGTCATATGTATGCACTAATGGAAAAGATCATCCAGGGTCCATACCTCTGTGACAGGTGTGAGCATGTTGCCTCTCTGGAGGCTCAGATTGGAGAACTGAAGAGGAGAATTGCAGCACTTAATGTTATTGCTCCACTGGAAAGGGGGTTGGTGCTCACAGAGCACAGTTTAGCTGGGCCTAGCATAGAGGGAGGAGCTGGGTATAATGAGGATGTCCAGGCAGGTAGCTGGGTTGCACAGTTACAAGGGGAAGAGGGGGGGAGGGGAACAGGAGCAGGAGGGAGGCCAGTTCTGAGTTGGCAAACACCAACAGATTTGCCAGATTGAGTGAAACTGTTGGGGATGTCCATTCAGGAATGGCAATGCCAGATAGAGCTGTTCCCTCTAACAGCCGGGAGAACAGTTCTACTGGAGGAGTGGGAGGGCAGAATAGGCAGAGCAACAGACAGGTATTGGCGGTAGGGGACTCTATTATTAGGAAGGTAGACAGGGTGATTTGTCAAACAGTTTGCTGTCTCCCGGGTGCTCGGGTTCGGCATCTTGTGGATCGGGTAGACAAATTATTGGGAGGGGCTGGAAAGGAACCGGCGGTCTTGGTACATATTGGTACCAATGACAAAGCTAGGGGAAGATGGAGTATCCTAAAGAATGATTTTATAGAACTAGGTAATAAGATGAAAGCAATGACCAACAAGGTAGTATTTTCTGAGATACTACCAGTGCCACATGCTAGCCCAGGGAGGCAGAAGGAGCTTAGGGAGGTTAATGCGTGGCTAAAAATGTGATGCCTTAAGGGGGGGTTTGAGTTTTTAGAGCACTGGGCTGACTTCTCAATTGGGTACAATCTCTATAGCAGGGATGGATTGCACCTTAATGATAAGGGAGCTTTTGTGCTAAGGGATAGGATGGTAGAATGGCTGGGAAAGTTTTTAAACTAGTAGTTGGGGGGGGGGGGGGGGTGAGATAGAATTAGTTTGGTACTAAGTGTAGAGGGGCTAAGGAACTTATTAACTAGTCATGGGGGAGGAGATAGGGGGAGTACAGTCAATAGGGAGATATTGCTCAGTAACTCAAGTTCAGTAGCAGGCACTTCAGAACTACAGACTCATAACATAAGGTGTATGCTTGCTAATGCCAGAAGCTTGCCAGGAAAATGGGATTTAATAGGCATTACTGAAACGTGGTGGGATGAATCTCATGACTGCACTGTTAATCTGGATGGTTATAACCTATTTAGGAAAGATAGAGGCAATGGTAAAAGAGGAGGAGGGATTTGTCTGTATGTTAAGCCTGAATTTAAGCCTATTGTCAGAGAAGATATTTATGCTGGAACTAGCGGTAATGTTGAATGTTTGTGGATAGAGTTAAATAGCCGAGGAGCAAATTCTAAAAGAATAGGAGTATGCTATAAACCCCCAAATATAATTGAAAGTGAGAAAATGCAAACATTGTTACAGATTGGAAATGCAGCTAAGCATGGTCAAGTTCTAATAATGGGAGATTTTAATTACCCTGAAATAAACTGGATAAATGAGACCAGCAGTTCAGCTAAGGGGAGCAGGTTCTTGAGTACACTCAGAGATCATTATCTGGCCAAGGTTATACAAGAACCTACTAGAAATGAGGATATCTTAGATTTAGTCATCACAAATAATATTGATATAGTATCAAATGTGGAAATAGGGCAACCTTTGCAAAACCGTGATCTCAACACAGTCTCATTTGAGATTGAATTAAAAAAACATAACTGTAAGGGGCTAACGAAAACTCTTAATTTTAAAAGGGTAGATTTTAACGGTCTAACATATAGACTGGGACAGAGAACTGAAAGGTAAAAAAACTGAACATAAATGGACAACGTTGGAATCCTTACTAAATAAACATACTTATCACCATATACCATGTGGAAATAAAAGTAGAAGAGGTAAATCACAACCCATGTGGCTTAGCAATGAATTGAAGATGAGGAGTAAAAAAACAAGCATTTAAATTATAGAAACAAGAGGGGACAGAGACTGCTTTACATGAATACAAGGAAACCAACAAGGCTTGCAAAAGGGCTATTAGACTGGCTAAAATAGAAAATAAAAAATTAATTGCAAAGGAGAGTAAGACTAACCCTAAAATATTTTTTTTAATATATTACTGGGAAGAAGGCCAGGATGGAAGCTATAGGAATATTACAATGTGACACAGGCCGTCTGATAATTAGTGACCAGGAAAGGGCAGATGAGCTAAATAGGTTATTTTCTTTGGGATACACAAGTGAGGTACCAGTGGTTGGGTCCCTTCAACATAATGGGGCTACACTACCTTCACCAAATAATTGGTTATCACAGGAAGAAATCCAAAAGAGGTTGGAAAAAAAAATGTTAATAAAGCCCCGGGTCCTGATGGAATACATCCTAGGGTAGTAAGGGAATTGGGTTCTGTAATAGCCAAACCATTATATCTAATTTTCAGGACCCCCCTGGACTAACAAAATTAAACTAACAAAATTAAACTTATTTACTCTAGAAAAAAGGCGTCTAAGAGGGGATATGATTACCTTATATAAATACATCTAGGGTCAGTATAAAGATTTGTCAAGTGAGCTTCTTGTGCCAAGAGGTTTTCAACTGACAAGAGGACATCCCTTGAGGTTAGAAGTACAAATATTTCACCTTAAAGAAAGAAAAGGGTTCTTCACAGTAAGGGTGGTTAATCTGTGGAATTCTCTAAAAAGGTGGTGACAGCGGATTCGATAGATTACTTTAAAAAGGGATTGGATATATTTTTTTAAAAAAAGGGCATTAAGGGCTATCCTGGATAAATAGAGAGGGAGTATTGATCTAGGGTTGAATCGGATCGCCATTATCTAGGGTCAGGAAGGAATTTTATATTTGTTTCCCTGTTGAGACAATTGGCAAAGTTTCTCTGTTTTTTTTTTTCTGTTTGCCTTCCTCTGGATCAATTAACAATAAATCTGCGTATTGCAGATCAGAGGAGATCTAAAAAGGTTGAACTTGATGGACTAAAGTCTATGTAACTATATGTAATAATATATATCACCCTTTATTTGTTTAATTATGGAAAAGTTACCTGGGGATGTTAAAAATGGACCTTGCCCAGTGCGGATGGCTCCACCCACTTTGCATATTCTATTTATAGGGTCCCACTAAAAGAGATTGTAGAGGATAACAGGGAAAATATGATATGGAAAATGTCAGCACCTATACAGAGTAATATAAGTTGCAAGTAGGTCATAAGATGTCATATACTTCACAAAAAAATATATAGAAATTAATTAATTTAGATTATTTTTGAGTTCAGTGATCCTTTTAATAAAAGAATACCAGTGTAAGCAGCTTATTTATATGTATATGTTTGTACAGACAGTGAAAATGTTAAACCATTGATTTTCACAAAATGTGATCAAGATGAAATTATTGCGTGGAGTCCCCAGCAGATTAAGGAGGAGAAAATTCCTGTAAATATCAGTGAAGGTGAGTAATATGTTTTTGAAAATTTACTGTAATAAACACCAACAGCCTTAATAAATTGTGATTCAGTAAATTTAAAAGGGCTCTATTTAAGCAGACAGCATATTGTGCTAACTAAAAACTTCTGTAAAAAAATATGCTATGTGCTTAAATAGAGCCCTTTTAAATTTACTTAATCTCAATTAAAGGCTGCATATATTTAAATAGTACTAACCATAAGAAAAAAACATATTTGGTGCCGAGGACAATATTTTTCTTTCGGTCTTATCCATTATACTGTCAAAAAAATATTTCCTGCTTCTGGTATAATCAGTTTTTTTAAAAGGAGGTACCTGATTTTAATTACCGTATAAGCCGACCCGAGTATAAGCCGAGGCACCCATTTTACCACAAAATACTGGGTAAAATGAGTGACTCGAGTATAAGCCGAGGGTGGGAAATTTGCTGCCCCCTGTGTCCCTCTTGTGCCCTCTGTGTCCCCCTCTCTCTCTCCGTGTCTCTTCTCCCCTCTCCCTTTCCTGTGTCTCTTCTCCCCTCTCCCTTCCCTGTGTCTCTTCCTCCCTCCCTTATTACCCTCCTCAACCCCACTCGTCAACCTCCCTCCTCATCCTCAACCTCCCTCCTCATCCTCAACCTCCCTCCTCATCCTCAACCTCCCTCCTCATCCTCAACCCCCTCCTCATCCTCCCTCCTCATCCTCAACCTCCCTCCTCATCTTCAACCCCCCATCCTCAATCCCCCTCCTCAACCCCCCCATCCTCATCCTCTCTCCTCAACCCCCCATCCTCAATCCCCCTCCTCAAACCCCCCCATCCTCATCCTCTCTCCTCAACTCCCCATCCTTAACCCCCCTCCTCAACCCCGCCTCCTTATCCTCAACCTCCCTCCTCATCCTCAACCTCCCTCCTCAACCTCCATCATCAACCCCCTCTTCAACCCCCCATCCTCAGCCTCAACCCTCCTCAACCCCCCCATCCTCATCCTCTCTCCTCAACCCCCCATCCTCAATCCCCCTCCTCAACCCACCATCCTCAACTCCCCTCCTCAACCTCAACCCTCCTCCTCATCCTCAACCTCCCTCCTCAACCCCTCCTCAACCCCCCCATCTTCATCCTCAACCCCCTCCTCACCTCCTCAACCTCAACCCCCTCCTCAACCCTCCTCAACCTCAACCCCCCTCCTCAACCCCCCATCCTCATCCTCTCTCCTCAACCTCCCTCCTCATCCTCAACCCCCTCCTCAACCCCCCATCCTCATCCTCAACCCCCCCTCAACCTCCCCCCTCAACCTCCCTCAACCCCAACCCCCCTCCTCAACCTAAACCCCCCTCAACCCCCCCCTCCTCCACCTAAACCCCCCTAAATACCTCCCCCCTCACCTTGCTTGTGCTCCGGCCTCCGCTCCTTGACCCGGCGCGCATGTGACGTCACATGCGCGCCGCGTCATTAGCATATACCGGGGGGGTTAGAGACACAACTGGGGGGGTTATAGACACACGGGGGGGGGGGGGGGGGGGGGGGGGTGGGGGGGGGGGGGGGCGGGTCGAGTGACTCGAGTATAAGCCGAGGGGGCCCTTTTTTGCCTTAAAAAAAGAGTTGAAAAACTCGGCTTATACTCGAGTATATACGGTAAGTGTAAATGTTTCCTGGGGCATACATTAAAATATATCAACAGAGCATAACATTTGGAAACGTTATTAATGTAAAAAACACAGTGGGCCTCATTCAATTGCGATTTGGCCAATTGAATAGGGCTCTAAGCACATAGCATATATTTTTAAAGAAGTTTTTAGTTAGTGAAAATCTTGCTTTTGGATAGATGCTTACTAACTAAAAACTTCTTAAAAAAAATTTTTTTATGTGCTTATTTAGAGCCATATTCAATTGGCCAAATTGCAATTGAATGAGGGCCAGTATGTTTGTCTCAAAAGAGAGCATTCACTATATACAGAAAAGCATATAGGGCAATAGAACAGAACAAAAAACAGAAAACTACTATGATCCTTGCAGGATACCACCTATCTGGAAAGCTTTATCTAAATTGAATGCCCCATAGCCGACTAGAGCCCTGTTTTACTTGACTTTAATCCTTATTTTTGTGAATATGTTTTACACTTATATACAATTACACATATTAAAGTGAAATTGTGCTATTTGAGTTTTTTTAATAAAATTCCAATTATTTATTTATAAAAGCAATACTCAGTATTAGCCTAATTCCTAAAGATTATGGTCACTAAAAAATGTATTCTGTTGAAGAACGTCCTGTGAACATTTGCAAAATTATTATTTTTTTTAGAATAAATGAAATACAATTTATTGCTTTTTTTATATGTATGTGGAATTGCTTTGGAATTTTGCTCTCATAGCTCAACTTCCTGAGATGGAAAGAGAAAGTAGCAGTAATTATGTGTTTCAGTAGTTTATTTGTATAAAGTATTTATCATATTTATCTTGCATATTTTGCATTCTTTGTTTTCTCAGATTTCTTTTTTTTAACAGACAGTGAAAAAGTGAAATCACCAATTTTCTCAGAGCTTGATCAAGAAGACAAAATAAATATGAAGAGCCACCAGCAGATTAAGGAGGAGGAAATTCCTGAAAATATCAGTGAAAGTGAGTTACAATTTTTATCAAGAATGTTTTAAAGAATATATAACACAATTAAATTGCTGAAGCCATAGGAAACACACTATATTGGGTTAAAGGGCCACATAATTCAGCACAATTTGGACATCACTAGTTCTTCTAAAAGCATGTTGATATACTTTTTGAATTTTTGAAATATGTGCATTTTTCAGAGAGAAATCAAATCTATCTTTACATGTGATACACTGCTGCATCACTGCAACCAATCAGGTTGCAGGGAGTCAACAGTATATTTTTTGTCAGACTGCTTGTATTTCAAAGGAACAGGTTGTATTTTTTTCTTACAGAAGAAAATTAAGGTTTCTGCTCTCTTGCCTCTCTGGAATTTGAGCAATGCAGAACAATGCAGCAGGGTTAGTGCTCTGTGCTCTGGTGCTCCATGCAGCTATATGTAGTGATAAAAAACAAACAAAAAAATAACCCTTAACAAATCTATCTGTACAGACATGGAATGTTGGACTTGCCTAAAACACTGCAGTGTAACCTGATTCCAGGGAAAGCTATGCTGTCAGTCACAGCCTTCCACCATCAAGATACACACAGCATGCACATACACTCTGCAATCTGTTATTCCTCATGCAACAGCCAGTGGACAAGACAGATTTGTATGTAAATATACTTTTAAAACTTTAGATATTGTTTTGCTATTAATAGTGTAATTAAAAAAAATAGATCATTTTAACATACAATATTGTGCTCTCTAATACCATTTCCCTTTTTATATGAAACTCATTTATGACTATATTTCCCAGTTTATTTAAATAATATCCTTATTTGTCAAAAACATTTACTACCTGCATCACCAATCACAATTTTTTAATATTCTTCTTGTTTTTAATTTTTATTTCAGGGAACAAAACTTTTTACAGTTTTGGGTGATAGTTTCTCACTTGCTTGAGATAGGGCTCGATTACATGTCTTCAATAGGAAATCTTGTGAGTGAAATTATCACGTAGGGAGTCACATAGCTATTAGACTAACTCAAGCAGTAAAGCCTTACGATTGATTGATACATGTCAACTATTGCACGGATCCCATAAGAGTTATGTTTTTATAAGACTCTGCGACTGCTTATTGTGAGACAAATCTTTATGTGTAAATGCAACCTCCTGAAAGAGCAGATAAACCCTTAAGAGACACTTGCAATAGACTTAAGGAGCCATGTTAAAATAGCCTAAAGAAGCATTTTTCAGGACATATCTGGTACCAATTAGTTGTTAACCTCAAGACAATGGATCATAGGGATGTAACTTGCAAAACACTTGACATACATCACTTGACTTTTGTCTAGTGAAACAAAGTGTTTTAATTGTTGCCTGACATCCTAGTTAGCAATACTTGATGGCTCAATCAGATCCGTGGATCTCCCCATAGAAGTCTACGCAGCCCCTTTTACCAATACTGCAAGTTCGAACCCACACAGGAACCAAGCTTGGCCTTGGAACGTGGAGAAAACTGGGTATTGCGGTTGGCTACTGGAAGTGACCACTGGTCACCCTTAAAGTGATACTACCCTCAAATATTTGTATTGACCCGATGCAATATATACACCCTGAAACACATGATACACAAAAAACAACTGTAAAAAAAAATTAAATTGACCAGAGCACTCAAGACTTGGGTGACCTGGTGGAAATGGCTTTCGGGGGCCAGGGCATATAGCCAGGGCCTTGGGGAAATGTTAGAGAATATAAACATGTCAACATTCATGTTTTTGTCCTATACCCAGAACACAGTGATATAGTCCTTTATTAGAACTGCCTTTGTGGCCATTACAATAGACTTGGCCCATCTGGTCAACGTGATTAGAGTACGTAGCGGTTCGGCCGCCAGCCCCAGAGGCCCGATAGTTCTCGAGGGTTGTGACATTGTGAAATAATGGGAAATCTCAATGTATTGTCAATGTTTGAGTAGGTAACAGGTAGCTATGTTATAATCTTTAATTTATATTCTTTAACTTTCCTTGGGTTGCTATGAGGGTTGATTGCCTCTGACGTAACATGTAAAAACCCTTCAAGTACTCGAAACTTAAATGTAGAAGGCAATTCTCATTCTTGGTAAACTTTGCTTATTACTGGTTTTTGACTCTAGAAATGCAGTGGGCAGACTGTCAGAACATATTGTTTTTATTGTGTAGAACAAAACTTTACAGTTAATTGTTTGTTGGCCAAACAGGTCTCCACGATTACAATCTGCACATTGTGACGATTAAAGAGGAAAGAGAATGTGAGGAAGAAGAAAAGGATATTCAAAAAATTGTGATTCATTCAGACCCATTTGAAGGTGAGTTTATATATATATATATATATATATATATATATATATATATATATATATATACACATATATATATATATATATTTATTTATTTTTGGGGGGATGAATCTCAGCATGTTTGGACACTTAGCCTGTTGGCCCATGTGGTCTGCATGCGCTCAATTATTTTAAAATAATATAGTTGTAATGTCTCAATGCCTAACTGTCACCTAGTAGGTTTGAACAGGATGTTTGTACTAGACTGAGAGTATATCATGTATCCCTAAAGCTATAAGGGGAGACAGAGGGAGCATCTGGGGGGGCAGGGGGCAGGAAAGGGCAACCGAAAGGGGGGGGGGTATGAGAAAGGGTAGGGCGAGGGGGAAGGAGACACAGGGGCTCATTGGAGCCACTGTCACTTGCAGGCCTGGAGATGAGCGTTGCAGGGCAGGCGGAGCCATGCGGGCCCCGCGATGAGCGCCTGCGGCTCTAATTGCAGCATGTGCAAGCGCCAGTTGTCGTCCCGCAACTGCGGGCCTCGCTTTGCGAGGGCAGCAATGCAGTCTCAAAGTTTCATGGGCCTCCCACTGAGCGCCGAAGGCAACTGCGTCCCTTCAGCGATCATCGCGAGGCCCGCAACAGGACGACAACTCGCAGGACTACAACTATATAGTGGATTAATTGCTTTATTCGTGGTCGGGTCCATAGAACAATTTGTATTTTTTATTTCAAGTTATGACACAATATACAGTGGATATAAAAAGTCTAAACACCCCTGTTAAAATGTCATGTTTCTGTGCTGTAAAAAAAACGAGACAAAGATAAATCATTTCAGAACTTTTACCACCTTTAATGTGACCTATAAACTGTACAACTCAATTGAAAAACAAACTGAAATCTTTAAGGGGGAGGGAAGAAAAAAAATAAAATAAAAATAATGTGGGTGCATAAGTCTGCACACCCTCTTATAACTGGGGATGTAGCTGTGTTCAGAATTAAGCAATCACATTCCAAATAGTGTTAAATAGGAGTCAGCATACACCTGCCATCATTTAACGTGCCTCTGATTAACCCCAAATAAAGTTCAGCTGCTCTAGTTGGTCTTTCCTGAAATTTTCTTAGTTGCATCCCACAGCAAAAGCCATGGTCCACAGAGAGCTTCCAATGCTTCAGAGGGATCTCATTGTTAAAAGGTATCAGTCAGGAGAAGGGTACAAAAGAATTTCCAAGGCATTAGATATACCATGGAACACAGTGAAGACAGTCATCATCAAGTGGAGAAAATATGACACAACAGTGACATTACCAAGAACTGGAGCTACCTCCAAAATTGATGAAAAGACGAGAAGAAAACTGGTCTGGGAGGCTACCAAGAGGCCTACAGCAACATCAAATGAGCTGCAGGAATATCTGGCAAGTACTGGCTGTGTGGTACATGTGACAAAAATCTCCTGTATTCTTCATATGTCTGGGCTATGGGGTAGAGTGGCAAGACGAAAGCCTTTTCTTACGAAGAAAAACATCCAAGCCAGGCTACATTTTGCAAAAACACATCTGAAGTCTCCCAAAAGCATGTGGGAAAATGTGTTATGGGCTGATAAAACCAAGGTTGAACTTTTTGCCCATAATTCCAAAAGATATGTTTGGCGCAAAAACAACAATGCACATCACCAAAAGAACACAATACCCACAGTGAAGCATGGTGGTGGCAGCATCATGCTTTGGGGCTGTTTTTCATCAGCTGGAACTGGGGCCTTAGTTAAGATAGAGGGAATTATGAACAGTTCCAAATACCAGTCAATATTGACACAAAACCTTCAGGCTTCTGCTAGAAAGCTGAACATGAAGAGGAACTTCATCTTTCAGCATGACAACGACCCAAAGCATACATCCAAATCAACAAAGGAATGGCTTCACCAGAAGAAGATTAAAGTTTTGGAATGGCCCAGCCAGAGCCCAGACCTGAATCCGAGTGAAAATCTGTGGGGTGATCTGAAGAGGGCTGTGCACAGGAGATGCCCTCGCAATCTGACAGATTTGGAGTGTTTTTTGCAAAGAATAGTGGGCAAATCTTGCCAAGTCAAAATGTGCAATGCTGATAGACTCATACCCAAAAAGACAGAGTGCTGTAATAAAATCAAAAGGTGCTTCAACAAATTATTTGTTTAAGGGTGTGCATACTTATGCAACCATATTTATTTTATTTTTATATTTTTTCTACCTAAAATATTTCAGTTTGTTTTTCAATTGAGTTGTACAGTTTATAGGTCACATTAAAGGTGGAAAAAGTTCTGAAATGATTTATCTTTGTCTCATTTTTTTACAGCGCAGAAACCTGACATTTTAACAGGGGTGTGTAGACTTTTTATATCCACTGTATGGTCTTCTGTTGATACAAAGTAACAGTTTTTTCTGCCTTTGTGGATCTTTCAACTTAAACCATTTTAATGATTTAATATATCAAAGTCTATTTTGAATGATTAAGTATATAAGCAGTTGTCTGTATCTGTGTAGGACCTTTAAATATGAAGACTCCAATTGGTTCAAAGGTTGAACAAGAAGAGCTGAATATAAGAGCTCAGCAGCAGGTGAAGGAGGAGGAGATTACTGTAAATATTAGTGAAGGTGAGTAATTAATACAAAATAAGGATACATTTAATTATAATTAAATTATATATAATATCAGTATATTCTGAATATTGTTTGCATATTGTTTCTTTACTTAGTAAATAACCTATCACATTTTATAAATCAAAAAAAATGCCTGCCATGATAGTATTACTGGATCGCTCCTCCACTAAAACTGGATAGGACATGGTAGAACTCCAAATACCTAACGTTCTGGATGCTCACCATATATGAGATAAATCTGGCCCAGCTATGCCAAGCATACTGTACATCAAAAACAGATAATCTTTCTTAAATGCTTCGAAAAAGTATCTGATCACCCACATGGCTTAGTTGACATTGGTGTTCAAGGGTCATCATAACTTGAAAAATTATCTGATCCAATGTAGTTGGATCAGTAAGTAAAATAGAGGGCAGGCACCAAATGCATGCCACACTTTTTTTTGCCATAACCACTAATAAAAGTAAAGCTCTTCTCATATGAGACCCACATAGGTGTGTGCTGCTTCCTTAAAGGTGCACCAAAGATTATTCTGTGGATGTTACATCATTTGAGCTCCCTCTTATTGGGTTTCCCATATCTTCTTGTAGATAACTAGAAAAAAACGAATAAAGTGTCCAGCTCTGTGTTTTATTTTTTATGTAGCCCACCTTGTGCACATAAAAAGCAACAGATACATGAAGGGGGTGCCAAACACTCAGCAATCCTCCTGGCCAGACACAATCAAACCCTGTGTTATTTCAAAAAGGTGTGCGATAACAATTGTATTTATATTCTATTTAATAATATTATGGACAAAGTTTATCAGTTTCTGAATACAGAGATTCTCACCGTCAATCTGTTTTTGTATATATGTCAAGCAATGACTCTTGCAAATCTGTCCTAATTGGCCTTCCATTAAACCTCCTATCCCCACACCAGTCCATTGTTAATGCTTCAGCCAGACTCATCCACGTCACCCAAAAGCTTGAATGACCTCATCTCTCCATCTCCGTCTCTGCCATTAACTCATAACATGCTCTCCTGCAGGACTTCTCAAGATAAGCACCTGTTCAACAAAGCTTACCATCTACCTCCTTAACTAGAACATCCACAACTTTATACTAGGTTACCCATTCCGGTTTGCATTTCTATCATCTCTTAGATTGTAAGCTCTCTTGAGAGCTGGATCCACATCATCCTATGTAACATTGGGTTTGTACAAATGTGATGTCTATCCACTGTTGTACTCCAAGTGCTACAGAATCTGCTGGTGCTTTACAAATAAAACTTAGTTATAATATATTTTATGTAAAGACAAGACTGACCATGTATTTTTGGATATCTGTACAAATCCATATAATTCTCTATTCTGGGACTAACAGGACTCCTTGATGAAAATGCATATCCTGAAACAATTAATGAGGAGGGAGAGTATGAGAGAGGTGAGAAATATATTCAGCAGCTGGAAATCCAATCAGATCCCTGTACTGGTGAGTGATCGAGAAGATAATTTATTTGTGTTGGTGCTATATATTAATGATGTAATTTTGTTTTTTACTTGTGGACAGATAAGGGTTAAATCATTAGGATGTGTAAATTTACTTGCTTGCCTGAACTATAAATATCTGTCCTTATAAGCAAACGGGTAACTTTCTCCATAGCAGCTCAAAAGGTAAAACAAGGTAGGTGTGACCAGAAGTCGAGTTCACTTCCTGTTATGAAATTATATTGATTTATAACTATATTGGCAGTAGTGCATTAGGTACAGTATTAAGCAACAATAATAATAGATGTGCTAAATCGGAGAACAAACTAACCTTAATAGGTTAGTTCTATGGACACGACAATCCACTCTGAGAGCAACCTCTTTTAGGTCACTTGTGCCCTTCACAGGGATAAATATCCTGTAGTATATCAGTCTGGTCTCACTCAAAAGAGTGATCCAGCCCTCAAATACCAGGCAATTCTACCCTGAACAGGAGAATCAGCAAACCCCAGATGTACGTTTCAACCTTAGTTGGGCCTCGTCAATAGGGTGTAGAGGAACTCCCTCCTTGCACAGTTAGCAAGGAGTCCACGTCTGTAGACCCCTATCACCCTTAGGAAGACTAAGCCTTAAGGGTCATTTGCATAGCCAACAACAAAATAGAGGTATTCAATCATCCACTGTGAGTGGAGTATCATGTCCATAAAACTAACCTGTTAAAGTTAGTTTGTTCTCTGATTAAGCACTTTGATTTTTGTTGTTGCTTATGCAAATCACCCTTTGAGCTAAGTTTCCCTACAGGTGATGGGGGCTCCAGACGTGGACCCCTTGCTCACTGTGCCTTAGGGAGTTCAGCTACACTCCACTGATGAGGCCCAACTACGGCTGAAACGTACATCTGGGGTTTGCTGTTTCTCCTGTTGATGGTAGAATTGTCTGGTATTTGGGGGCTGGATCACTCCTTTGAGTGAGATCAGACTGATATACTACAGGATATTTCTCCCTGTGAAGGGCACAGTTTAGCTAAAAGAGGCTGCTCTCGGTGTATTATCAAGTCCATAAAACTAACATATTAAGGTTAGTTTATTAGGAAATATATTAAACAAAAACAAAATCGAAGGCACTAGATCCGAGAAAAAAATGAACTTAATAGTTTAGTTCTATGGACATGATAAACTGCCTGGAGAGCATCTTCTTTTAGCTCGCTTGTGCCCTTCACAGGGAGAAATATCCTGAAGTATATCAGTCTGGTCTCATCCACTAGAGTGATCCAGTCCTGAGATATCTGGCAATTCTAACCTGAACAGGAGAAACAGCAAACCCCAGACATATGTTTCAGCCTTAATTGGTACTTGTCATTAGGGTGTAGCTGAACTAAATTAATTGCTAGTATTCTTGGTTTTTCATAAGCTAACATACCAAAAAGAAAAACTAGGATGGGCTACAATGGTGCTAAATAAATATCTCATTGAGGGTTTTGAAAATTAGAAAATAAAAATGTAAAAAAGTCAGGAGTCATTAGCCCAAAAATGACTCCTTATTATACAACAATATATGCAGATTCTGATAAGATATATATATATATATATATATATATATATATATATATATATATATATATATATATATATATAAATAATATATATATATATATATATATAAATAATATATAAATAATATATATATATATATATATATATACTGTAAAAACATATAAAAAAATGCTTAAAAATGTATACTATTTATATCTAATAAATAATACATAATTAAAATAATGTATTATTAAAAAATAAACTGATAATATATCACTAAAATAATGTAATATTCCAAATAAGACAGATAAATAAAATAACTAATAAAAACAACCCATATTTTCTTCAATGCTAGGGGTTCAGGACTTTTTCCTGACCCAAGAGACGGACACATTTACAACATTTTGCTATGCATCTGTTTATACGCGGTTCATGTCAGCTTATTTATATTTACATATAAAAATTAAATATAGTTTTTTTTCAGTAGAAGTTCAGCTATCCATCAGTACATTTGTTATTTTGGCTGTTCTAACTTAAGGAAGAAATAAATAATAAAGCTTGTAATTAAGTAAAAAAAACATTTTTTATCAGTTTGTGCTTTTACTGAAGCGAATTATTATTACTATTATTATTATTATTATTATTATTATTATTATCATCCTTTATTTGTAAGGCATCAACATATTCTGTAGCGCTATACAGGAAACCAATACTATCAGTGACATTGTAGCTAATAACCACAGCTCTGGATCTCCTGAGCACAATGATAATACATTTGGGTAATATTACATATATTGTTAAATGATATAAACCAGAAGACTTTCCTGCCTTGATAAGAACACTATGAAACAATATAAGCCTAAAAAGGTTAGTCTATCCTTGAACATCAGCATAATCTCATAAATATATGAGAGGCAGTAGCCTTGAAACAGCTGTCTCTAGGCAGGCTTCCTGGCTTGTGCATAATCCATCCTGAGCTTTGCTTAAAGCTGTCATTATACAGCAGGCATATGCTTAAAATAAGCCATGTTTAAAATGGTATTGGATTACAGGAGTGAAGCCTTTGTGGGCACATTTTCATGTCCCATCCCAGGTTCCCAGAATGCAGTTGAATAAGTTGAATTCTGAGCAGGAAATAAGATTTTTAACTTATTTTAGACATTCAAATATGAACACAAATGTAATATATATATATATATATATATATATATATATATATATATATATATATATATATATATATATATATATTGTATTATATATATTGTATAAAAGTACAGAACCTACTAAATTCAAAAATACCCAGAATACTTCATTCCGTAAAAATATTAAATCGCTGCTTTTTGCCAAAACCAATATTTTTAATACTTTTACAAAATACATGAATTTCATACCTAGAAGTGATACAGTCTCAATACTCCTCCCCATCCCCATCCCTTCCCACTCTTCCCCCAGTCTGCCCCAACCATCACTTCCTTCTCCAACCCACTCTCTCTATTATCTCCTCCCCAAACTCCTCTCTTCTTATTTACCCCATATGCCCTAACCTATACTCTCTCCTTGTCTCCTCTTTCTGCTTCAAAACTCACCTTATTACTAATCTCCCACCACTGCCCAAACCTTCTCTCTTCTCTTATCTCTCCCCTCTAATCTTATCTCACCTTGACTGCCCCTAAACCTTCTCTCTTTGCTTATCTCTCCCCTTTGCCCCAGTCTCCTGTCATATTGCTGTCCTCTCCCCTCCACCTACCCGTTTCCCCTCCTCCTCCTCTCACCATCCTCCTTTGCTCTACTACTTTTCCCTTCTGTTCTCTCTTCTTGCTTCTTCTCCCCTCTTTCCCTTCTCCTTTTCTCTTTTATCCTAGCCCTTTCTGCTCTACCCCTACATAATCATCCACGCCTCCTTTCTCTGCCCTCCTCATGCTCTTCCTCGCCTCCTCCTCCCTCTTCCCCTACTTCTGCTCTCTCTCCTCATCCTTTCCCTCATTCTCCTTTTACTCTTTCTTCTCTTCTTCCTTCTCCCCCTTCCTGCTTTCTCTCCTTTTCTTCCTCATCCCCACCATTACACACCAATGCATACCGATCAGTCCCAAATACTACATTGGAGACACTTTTCAGCATAATGGTGCCGGCACATTCAATTAAACTGACTACAGGGAATATTATCTTTCAATCTTTTAAGGTGACAGTTTGAGAAGTCCAGAATTTTGTTACAGTATACACAGTCTTAGTGCCTACAATTTTATCAGGAATCACATGAAAAATTAAATCTAAAAGTAATAATGATATTTTATTTCCATTACTGGCACATTTTAAATTCAGATTGATATATTTAAGAAAACTATACAGCTCTGTTTCATTACCATTCCAAATGTAAAATAATATTATCTATAAAACATAATTACTGTATTTATATAAGGGTTAGAAATAATTCCTCTGATGTTCCCCAAAAAACAACATACAGGTTAGCATACATGTGTGCAAATCTCATGTTGTCCGTCTAATCTTAAGATAAAAAGTTTCATCAAACATAAAATAGTTGTGAGTTACAATAAAGAATAATTTTGTATTGATAATATCCAACACTCACAAAAATAATTGATTCCTGGGCAGAGCATAAGCAGAAAAGTGGGATGTTAGAACAATTGTACAGGGAGTGCAGAATTATTAGGCAAGTTGTATTTTTGAGGATTAATTTTATTATTGAACAACAACCATGTTCTCAATGAACACAAAAAACTCATTAATATCAAAGCTGAATATTTTTGGAAGTAGTTTTTAGTTTGTTTTTAGTTTTAGCTATTTTAGGGGGATATCTGTGTGTGCAGGTGACTATTACTGTGCATAATTATTAGGCAACTTAACAAAAAACAAATATATACCCATTTCAATTATTTATTTTTACCAGTGAAACCAATATAACATCTCAACATTCACAAATATACATTTCTGACATTCAAAAACAAAACAAAAACAAATCAGTGACCAATATAGCCACCTTTCTTTGCAAGGACACTCAAAAGCCTGCCATCCATGGATTCTGTCAGTGTTTTGATCTGTTCACCATCAACATTGCGTGCAGCAGCAACCACAGCCTCCCAGACACTGTTCAGAGAGGTGTACTGTTTTCCCTCCTTGTAAATCTCACATTTGATGATGGACCACAGGTCTCAATGGGGTTCAGATCAGGTGAACAAGGAGGCCATGTCATTAGATTTTCTTCTTTTATACCCTTTCTTGCCAGCCAAGCTGTGGAGTACTTGGACGCGTGTGATGGAGCATTGTCCTGCATGAAAATCATGTTTTTCTTGAAGGATGCAGACTTCTTCCTGTACCACTGCTTGAAGAAGGTGTCTTCCAGGAACAGGCAGTAGGACTGGGAGTTGAGCTTGACTCCATCCTCAACCCGAAAAGGCCCCACAAGCTCATCTTTGATGATACCAGCCCACACCAGTACTCCACCTCCACCTTGCTGGCGTCTGAGTCGGACTGGAGCTCTCTGCCCTTTACCAATCCAGCCACGGGCCCATCCATCTGGCCCATCAAGACTCACTCTCATTTCATCAGTCCATAAAACCTTAGAAAAATCAGTCTTGAGATATTTCTTGGCCCAGTCTTGACGTTTCAGCTTGTGTGTCTTGTTCAGTGGTGGTCGTCTTTCAGCCTTTCTTACCTTGGCCATGTCTCTGAGTATTGCACACCTTGTGCTTTTGGGCACTCCAGTGATGTTGCAGCTCTGAAATATGGCCAAACTGGTGGCAAGTAGCATCGTGGCAGCTGCACGCTTGACTTTTCTCAGTTCATGGGCAGTTATTTTGCGCCTTGGTTTTTCCACACGCTTCTTGCGACACTGTTGACTATTTTGAATGAAACGCTTGATTGTTCGATGATCACGCTTCAGAAGCTTTGCAATTTTAAGAGTGCTGCATCCCTCTGCAAGATATCTCACTATTTTTGACTTTTCTGAGCCTGTCAAGTCCTTCTTTTGACCCATTTTGCCAAAGGAAAGGAAGTTGCCTAATAATTATGCACACCTGATATAGGGTGTTGATGTCATTAGACCACACCCCTTCTCATTACAGAGATGCACATCACCTAATATGCTTAATTGGTAGTAGGCTTTCGAGCCTATACAGCTTGGAGTAAGACAACATGCATAAAGAGGATGATGTGGTCAAAATACTCATTTGCCTAATAATTCTGCACTCCCTGTATAATAAACAAAAAGCAAAAAAACACTAATTGACTGCCAGTGGCTCACATGTATAACAATACCAGAACTTGTTCATACAAGCAAGGAATACATTCAATCCTATAACTCAGCTCAGAGCAAAGCACACATTATATTGTCATGCCCTACCTTTATTCATAGTGCTAATTGAGCCATAGAATGAAGGCAGCAAATGCTGCTGTCTGCCCTGCGGATCTGGGGAAGTCAAATGCAAAAACGTGCATTAAGGCCTCATCATAGTGTGTGCGTCCCCTCTGTGTGATGTCACATGCGTGAGACACAATCCCCAATAAGTACTATGAAATAAGGTAGGCATTACAATTTAAAGCTCTGTTTCCTCTGAAGTGAGTTATAGAATTTTTATTATCTATTTAAGAGCATAATGGAGGGGGATTTGTTGAATCATTGGTGTATTCAGATAGTATTTAAGCACAGGTGACCTTCCCCTCTTGCAGTGCTGAGTAATCACCCCCTTATCTCTTGAAAATAAATTATGACTATCATGGCAACTTCCATGCACGAACAAAGTCAGCTAATATGAAGACGTTCTGAGAAAATGCTTTTATGCTCTTGCCTCACATAGCTGTTAGATCCAGATCTAAAAAAAAAAGTGAAGTTGTTGCTAATCCATTGTAGTCCTTTTAATATTTATCAGGGCAATAGACCATGGTGGTGTGCTCAGTTGGGATTCTCTTAATCTCTTGCTCCATTCTTTCTCTGTATTGTGGACCACGATGAAGCCACTATGACTATAAATGCTCAAGATATCCAGGAATATCTTAACTCACAACTTGTTTCTTTCAACAGATGGATTTGTGGACATGAATACTCATATGAATCTTCACAATTCAGAGAGGTTATTACATTTAGTCACTGGAAATAAAGATGCAACTGAAATATCTCAGGAAACAAACCAGATTAATAATAACAATACACCTAGTACAACTGGAAGCAACTGTGATAAGAACTTGGATAAAAAGTTTTCATGTTCTGAATGTGGGAAATGTTTTATTCACAACTCGCATCTCATTCGCCACAGTAGAACTCATACAGGTGAAAAGCCTTATTCTTGTTCTGAATGTGGGAAAAGTTTTAGCCAAAAATCAAATCTACTTACTCATCACAGGATGCACACAGATGTGAGACCATATGCATGTTCTCAATGTGAGAAATGTTTTCGTCAAAATTCAGAGCTTATCACACATCTGAGAACTCACACAGGGGAAAAACCATTTGCGTGTTCTGAATGTGGGAAATGTTTTATTAATAAATCAAATCTTGTTAAACACCAGAGATTTCACGCAGGGGACAAGCCCTTTGAGTGTTCTGAGTGTGGTAAATTGTTTATTCAGAGGTCAGATCTTATTAACCATCAGAGAATTCATACAGGTGAGAGACCATTTTCTTGTTCTGCATGTGATAAATGTTTTACTCATAAGAAGAACCTCATTAAACACCAGAGGGTTTGCCCACGTATGAAATCATTAGCATGTTCTTAATTTGAAAACAGTTTTAGCAAGAACTCAGGTTTTTTAAATAATTCACAGGTGAACATCTATATGTTCTTGTTGTGAGTAGTTTAATCAGAAATTCCAGCTCTAGAGAGTAAATACTAATCATAATAAATAAATATATATTGTACATGTTTATTGTTGATTCAGAATAATTGTTTCTGTCATTTATGTCAGTTATCATACCTGGATACTGTATGTAGAAGAAACACCTTTTTTATGTACAAATGATCATTGACAAATGGAATTGACATATACAGTGGAACCTCCTGTCACACATCTTTTGTGTGCCGGAGACCAGCGTGCCGTCATCAGGGCGCCGAGAACTGCGCTCTGATGACGCTCTGCGTTCCAGCTGGCATCCCATCTGCCCCATCTCATATTTACTGGACCTGCTTGCTGGAGGCTGCCAAGGCTAAGGTAAGGGGCTGACTGTGTGCCATGTGGGACTGGCATGTGTCACTAGCAGCATATTGTATGTAATGTCACTGTCATTGTGTGCATGTGTCACTAGGAGCATGTTGCATTGCATGTTTATCACTTCATACATGATAAACATGCAATGCAATATGCTCCTAATGACACATGCACACAATGCCTGGCCCATATGGCACACTGTCAGACCCTTAGCTTGCCAAGCAGGTCCAGTAAATATGAGATGGGGGCTCCTGTGGCAGATGGGATGCAGGCTGGAGCGCAGAGTGTCATCAGGGCGCAGTTCTCGGTTCACTGTTCTACGGCACGAGAAGGTCGGCGTGCCAGAACCTCTATATTCATCAGCCTATATTCATCAAATCCAATGCTGGTCACATTTTATAGGCAAAAAAATGCCCTGATATTCAGCCAAAAATGCAATATTGGTAAAAAACAAAAACAAAAAAACAGACAACTTTGGATACCTTCTTTGCTAAGTCTAGTGCGAGCGAATCATCGGAAAAAGGACAAAAAGACATCGCTCTCCAGAATTGGAGTTACCTGATGTTTAATGGAAGATGACTCCTCTAATATACCATCATTAATTTGCTCCCCTTCAGCTTCTGGTATTATCGCTCCTCTGTAAAGGGAAAGTTCTGGTTACCTTTTTATTTATTTATGGATCCGATTCAGGGCTAAGAATAGATTATTCCAATATTAGTTAATTCCTTTGGAACAAATTGATTCTATATTTATCTGATTCAGTATACGTCCGGCCCTCCTTCAGGAAAGGATTAATGATGAATATAGAGGTTCCACTGTATAATTGTGTATTAAATGTAGATGAATCAAAGAAGTTCAGTTAGCACTAAGGCGAAAACCGTTAAATATATGCATTTTGTCTGTTTATGAGTATTTTATTTGATAATTTATGTGCTATGTTGTTCTCAATTGCTTGTTTGCAGAGAAGGACATCTTTTTAGATATACAGATAAATCAATAGATACATTTTTTTAAAGCCACGTTAGTTATACATATATTAATAGAGTTCTAGTTTATTATTTAATAGAAAGTTCTGTGCAAGACAGAATTAGGAACTACTCAAAGAAAAAGCCAAATTAAAGTACCTGTAATGTCCCAAAAAAGTGGAGCTAGTTATTTTAATTATCCATTGATGTATCTATTGAATGATTTCTAAGATTTATAATAGCAATATTTAATATAAAATGTACTTTCAAAAATGACAATATCAGCCTCAGGTTGAGCTGTCTTTCTTTATTGTGGTATGGGGTGAAAAATGGATAGAAGGGCTTAATGCCTCCTTAATATATCTAGCTTATGTTATTAGGGCATTAAGGTGATCCTTTAATGCAGGGCTTATGATCTTATATTTTAAAGGGACTTATTATTTTAGAAACTAGTAACTGGCCGTCATAAATGACGGTATCATGTGTTATGTTCAATTGTCTGCTCTGGCTTTCTATGTGCTGTCTCTATCTCTCTGCTGTTTCTCTCTCTCTCTGCGTTCTCTTTGTGTGTGCACTCTCTCTGTGCCGTCTATTTGCACTATGTGTGCTCTCTGTCTTCGTCGCCTCCCTCTCTGGCTCCCTTCCTCCTGCTTTGCTTCCCTCCCTCTCTGCCTCCTCTCTCTTTCCATCTCCCTCACTGTCACCCTCCCTCTCTCCGCCTCCCTCTCTTTCTCTCACTCCCTCCCTCTCTGCTGCACATGCGTAAATACAACGCAACTGCACAATTCACTTAGCTTTGGGGTCAGCAGCTTGTAGAACGCATCTCACAGGTGTTACTCCCAACTGAAAACTATTATAGTGGATACATAATATTTAGTTATGCTTCATAAGTAACACTTATAAGCAAACAACTGGGCATTCCCGTAACATCATACACACATTAAAAACCTATGCAGATCTGAGCTATTGTTCTACTGAATGATTATTTATCAGGATTAATGTTTCTATAAACAATGAATAAAATTCAAATAGGAAATTAAGTACTTAGACAGGTAAACTGCATGTATATTTTTTTTCTAAAAAAAATATGTTTTATAAAATAATTTTAAAGATAGTTTTGATAGCACATGGGTAACATATTTATGCTAACATATCACATTACAACAAGTCAGGGTGGTAACCAAAACTAGGATCGTATTTACTATTAAAACATATTTGACCATTCTTTATTTTATAGTTGCTCTGTGAACTTCCATTCCAAAAATAGTTTGAATAATATGTGGGAGAAATATCTTACAATGCAATACAGACTATATTTAAAAATAATGTTTTAAGTAAAGCTGGTTGCTTTTTTATCAATTATAACAATCTACGTTGAAAAAATATTTTAACTAGCTTTCCAAAAAATATTGTTGATGTTAAGTCTTCAGTTGTATCCAACGCTCCATAACCCTATGGACCACAGCAAGACAGGCAAATCTTCTGTCTGGTTGTGCTTATCCATAATGTTTTCTTGGCAAGATACTGGAATGGATTGTCAGTTCCTTTAGTTGACCTTTCTGCTATGAACTGCCCATCTTGGGTGACCCTACATGATATAACTCACAGCTTCATTGAGGTACTCAAGCCCCTTCATCATGACAAGGTAGTGACCCAGAAGGATTCTTCAAAGATATACAGTATAAAACATTTTAACCTAAAATATTTTCAACTTTAAATATCAATATCACATATCATTCTCACACTTTGAACTTCACAGCTAGCATTTCTTGTCTCTTTTTTTCCTCTCACCACACAAGCAGATATTGTTCTCATTAGATGCCTCTAGTTGCAACAAATGTGTTGAAATTAACTTCTAGTTTATGTAATTCCTTATTGGTTATTATCAATATTATTTGTGGGAGATTACGTCCATCAATAGTGAATAATAGAGCTGTAATCTACGTCACTGTTTTATGTAAATCTGAAAAGATGGGAAGGTGCAGCTACATTTGTCCTTATGTCCCTAAATGACAAATGTTAGATTCTAAGATATTATGCAAGAAGTTTTTTCAATATTAAATAGTAGTTTGTTAATTTTATTCTAGTGTTATACTTAAGTATGATTTATTCCAGAATTTATTTTTTTAAATAATTAATTAAGTGATTCTCTTTTAACATGTAATGAGCATGTAGATGTATGGCTTTGGTATCTGTATTATGTTTGAACAATAAAATGTATCAACAAAATCTAAAAATGTTTATATTAAATGTCATTCATTTATATGTTCAATAAAATGTAAATTTGAGAAAAATATATATATATGTGACATGGTCTATTTATACATATAACAGTAATGGGTTAAATGTACTGAATTTGCAAATTGTTAGAGAACTGTTACTGATTTTTACTACACATCGTTCATAAAATGGTGGTGGATAGGTTCTATTACACTCTATGGTATTTTACATCTGGCCCACTCTTGAAAGATGGTCAATTCTCTGTCAAGTTATCTATTTCCTGTTGTAATATTGGGTGTGGGAGACAAAGATGGGCAATGTCACAAAGTGTGTGTGTATATATATATATATATATATATATATATATATATATATATATAATCTCCAGAAAAATTACTCCATCCAAAAAGTGAAAATCAAAAAAATCAGTGGGAATTTCAAAACCATCCAGGAAAGAAAAACACTGATTCCATTTTTCAATACTAAGGTTACAGGATTACAAGACTGTCCAAACTAGTTATAGTGAGCAAATTGTTGTTCTAAAATAAAATATTTTGATCAATTAACAACTATACAGAAGGTCTCCGGGTTACAGATGACCCAAGTTATAGACAACCCCTAACTAAGAACAGGCCCCCAATACTTTTTGGACAAGTTTATTTTTATGTTCTGTTTGTTTGAATTAAAGGAAAGAGCACAAGACTTGGGCTTTCTATCACATTACCAAAACTTCTTGTGACCCTGCTACATTAATGCTCATGTTCTTCTTTGTTTTGTTTTTCTACTCCTTAATATGTGGGATATTTACAGGCCAAATTTTAATTACTCTGGTCTACTGTGGTCTAAAAGCCTATGCAGACACATGCACACTTGACCGAACAAAACATTATTTATGAAGTCTGTCGCTTTGTATCGCTACTCTGTTTTCCACAGCTCGGCTTTTGAATTAATATTTTTGTACAATAAAAAAGGTGTCACTTCCTAATTCAATACTCTGATCATTCATCTAGATTACTGATCACTCTTTTAAATGAGACCAGACTGATATATTACAGGATATTTCTTCCTGTAAATGGCATAAGTGAGCTAAAAGAGGCTGCTCACAGAGTGGGTTATTATGTCCATATATCTAACCTATTAAGGTTACTTTGTACTCTGACTAAGCTCCTCTATTTTGTAGTTGAATAATATAACAAACACTAGTCACTTGCCTGTCAAAAATGGCAGTATAATGTTGTATTAAATATTGTGCGTCCTCTCTCTGTTTACCGTCTCTCTCTGCGCTCTCTCTCTCTCTCTGTGCTCCTTCTCCCCCTCCCTTCTTCTCTCTCTCTCCCTCCCTCTCTCTTTGCTGCACAATGGGAGAAAGGCAGGCAGAGAGATAGTGTGAGAGGCAGGGAGGGAGAGAGACAGAGAGCACAGACAGAGGGCACAGAGTGAGAGAGGGTGCATCGACAGAGACAGAGGGCACACAGAGACAACACAGACAATTGAACATAACATGACACCGTCCTTTATGACAGGCAAGTTACTGGTCTATCTAATACCCTCAGAATGTGACCCTTGCATAGTAAATGCAGATAGATACACTGTATTCAGTTGGATCTGAATTGGCTCAGAGGCTTTTTACAAGTTTATTATAGAAATATTCATAAATGTGGTATTTGGCACAAAAACATGTTTAAATTAAGGCATAGAGATTAGAAAAGATGAATAATGTATCTAAATACATAACCCAACAATTAAAAGTTCTTGTGTAATTCAGCCAGCAAATTTAAAAATGGCTCAGGGATAGTCTGGATTGTCAGACTATCCAAACTAGCTTTAGTGAGCAAATTGTTGTTCTAAAATAAAATATTTTGATCAATTAACGACTATACAGAAGGTCCCCAGATTACAGATAACCTGACTTATAGACAACTCCTAACTAAGAAAGGGCTCCCAAGGCTTTTGGATGAGATTGTTTGTTTGTTTTTAAGTTCTGTTTGTTTGAATTAAACAAGAGTCCAATAGTTTCTGTAAATTATTATTACAGTACAGTGGTATTATTATTATTCTTACAATATTACACTATTATTAACACCACATATGAGCCAATTTTATTAAAATCATTACTTTTCAGGGATCCAAGTTAAATACAAATCAGGCTTAAAGACATTCTCAGGAACATACATTTTACTTAACCTGGGGACTATATGTACATACATACAACATTATATATATTTATGCATAAACATAATAGTTATGCCCCAACATAAAAAAAAGCTTTAGTGGGGCCTCCGGGCGAACAATTTTTTTTTTTTTTTTGCATTGGGGCCTTCTATTCACTAGTTCCACCACTGCTCTTGCCATTAGATATAAGAAATAATGGTGACTAAAAATCGGAAAAATAACTCTAGCTGTAGGATTACTATACAGACTCCTTATATAGTCCACATACCTCCATTTCATGCCAAATATTTCTAGGACAAGTTTATAAGGAAATCCCATCTTATCATGTTGAATGATTTTTCCACATCTTTCTACAGGGCTAGCATGGGAGTTCCAACATTATTGTCATATGACATATTAGTTAACTTTCTTGTGTTATCCAAAGATTGTCTGCCCTTAATAAAACAATTTGGTCCAGATCAATAGTAGTTTAACTAAAATCTTAACAGAGATGTTAATATCTAAGTTTAAAAGAGAGATAACTCTTTTAGTAGCTCATACAAAGAATTGGATCCTTATAACCTGTGGTATATTTCTGCCTTGGCGCACATGGCATAGGGAAGCACATTTTTGTGGCCAGTAGGTACATACAAAAAGTAATGTCTATATGCTGTACAATTGATATGTATAAATATGCCTAACACTATTATGTTTATGCACAGTATATCTAACACACATTTAACTATGATATTGGATAGAGCAAGGAAAATAGGAGTGGTAACTGGAACTCTGGGGGCACAAATCCGAATGGCATCAAATCTAAAAATGCCCCTGCTTATCACTTTTTAAAATACTTGTAATGGAGGCTTCTAATATGTCAACTGATAGGAAGGCTTATTTGTAGCTTCATTAAATGTATTAAATATAAATGGAGAATGCAGTGGATATAAAAAGTCTACACACCCCTGTTAAAATGTCAGGTTTCTGCGCTGTAAAAAAATGAGACAAAGATAAATAATTTCAGAACTTTTTCCACCTTGAATGTGACCTATAAACTGTACAACTTAATTGAAAAACAAACTGAAATCTTTTAGGTGGAGGAAAGAAAAATTAAAATTAAAAATAATGTGGTTGCATAAGTCTGCACACCCTCTTATAACTGGGGATGTAGCTGAGTTCAGAATTAAGCAATCACATTCCAAATCGTGTTAAATAGGAGTCAGTATACATCTGCCATCATTTAAAGTGCCTCTGATTAACCCCAAATAAAATCCAGCTGCTCTAGTTGGTTTTTCCTGAAATTTTCTTAGTCGCATCCCACAGAAAAAGCCATGGTCCACAGAGAGCTTCCAATGCATCAGAGGGATCTCATTGTTAAAAGCTATCAGTCAGGAGAAGGGTACAAAAGAATTTCCAAGGCATTAGATATACCATGGAACACAGTGAAGACATGGCACAACAGTGGCATTACCAAGAACTGGAGCTCCCTCCAAAATTGAGGAAAAGACGAGAAGAAAACTGGTCTGGGAGGCTACAAAGAGACCTACAGCAACATTAAAGGAGCTGCAGGAATATCTGGCAAGTACTGGCTGTGTGGTATATGTGACAACAATCTCCCGTATTCTTCATATGTCTGGGCTATGTGGTAGAGTGGCAAGACGAAAGCCTTTTCTTACGAAGAAAAACATCCAAGCCAGGCTACATTTTGCAAAAACACATCTGAAGTCTCCCAAAAGCATGTGGGAAAAGGTGTTATGATGTGATGAAACCAAGGTTGAATTTTTTGGCTGTAATTCCAAAAGATATGTTTGGTGCAAAAACAACACTGCACATCACCAAAAGAACACCATACCCACAGTGAAGCATGGAGGTGGCAGCATCATGCATTGGGGCTGTTTTTCTTTAGCTGAAACTGGGGCCTTAGTTAAGATTGAGGGAATTATGAACAGTTCCAAATACCAGTCAATATTGGCACAAAACCTTCAGGCTTCTGCTAGAAAGCTGAACATGAAGAGGAACTTCATCTTTCAGTGTGACAACAACCCAAAGCATACATCCAAATCAACAAAGGAATGGCTTTACCAGAAGAAGATTAAAGTTTTCAAATGGCCCAGCCAGAGCCCAGACCTGAATCCAATTGGAAATCTGTGGGGTGATCTGAAGAGGGCTGTGCACAGGAGATGCCCTTGCAATCTGACAGATTTGCAGTGTTTTTGCAAAGAAGAGTGGGCAAATCTTCCCAAGTCAAAATGTGCCATGCTGATAGACTCAGTGCTGTAATAAAATCAAAAGGTGCTTCAACAAAGTATTAGTTTAAGGGTGTGCATACTTATGCAACCATATTATTTTATTTTTATATTTTTTCTTCCCTCTACCTAAAAGATTTCAGTTTGTTTTTCAATTGAGTTGTACAGTTTATAGGTCACATTAAAGGTGGAAAAAGTTCTGAAATTATTTCTGACATTTTAACAGGGGTGTGTAGACTTTTTATATCCACTGTATATGTTATTTGTTATTTGTTCCGTGAATTCACTGGTCTTGGACTATAATTCAGCCTTAAAGACTTCAACCCTTTAACTGAGATGACAGAGTTCAATTTCTGAATTACTTCTGGAAAAAGAGTTAAAAGATCCTAAAAAAAGTAATAGAAAATTATAAGCAGTAAGGATGTATAACCCAAACAGGCTTATTGTCTAAATTATAGGTAATAGGATCAGAAAGTATCAGTTACGTCAGCAGGATCCCAAGGAAAAGTGCCTTTTGACTGAGATACATGGCTTAAATTCTTGATAGTTTAGTTATTAAGAGCTTATCTGCTCTACTGTCTTTTTGTCAAGACACCCAGCCAGCTGGATTGGCCAAACTCAAGAATCATGTTGGTTAGGTAAAAATGTCCACGTTGAGATTCGGAGATTGGCACCCACTTTTCACGCACTGGAACTAACATATGCA
The DNA here is from genome assembly GCA_027410445.1 of Discoglossus pictus. Lineage (NCBI taxonomy): Eukaryota > Metazoa > Chordata > Amphibia > Anura > Alytidae > Discoglossus > Discoglossus pictus. The sequence continues at coordinate 100,138,162 of CM050170.1, read as the reverse complement.
GGAATGCAGGTTAAGGATAGTGGTACCCTTCTTGTATTCCATTAGAAGAACCGCCGCTCTAATGCGTTGTATTTTTCCAACAGGGAAAAACTTTATTGTTAACAACTCTCATTTTTATACCACATAAAAAAATTACCTTTTTCAAATATTTATTATTTCTTATATATTATTCATTATGTAAACATTATGCAATTCAACACCTGCAGAAACATAAACATACCTCACACTCGAGGGGGTAGCTGAGTCAGTCCGTTGGCTTAACAAGGAAGGCTCCTGCCAAATTAGGGACTCTAAGCACATAGGGCTGCTATACATCTTGCTTCATCCTTGACACCTTTTTTTTTTGCAATATTTCAAATGTAATTTAACTAATGACATGTCCACTTGTTCATGAAGTATTCTTTTAAGAAAAGACTGTATTTTAGGAACTTCTAAAGAGTTGTTACTGTTGGGGTTCTCCTTGCGCCTTCTCTCCACAGTAATCAAATCAACATACAATTCACTAATAGATTTAGTCCTATTTTTCTTTCTTATTGAATAAAAAAAAAAAGTTTTAACTCTAACGAAACATTACCTTTACTTTTCTTAGATCTCTTTCTAATAGAGCTTCCAAGCACTAACTTTGGATGGAGCAAAACAACATAATCAGTTAAATATTTTGCATTAGGTCACTGACATATATGTTCCAAAAATCTCACTTCATCCTCAGCAGCGGATGGCTTTCAGTGGCTCACTGTCTGGGATGCTGGGCGGGGCCAAGGTGTCATCAAGGGGTGTGGCCATGATATCATCAAGGGCGAGTCTGAGACTAACTCATGGGGACGGGGTTTTCCGATTCACCAGGAGACTCTCACACACACACAGAAGGCACAAAGGGAGGCAGGGGCACAGAAGAGGGAAAGCAGCCTGGGGGAATGGCACAGAGGGGAGGGGCAGTGCTACAGAGGGGGGACAGTGCTACAGACAGGGAGTCAGGGGCATGGGGGGCAGGGGTATAGAGGGACAGCAGCACAGAGGGGAGACAGGGGAACAGAGGAGGCACAGAACACAGAGGGGGGAACAGGGGTACAGAGGCACAGACCGATAGACAGGGGTATGGAGGGGGGCAGGGGCACAGAGGGTGATAGCAGAACAGAGGAGGGGCAGGGACACAGAGGGGGACAGGAGCACAAGGGGGTGACAGGGGCACAGAGGAGGGAATGGGGCAATCACACCGTCACTTATGATGGGCAGTTTCCTAGTATTTATATATATACACTAGCGACTTGCCCGTCAAAAAATGACGGCAATGTGATGTATATGTTTGTCAAGTTGTTTAGTTATTAACATATATTTTTGACACTTGTAAGTATTTTAATATGAACGTGTATTTTTGTAAAATGTTGATGTACGGTAATGGTTTTTTAAAATGTAATTAGTATCTGAAGAATTGTTAACTTTAATATACATTGAATGAATAGGAAAGCAAAAAGTAAAAAGCCTTCTTTAAACGTCGCGAATTTTAACATGAAGTTTAAAATATATGTAAGCAATAACCATCAAAGTATATATTTTTAAACTTGAACTTTATTTTTTATGTAAGTTTAGAAGTTGACAAAACATTGGTATAATTTTGAACATTATAAACAGGAACATAGTGAATACATTTTGTAACCTAATTTTTTATTAAAAGTATTAACATTTGAATGTAAAAACAATTGACATTTAAATTAATCAGTATTAAAATTCAATTTCTATCACAATAATTGTTAACTTGAATATACATTGAATGTAGAGGAAGGCATACAGTAAAACTCTTCTTAAAACGTACGTAATTAAAGTAATTTATTACTGAGCACATAAACTGGCGATAAACATTAATGTAGGTAGTAATCTTAAGATAACAGACAATATTTACATTGTGACTTAAAAGGTGCTTGACCTCTTAACATCCACTTTGTAATCTGTTGAATGAAATAACTTGAAAATATATTTTTTAAACTTGTAACATTAGAAACATTAACATAGTGACTTAACATTTTAACATAATTTTTACTAACAATGCAAGGCAAGTATTTTGTGAGGCGAATCATTCATAAACATGACTTCCATTAATTATGACTGAATTAAACAACCAATTGTTATGTATTTTGCAATGCTTTTAAAAAAATCTTGGCATCGTTAATTTGTATCCTTCAAAGTTATAGTACTTCATAGTAGACAATGTTTTTAGTAAAAATACGTCCATCTTCTAATAAATCACCTTGACTTTCATTGTTTTCAATGTAAACTTTAATAGCCTGTGGATTTTTGCACCGTGACAACGCAACGTACAATTGACCATGTGCAAAAACTGGTTCTTCCAAGAAAATACCCACAGATTTGAAAGTTTGACCTTGTGATTTATTAATGGTCATGGCAAATGCCATAATAATGGGAAATTGTCTTCTTTGAAGTATAAAAGGGAGACTACTTTCACTTGGTGCTAAATCTATTCTTGGTATGAAAACTCTCTCTCCTTTATGGGTCCCAGTTAAAATTTCAGCATCTATAAAATGGTCCTTTAATTGTTGAACAATTAATCTTGTGCCATTGCATAGGCCTTTTTTGGGGTTCATATTTCGCAGTAACATGATAATTGCAACTTTCTTTAGCTGCAAAATATGTGGTGGCATTCCAGAAGGAGTTAAAGAGTTTATGAATTCAGTCGAAAAGTTAGCCTGACTTTCATTGTCATCAGCAAGTACAGAATCAGCACTGTGATAATTTCTTTGTGGTGCATAATTTTTTTTAAAGATTTCATTATTGAGGATTAATGCATCTTTATTTTTACACGTCAGTATGACTTGGTTGGCAAGCTCGGAATATTCTTCGTTATTTATGCTCCCTTCAAATATAGCCGATATAATATCTTGTTGACAAATCATATGAGGTGGGATCTCTACAGTGTCGTCAGGTAAATGTAGTATTTTTTCTGTTCTGCCTTCTCCAATTTTAATAAGCCAATCATTGAAATCAGTTTGGCCTTCTGATCTCATATTTTGTTGCAGTTGAAGATGGGTAAAATGTTTCCATACTATACTTGACTTTATACATGTTTCGATAATGTCAGTTCGATTTCCATGTACAACGACAGGTAATGTTTGTCTAAAATCGCCACCCAACAACATTACCTTTCCACCAAATGGAAAAATATTCTCCATGACTTCACGAAGCAAACGGTCAATACATTGGAGGGCATAGCATGACATCATTGTGGCCTCATCTATTATAATTAATTTACATTTATTCAATTTCTTTGCTTGTAAGGATGTCATGCGAATATCTGACACAGAATTTTCTGAAAATAGGCACTGGCAGTTTAAATCCACTATGAACAGTTCTTCCACCTTCTAATAAAAGTTCAGCAATTCCAGTAGTGGCAAACGCCATTTCTATTTTTCCTTGTGCTCGTACTGAACTCATTATTAAATTGTACAAATATGTTTTTCCTGATCCGCCAGGTCCATCAAGATAGAAATAACGCTCTGTCACCATGTCATCATCTATAGCATTTTTAATGGCATGAAATGCTTGCAATTGTAGTGTATTTAAAGTTGCAAGTCTTTCTTCTGTTCTTTCTGCTTGTAGTTGAATGTCATAGTCTTCAAAGTTAATGTCATCTATAAGACCTGGATCAGGCAAATTAAAACTTGCACAACTTAATCCATGAGTTAAAAAGACTTCTTGTATTTCCATTAACGCTTTTAAGTGTGCAATGGGTTCATTGTATCGTCGCAGAAAAGTCTTCAGCCATATTACTTTTAAAAGTCTCCCACAAAGCTAATGCATTTGGAGCATTTGAGAAGATACAAATAAAAGCAAATTGTTCTCTCATCTGTCGTGGCATTTGACATTGTGCTGCTTCTTCTAAACATCTTTCCCACTCTGTATCATCAGCGAGTAAGTTTCTATGTCTTGCAGCTAAATGGAAGGATTCATATACAATGTCATTAACAGTTCTAAGTGTTCAAAACTTTGTGCTACAGGAACATTTAAAAGTAATATCCGTAAGCAAAAACGTTCAACATCTCTTGGACTGACTGTGTAAATTCTTGGAATAATTTTATTGCCTCTGGTTTTTCTTGGTCTCCATAATCCATTCACAAAAACATAGTGATATGGAATTTCAATATATAAGTATTGTGTTGCTTCAGCATCAGTGGAATTTAATGCAAACCATGCAGTTAGTGTAGTGTGACGATCTTCACTTTGGGCCAATGCATTCATTTCATTTCCAGCATGGAAATAGACTAAATGTCGTTGTGGCAAATGTACTGCTAACCTAAATACTGCATGTGATCTATCATGCATTTCAAATTTTAAAAGCCGCCATATAGCTTCTGGCGCACTGACATAGCGAGCATCTACATGAGATGCAAGTTCATCATGTACTAACTCACTACTTTCAGGGTTGTCTGCACTTTTGACGACTACAGTAGCTGCATCGTAACCTTTGTAAATATATTTGTAGACATATTTAATGGATTTGATGGAAGTGCAGGCTTCTACGTTGATGTGGGCGTTGTACTTCATGAGTAAATGTGGATTGTAGGGTACTACATATCTATTGTCCACTTTTTTTCCACGAATAATGGCACTATCTCCTTCTCTTCTTTTATAAAGTGGATATCCATCACAATTGGCATAGGTTTTGTCTCTATAATCTTTTGGAAATTCTTTGGAACATTTATTATTTTCCATACATGGTGATTGTGGATTAAGGTCACCACAGGGTCCATGAATCATGCGATGAGTAACAATCTCATATAGTCTACCATATAGTTCTGGATCTGGTAGTTCAGCAACAATGACTGCATCCACTCTGTCTGAAGTATCTAATTTATCTTTTTCTTGAAGTATTATTAGAAGATGTGCATGTGGAAGGCCTCTTTTTTTGAAATTCAATGGTATATACATAAGCAAGACATTTGCCAAATAACTGATTTATAGTGAAGTCACGTATTAATTCATTTAATTTAATCTTAAAAACTCTGGCTACTAAATCTGGTCGATCAGAAGCACTTTGTCCAAGAAGTAGATTTTGTGTGATTTCTGGCCATTGTGGATTACATGTAAATGTCACAAATAAATCGAGTTTGCCAAATTTAGTGACAATAGCCATAGCATCATTGTATCTTTCTCTCATATTCCGAGGAGATCCTTGAAAGGAAGATGGTAAAATGATGGCTTTGCCAGCTGTCATGTCTCTGCTTGTAGCCACGTCAGCAACATAGTCCATTAATCCAGAATATTGTTCTACACGTAGTTTATCTTGTTGATATTTGATAAAGTTTAAATTATTTGCCTCAACTTGCAAATATGAATCAATAATCCATTGTTGTGTTAGTTTCCCACCACATAAAATTGGATTAAATACATTGCGAATGGCAATTTGAGCTACTTTAAATTCAAGCATAGAAACATTATTTCGGATTCTGGCTTTAGCATTTGGGTAACTGGGAAGAGTTAATTTTGGTTGCCAACCTGCTTCTCCGTGTGGGAAAAAGATGGGATATGTCATTGGATCTAAATTTGGACTTAAGATACTCATATTAATAAACGGTTGGTCCTCATTTCTAGGATATATTCGAATGTCTCTTTGAAATGGTGGTTCTCCTTCATCATTCTGAAACACCATTGCAACCTCATTTGATGTTGGCAAGTTATAACGACGTTTACCAGTATGTCTGTCTCTTTTAAGCACCATATTAACCTTCGGCATTGGTAATTGATGTGTTTGTGCATGAAGTAGTTGTTCATTTTCTACTTCTGCCAATTTTTTATAAGCTTTACTGTAGGGATTGTTGTCCATAATGTTATTTAGCTCTATGAAAACACTGGGTAAGCATTTTTTATTTTCTTCCATCTGCATACGTTGGTCAACAGCTTCCATTGTATCTAGGACATATAGTTGAGCGAATTTTCTTTTATTTCCTTCCTCTGGATGTAAATGGGAAGTGCGATGATAAATTTGTCCTTGGACTTTAAAACAGTAAGGACTATGTCCTGGTACATTAGCAGCTAATGTTGCCCCCATGGATGCAAAGGATATGGCACTATTGTAGGATCTTATGTTTGTCTTAAAATTTTTGTAGTTTGGAAAAGTAGGTTCAGTCATAATATTTTGTAAATAAATTGGAAATTCTTTCCTTTCTGGAAGTTTGAACTTGCCTTTTTGACAACAACTAATAAATTGTCCATCTCTGGGTCTCTCCTGTTTAAAATAATAAGCCTCACAAAACTGACATTGAGTAGTCATGTCCCCACAACTATGAACCTCTACTGCTAAAGACTTGAGTAGAGGACAATTTGCAAAGCATATAGGATTTTGACTTTCATATTCATCAGGTGAAATGTCACATAATGTTTCAACAACAGGTTCTAAATGTTTTGTTTTTTTCGTTGCTTTTCTTGGTATATGTTGTATTGTTTGAGGTAAAATGTCATGTAATGTTTCATGAAACGGTTCTAAATGCTTTGTTTTCTTTGTTGCTTTTTTTGGTATCTCTTGTATTTTTTGTGGTAAAATGTCATCTGATGTTTGAGCAACAGGTTGTAAATGCTTTATTTTCTTTGTTGCTTTTTTTTGACATATCTTTAATTTCTGCAAGTGACAGTCTTTTGCTTGCAATTCTTTTGCGTTCTTTTTCTCGTCGAATTTCCTTCTTCTCCGGTGTCTGCTGGCTGTCTGCTCTCTGTCGTCGTTCTCTAGCTTGGCGTCTTTTCTTTTCTTGTTTACTCTCGTTATCAGCCATGTTAATCTGTAAAAATAAAATAATGTACCATTAGTTTATTTTGAGATGTTAAGTTGTTTTTCATGACAAATAGTTATCAATAGTGTGTTAACATTTTATACTTAATCAATTTCAATGCGGTCAATTGAATAAAAGTCTAAATAAGGCCATCAGATAATTATTTAAAGAAGTTTTTATTTATTAAACATGTATCCAAAAGCAAGTGTTTCAGTAACTAAAAAGGTATTTTCAAAAAGATGTTATGTCCTTATTTACAGCACTATTCAATTTGTCAAATGGCAATTAAATTAGGGTTTAGGACTGGAATGTTACAATGACAAATTGTATAGATTCTGTGTTTTTAGACTTTTTTGGAGTATGCCAATTTATTTTTTAAGTTTACATTGAAGTTTGTATTTACTGTTAAACATTATTGGCCCTAAAAGACAAATAAGAGATAGATGATAGATATTACTTTTTATACTGTACCTTGGTTGAAGTTTGATTTCAAGCAAAATTCTTTGTTGGTCCTGTGTTGAAAACCTTCGTCCGATGGTCTGGTCCTGTGTTGAAAGTCCTCGTCCGATGGTGTAGTCCTCTGTTGAAAGTCCTCGTCCTCTGGTGTGGTCCTTAGTTCCAACTCCTGTTCCGATGTTCTTGACGCAGTATCTGTTATAAAACAAAAATGAAAATGTTATGTTATTTGAATGTCTTTGTATTAATGAAAAAATGACATTATTTCTGTGTTTTTCTACAATCCTTTTTGGTGCGCCGCAATTTTGGTATGCTTCTGTAGGCTTTTTTCTAAGGCTTATAGGTGGTTAAACATTAAAGAAGAATATTAATTAATTTTTCTCTTTGTTTACTTGTTATACTGTACCTTGGTTGAAGTTTGATTTGAAGCAGAATCTTTGTTGGTCCTGTGTTGAAAGCCTTCGTCTGATGGTCTGGTCCTGTGTTGAAAGTCCTCGTCCAATCGTCTGGTCCTCTGTAGAAAGTCCTCGTCCGATGGTGTAGTCCTCTGTTGAAAGTCCTCGTCCGCTGGTCTGGTCCTCAGTTGAAACTCCTGGTCCGATGTTCTTGACGCAGTATCTGTTATAAAATAAAAATGAAAATGTAATTTTATTTGAATGTATTTGTATGAACTAAAAAATGACATTATTTCTGTGTTTTTCTACAATCCCGTTTGCTGCCCACCACTTTTTGTATGCTTATTTTGGCCTTTTTCTAAGGGGGCTTATAGATTGTTAAACATAAAATAAGAATATAAATGTAGTTTGCTATGTGTTTGTGTGAGTTTTCATACAATCCTGTTTGGTGCACACCACTGTTGGTATGCTTATTAATGTTGTTTTGTAATGCTTATAGGTTGTTAAACATAAAATAAGAATGTAAATGTAGTTTGCTATGTGTTTGTGTGAGTTTTCATACAATCCTGTTTGGTGCACACCACTGTTGGTATGCTTATTAATGTTGTTTTGTAATGCTAATAGGTTGTTAAACATAAAATAAGAATCTAAATGTAGTTTGCTATGTGTTTGTGTGAGTTTTCATACAATCCTGTTTGGTGCGCACCAATGTTGGTATGCTTATTTAGGCTTCTTTCTAAGGCTTATAGGTTGTTAAACATTAAATAAGAATTTAAATGTAGTTTGCTATGTGTTTGTGTGAGTTTTCGTACAATCCTGTTTGATGGGCACCGCTTTTGTTATACTTATGTAGTGTTTTTTCTAATGGTTATAGGTTGTTAAACAAAAAGAATATGAATTTAGTTTGCTATGTGTTTGTTACAATCCTGTTTTGTGTGTACCAGTTTGTGTGTACCATATGTTGCATACTTTGGCCCTCATTCAATTGCAGTTTGGCCAATTCAATAGGGTTCTAAATGTGCTTATTTCGAGCCCTATTGAATTGTCCAAAATATCAATTGAATGAGGGCCTTTGGTTGCTGGATTTGTTATATTGTGAGGGCCTCATTGAATTTGGTTTTTCGCAATGGAATTTGGCTCAATATGAGCACAGAGCATCTTTTTTTACAAAAGTTTTTAACTAAAAACTTCTGTTCAAATAAATGCTCTGTGCTTATATAGAGCCCTATTGAAATGGGCAAATCACATTTGAATGAGGCCCTCGGCCATTAAACATATTTAGGTCCTGAATCAATTGCGTTTTGACCAATTGAATAGGGCTCTATATAAGCACATAAAATGTTTTTTGACAGAAGTTTTGAGTTAGTGAAGACCTTGATTTAGTATCGAAGTTCAGTAACTAAAAATGTCTGTCTAAAAAATCTGTTATGTGCTTATATAGAGCCCTATTCAATTGGCCAACTCGCAATTGAATAAGGCTCATGGTTCGGTTCTTTTTTATACTTAATACTTTACCTTGATTGAAGTGTGGAATGACAGAGGGTCCCCTCCTGCCGATCTTAATCCGCCGGTCTTCTTGTAGTGTCTGTTTGAAAAATAAAGTGAAATAGTGAATTATAGAATTTTTTTTTTGTATTTAGCAAAGCATGGCCTTTTCAGCATTTAAAGTATTTTTGTATCTTACCTCTTCTTCTTTGTTGGTGTTCTTTAAAAGGGATTGTGCTTCACAATGCACGGTGCAAATTGTTGAGAGACGCTGTTGAGACGCAGAGTCTGTTTGAATATTAAAAAAAGTAGAAAGATTGAGCTTTAGGTGATCTATTGAGATGCAGTAAATTAATTTCATTGAAATATACTTCTGTAATTATTTTCAATTAACATTATTTTTTGGTGGGGGCTACACACATATGTCACATACATGAAGCACATTTCCATAGTTGAAAGTAATTTTTTTGTGTGCGTGTGACATATCACTATACATGAATCATATTTTAATTGTTAAATTAACCTTATTTTTATTTTTGGCCAACATACATAAATGTGTGTGTGACATGTGACTATAGATGATACACATATATGTGCGTGTCACATATCAGTATACATGACTCATATTTTAATAGTCCCAACTTATTTTTTTCTAATGTAATTTAAATGTAGTTGTTTAATTATTTTGTTTTAAGATAATTTTGTTGCAGGGGCAATACACATAAATGTGCGTGTCACATGTCACTATACATTATACACATAAATGTGCGTGTCACATGTCACTATACATTATACGCATAAATGTGCGTGTCACATGTCACTATACATTATACGCATAAATGTGCGTGTCACATGTCAGTATACATTATACGCATAAATGTGCGTGTCACATGTCACTATACATTATACGCATAAATGTGCGTGTCACATGTCAGTATACATTATACACATAAATGTGCGTGTCACTTGTCAGTATACATTATACGCATATATGTGCGTGTCACATGTCAGTATACATTATACACATAAATGTGCGTGTCACTTGTCAGTATACATTATACACATAAATGTGCGTGTCACATGTCAGTATACATAAACCTCTTTTTCTTATTGAATTTTTTTTTTTGATGTCCTGTCTTGATAATAAAATGTAATATATTATAGCTTACCTCTCAGTTGTAATTTGCACAATGTAAAGTAGTAAATTAGGAAAGAATTATCTTCTCAAGTTTTAGCAGCAGTTATGTCTGAAGTCACTCTGTTCATCACCTGAGGAGAAATGTATTTTTCTCTGTCAAATAGGCAGTATTTACAAACTTGTAGAACATTCTGGAAAGTTAGACCGTTAGAACGCAATACGCATGCGCTATTTGCGTTCCAGCTTACAATTTGCGTTCCATCCGCCATTTTGTGCGTAGTAGTGGTTAAAATGGTGTTTAATATGAGTGTGATCCGTTCTGCATAGTATGTGTTTCATTATTGCGAGTAAGTGTCGTGTAGTTACGTCTGGAGCCTCGTTTTCGTTTTGTTCGGCGGCCATTTTTTCTCTCGCTTAGCCGATTTTCGGCCGTTTAAACTCTTTGTTTTGGACTTAAATGGACGTGTAAATGAACTTTTGGAGGTGCCGGATGCCCCCCCGTGCTGTAAGTAAGCTTTTTATGTGTTTGTTGTGTTTATTTCTTGTGTTTGTGATGTATTGATGCGCTGCGGTTGGAATGGGTCTTTCGCGGCCGTATTTTTTTTCGATGCGGCCGTATTTTGTTGCGATGTTGCTGTATTTTTTAGCGATATACGCAGTTAGCTTTTACGTGTACGACGCAGTGTATTTGTTTCTAAGTCGTGCGTATGTGTGTTAAGAGCGTGTGAAGGGCCTTTTTTACTGTTTTTTTGTTAAGTCTTGCGTCTGTGTGTCTGGGTGTAAGCGTGTGTGAGGCGACTTTGAGTTTTTTTTTTTGTTATGAAGTTGTGTGTGTGTGTATGTGTGTGTTAACACAGCCAATGTTGGGATGCTCCCACCACCGCAAATGCGGACCCTCGCTTCGCGAGGATCCGCATTTGCGGGGACGTTGTTGGGTTTTTGTTGGCTGGGCGGTTGGGTTTATTCTGTTAAAAAGTCGTGTGTGTGTATGTGTGTGTTAACACAGCCGACGTTGAGCCTCCACCTCCGCAAATGCGGACCCTCGCTTCGCGAGGATCCGCATTTGCGGGGACGTTGGGATGCTCCATCACCGCAAATGCGGGCCCTCGCTTTGCGAGGACCCACATTTGCGGGGAACTGCGTCCCTCGCTTCGCGAGGGACGCAGTTCTTGCGGGCTCGCTATGCGAGCCCGCAAGCGTGAGCAACGACCCGTACGCTCACAACTATATATGTGATATATATATAAACATATTACATAGATTACTATTCCAAAGTCTCCATGGTCTTTCTCAAAAGTGGCCATCAAGACATTTATAATTTTTTTACAACTGAATCAACTTTCTTTTTTCCAAATTCTAGCTATAACAGTTTTCTGAGCCATTAAAACATGAGAAGCATGAGACTAGAATGTTGAGATCGAAAATATGCAATAAGGTCAACTCTAGTATAAAAGGTAATTTAATGAGTAATTTAGGAATTGAGTAAGTCTCTAATAGGAGTAGAAATGGACTGCATCTAGAACTACTCCACACTCCCATTCCCCTATTTCTATTCCTTCTAATAGCCTGGCCAAGTGCTCAATTTCCATTTCAGAAATCAAGGAAGACAGAGAACAGACCTGTGTAATGTCATGGGTGGAGCTATCACCGATTCAGGTGTTTCAATGAAGCAGGGACTTCCTCTGGGGGCCCCAATGCAGTCTACATTTTTTTTTTTTTAACTTTTTTTTTAAAATTTCTGTTGTGTAGGGGCCCCCCGGCCTCCCAAGTCCATCCATCAGGGAGCCTGGGGTGTTTATGTATATATATATATATATATATATATATATATATATACACACATACTGTACATATATATGTACAGTATATATATATATATATATATATATATATATATACCACTAGGGATCAAAATGTATCTTTTTTTGCACTGAGGCCTTCCATTCACTAGCTCCTGCTTGTGTCATTAGATATGAGAAATATAAGAAACCACAAATCACTCATTTCTGAGCTCTCCGTACTAATAAATCTGATGCATTGGGACCTTATTTGTTGGGCTTGAAAGGGTTGCCAGACTGATCCTACCCACAGGTTGCCTTCGGTTTGGTATCCCCTCACAAAGGACGACTATCAGGATTCAGGACTAGTTCCACAATATAAGGACAAGTTGCAGAATTTATCCGTAGAATACAAATAAGAAAAGTTTTCCCTCTAAATGAAACACACTATTTCTATGTGTCCCAAGCAGAGCATAATTCACTTTTATACAACAAAATACAACAATTGGTTATATCCCTAAGCAAATACACCTTAGCATCTGTTTAAAGAAGCATATCATCTTCAGCCTTAAAAATGTACAACACATCTATCACCTGTGAGGTGCTTTCGTAACAAGCTCTATTTAGATTTGATTTTAAGCTTAAAGACAGGGCCCTCCATTCTTTTGCAATGTGTTAAAATTTTGTTGACTTGTACTTAACCCTTGTATAGAGCTGTGAAAAATGTTGGAGCATTACAAATAAAGGATAATAATAATAACAACAGTCAAGTTTGCAATGTACCAAACAAAACAAAAAATTAACCCTTACCACATATATTTGTACAGGCATGAAATCCTGGACTCACCTAAACAGGAAAGCTATGGGTTAACTATTCAGTTCAATGTAAACTGAATCCAGAGGAAAGCTATCTATCATAGCCTTATTACATAGAGCTTCACACTGTGAGCGGCACTCAGCAGTCTGTTATTACTCATGTGGACTGTCTGAAAACAGAGATTTAATATTTTACATATTTTATCTGTTATTAGTGTAATTTAAAAAAATGCACATTTTTACATATGAAGAGCACTTACAGTAAAGTAAATGGTCCTTTAAATACAATCAGATTACAGTTGTGAATTTAAGTCATTACTTGCAATAAAAGACAAATAAGTTGGTTATATAAATTTTATATACATTAAAATTGTTTACTGTTTTCTTAGATTGATGATCAATTTACTGACCCTTTATAAAAATCTTGAGTATTGTGGGTAGGTTATGTCATAGCAAATATATCTTGAAAACTTTATTGCACTCAAAAATATGTCGCAATTAAAATAGGACACCCTTCTGACACAATTAAATATAAACTTCAACAGAAAATATTCAAACAGATTTTACTAAGGTTAAATTCCCATCTATAAAAAGAAATTATCTTAATTATTGGAAGTTTTTTAAACAATTAGAGTGTGGTAAACATATTGATAACTAAAAAGGAGAACAGACACTCCATTCTAATTGTTAAACCTTATATTAATTATCTCACGGAATACACAGAAAAAAACATAAAAGCAAGTTATTTTAATATTATAAAATACATTAAATAATTACAACTAATTATTATAATTTGACTATGTATATTGTTAACTAATTTCCACTTAGGACAATCTTATTATAAACTGGCTAATTATTAAATCCAGTTATCTGCAACTGTTGTCTTGATCTCGTGCAGACAACCGTAATCATGCCAAAAAGGGTGCTTAGTTAAAAACCATAAGAAATAAAAAATAGATGAATTAGTGTACAGCAGCTTTAAATCTTGTGTGCATGGATTGTTTTAAGATCTCTACGATGACTTTAATATATTTGATTCAAGACATGTCGACATTAATAAGAAATGTCGACAATTGTAGTAATGAATTTATGCTTTTAGGAAAAATGCTGCTCTAAAGGAGTGAAAACAATCAATTTGCCACAAATACACTAATCTTGTTAGTGTAACCATTGTAATTGTGCTGACAATATCTCTAATGGCCGAAATTGGTAACCTCATAAATAGTGAAAACAGCAGCTTTCAATGAAATCTGGACACCTATTCTTGCCTGACAGCAGTTTCGTCCCTAGCAAGTGGCTTTCTCAAAGGCAACATCTACTATTGTTAATATTCTTATTATTAAGTTATGTCATGTACTGTAATGTTAAGTCCTGTACTTTTATCTCTGCAAAATGTCTTTCTCAAAGGGTCTCTATCACCCCAAAATGAATTTGTTTTTTCAGTTATTCTTAAATGATATAAAACATGGCAATGTAATGTATTAAGCCTTTTTCCTAAAATCAATCATTTTGGAGAAATTCAATGTTGTTTGAGATTCATTTGTACGCAAATAAGCAACTCCTGAATAATAATTAGCTGCTTTGTATGGTAATAGAATCTCAGTCGGCTAGTATGTGTCTGTAGTGGACAAACAATGATCTACACACTTCTATTATTAAATGTAAGGAATAAATTGCATGCAAAATTGGTTATAATTTCTTAATCGAATGGACGTTCTGGTGTCTACCAAGATCTGATTTCTGGCTAAAGCATTTCCCGCACTCAGGACAAGCAAATGGTTTCTCACCTGTGTGAACTCTCTGATGGGTAACAAGATTAGATAATCTACTAAAACATTTCTCACAATGAGAACATGCAAATGGTTTTTCCCCTGTGTGAATTCTCATATGTATAACAAGTAGTGACTTATTTCTAAAACACTTCCCACATTCCAAACATGAAAATGGTTTTTGGCCATTGTGAGTTCTCTGGTGGTAAACAAGACTTGCTTTCTCTCTGAAACACTTGCCACATTCAGAACAGGCAAAAGGCTTCTCATCTGTATGGACTCTCCTATGGGTAACAAGATTTGATTGCTTGCTAAAACATCTACCACATTGGGAACATTCAAATGGCTTCTCCCCTGTGTGAACTCTCAGATGTGTATCAAGAAGTGATTTTTTTGACAAAACCTTTCCCACATACAGAGCAGGCATAGGGTTTTTCTCCTGTGTGAATTCTCTGATGGTGAAGAAGAGTGGTGTTCTCCCTGAAGCTTTTCCCACATTCAGAACATGCAAATGGCCTCTCCCCTGTGTGAATTCTCAAATGTATAATAAGAAGTGACTTTTTGACAAAACACTTCCCACATTCAGAACATGCAAATCTTTTTGTTCCTTTGTAAACTGTTGGATGTTGGTCAGTATCTGACTTCTGGTCAGTAGATTTGCTTCCTTTTTCACATGATAACTTAACATCAACAATCCCCTGTTTTCTTTTGGTTATATCTGCATCTTCGATCACATAATGTATTAAACTATGTGATGGTTGTTGTCCAAGTGTTTTCTTGTCCAGGGCACTATCTGTAAAAAATAAACATACTGGGTGTTAATAAATTCTTTAATTCTTTTTTTTAACAATAATGTGTAAGGTCCCCATTCAATTCTCAATATTTTTAAGTTACAAAACACACAAATGCTAAGTAATTTGACGTAGCCATTCAATTCACGAAATCTGCTTTAGAACAACCCATATTCATAATTTTACGAGTGTCTTTTCCATTGATTTCCAATCAATCAAAGGTGATTCAATCCTGAGGTTACACTGTACTCAAAAATTACTTCTCAGGGGTTAATGAGATTTCAGAAGAAATATTTACATGCACTCGAGAGTACCCGTAAATGCTTTTAAAAACTTTGTCAAGAGCAGTTAAAGAGAAAGTACAGTACTAATAAATCATAAAAAAGCATGTGCATTACAAATTAAGACTTAACTGCTCAGCGGATCCAAACTGCTTTTGGGGCTGTAATTCCATTGGCTCATTTATTCATATGTGGTGGGACTGCCCGAGAGTGACACTAATATGGGAAAGTATTTCTAAATTGGCATCCAAATTATTTGGTATCCCCATGCGAGAGACTATGGAAACGTGTTTATTGGGAATTCCAGTGGCCTCGCTCTCACACACTCAAAATAAACTTTTACAATTTTTGTATTTGGCTACCAAAATTCATATAGCTAAATGGTGGAAGCGGGGGGACCTAAATTTACTGGTAATCATAAATAAAATAGACTATCTAGCTACAAACAAAAACAATATACACAGTCTCTGGAAGACTCCATGAATTGCTTTATGGAAGTATGGGTGCTTTGGTTAGATTACAGGGAAGGGCATGTCATTTAGGAATCTTCTCTATATACATACACAGAGGGGGTAGGATAGGGGACCCAGGTGGAGACCAGTTTCATCTGGAGGCGCAGAGGCCCGGAAAGTGAAAGGACTGGCAAGACTTCCAAACACTGGCAAAAGGTATTGATGATGATCTGTACTGTTTAATGTTTTTTGTTTCTTTTTTCTCTTTGTTATTACGGATTATTTGAAAAGTTAAAATGAAAATAATTGACCTAAGGTGGTTCTCATATAAACTAAGTAGGGACTCTAGATATGGGTAAATATATAGTCAATGATAAGACACAAAAGATAACGACTGGCGACAATAGGGAACCATGTTGGTCAACAGTTGGGAAACTGGGCTACCTAGGATTATAGCCAATTATATAATGCTTCAGATAACAGATTATATGTTTTAGAAATATATTTAATTCTGATGTCTTACCTGATATGTGAACCAATTCCCATCTAATAAAAATTAATTAATAAAAAAAAAAAGAAATTAAGACTTAACAGTCCCATAGGCATATATATTTTGAAAATAAACATATAATATTTTAGCAATATGTTTGAGTCAGTATACATCTGGGAATATTAATTATTGACAATAATACACCTATACATAACATATATCAACTTTAGGGGTAACACAGATCCCAGTACACAAGAGTTTATTAAATATCAGGAAACCAACATGGCCTACAACAGATGCTCTAATGCATTGCTTATTAAAGGGCTAGCCCTATGGTCATTTTTTTATATTTTGACTCATACTTGCAGGAGCTTTTTTCTCTCAATTTATGTAGCAATTACAAAGAATGACGTTCACATTTTCAATTGGTTACTTGGGCTGTGTCCCATCAAGAAATTATGTAAAATGTGGGGATTGGTGTAATTTTACGAGAAGTCACGTAGTTCTGCACCTTGTAGATTAATGAAAAGAGATGAGAGTGAGATACTTAAAACTATGAGTGCATGGGATTGAATTAAGTAAGCAGAGAAAAAAAAAGCTTCCGCATTTGCGAGTTCTCATATTTACGAGTTGGTTGGTATTTGCGTGGCCTCATGGATCTGAACACACCATACTGATCCACTGAATTGGTATTCATGGCAGAGATAATGAAGTAGGTTGCTAGTTCATTCTCCAGTGGGCCACAGCATAGAACTTCTGGTATTCTTATGTGGACAAGGCCCAACCCTGTATGACTTCAGGGTGGTGTGACCTCTTGGTTCCCTGACTGGAATCGAACCCAGGTTGCATCGGTGAAAGCACAGAATCCTAACACTGGACCACCAGAGAGCCATTTACGAGTTATGAGTATGGAATTTAATGGGTCCCAAAATGTTTATGGGAACATAAATTGTAAGAGAGAAAAAAATCAAGATATAGAAAAATATTAGATAAATGGGCCATCATAGTATGCACTACAAATTAAAATAGACTATGAGACCATAAAAGATCATGAGATTGTAGATTGCATTGTTTGTACATTTCACCAGAACACAAGTAGTGGTGTGAGAATAAACAGGAATACCATTCATGTAGTAGTCAATAGATCCATTAAAACCTGTTGCGGCTGCTGACCTCATGAAAATATAATTAACTACCGTATTTATCGGCGTATAACACGCACTTTTTCTCCCTGAAAATAGGGGGCAAATGATAGGTGCGTGTTATACGCCGATATTCCCTCCCCCTCCTAATCCTCAACCTCCCTCCTCACTCTAAACCCCCTCCGCATTCTAACCCCCCCCTCCTCAACCTAAACCCCCCCTCCTCCTCAACCTAAACCCCCCTCCTCAACCTTATCCCCCCTTAATACCTCCCCCTCACTTACCTGCTTCAGCTCCGGCCTCCGCTCCGCTCCTTCACCCGGTGACGTCACATGTGCGCCAGCGCGCCATGTCATTAGCGTGGGAGGTACCCGGTATATGCTAATGATGTGGTGCGCTGGCGCACATGTGACATCACCGGGTCAAGGAGCGGAGCGGAGGCCGGAGCAGAAGCAGGTAAGTAAGGGGGGTTTTGGTTGAGGAGGAGGGGGGTTTAGGTTGAGGGGGGGGGGGTTTAGGTTGAGGAGGGGGGTTTAGAATGAGGAGGGGGGGGGGTTAAAATGAGGAGGGGGGGTTAAAATGAGGAGGGGGGGTTAGAATGCGGAGTGGGGTTTAGAATGAGGAGGGAGGTTGAGGAGGGGGGTTGAGGTTGAGGAGGGGGGTTGAGATTGAGGAGGGGGGTTGAGGTTAAGGGGGGGGTTGAGGATAGGGGGGTTGATGGTGTTTGAGGATGGGGGGTTGAGGAGGGGGTTTGAGGAGGGAGGTTGAGGAGGGAGGTTGAGGATAGGGGGGTTGAGGAGGGAGGTTGAGGATGAGGAGGGAGGTTGAGGATGAGGTGGGGGGTTGAGGATGAGGAGGGAGGTTGAGGAGGGAGGTTGAGGTTGAGGAGGGGGGTTGAGGATAGGGGGATTGAGGAAGGAGGATGAGGATTGGGGGGTTGAGGGGATTTGAGAATGGGGGGTTGAGGATGGGGGGTTGAGGAGGGAGGTTGAGGTGGGAGGTTGAGGAGGGAGGTTGAGGAGGGAGGTTGAGGATGAGGAGGGGGGTTGAGGATGAGGAGGGGGGTTGAGGATGAGGAGGGGGGTTGAGGATGAGGAGGGGGGTTGAGGATAAGGAGGGAGGTTGAGGAGTGGGGTTGAGGTTGAGGAGAGGGGTTGAGGAAGGAGGATGAGGATGGGGGTGGAGGAGGGGGTTGAGGATGGGGGGTTTGAGGAGGGGGTTGAGGAGGGAGGATGAGGAGGGAGGATGAGGAGGGGGTTGAGGAGGAGAAGGGAGGTTGAGGATTTTGCTTCAAAGTTCTTTATTTGAAAACAAAATACTTTCCCCCTAAAAATCCCTTCTTAAAATGAGGTGCGTGTTATACGCCGGTGCGTGTTATATGCCGATAAATACTATAACGAGCAAGGGTTCTACGTCTCAAGCCCCTATCACCCTTAGGGAAATTAAGCCCTAGGGGTCATTTGCATATTCAACAACAAAAATAGAGGTCAAGTCATTGCTCCAATTTACACAAGGTATAAGGGAGACAAGGATCAGAAGTTACTAGTGTTTTTGTAACTGAATCAAGTGTTACATTTCCTCAATCAATCCCAATATTTTTTAAACCCAATAAAGAAAATAAAAAATAATCATATAGGTTGCATCGGTGAAAGCACAGAATCCTAACACTGGACCACCAGAGAGCCATTTACGAGTTATGAGTATGGAATTTAATGGGTCCCAAAATGTTTATGGGAACATAAATTGTAAGAGAGAAAAAAATCAAGATATAGAAAAATATTAGATAAATGGGCCATCATAGTATGCACTACAAATTAAAATAGACTATGAGACCATAAAAGATCATGAGATTGTAGATTGCATTGTTTGTACATTTCACCAGAACACAAGTAGTGGTGTGAGAATAAACAGGAATACCATTCATGTAGTAGTCAATAGATCCATTAAAACCTGTTGCGGCTGCTGACCTCATGAAAATATAATTAACTACCGTATTTATCGGCGTATAACACGCACTTTTTCTCCCTGAAAATAGGGGGCAAATGATAGGTGCGTGTTATACGCCGATATTCCCTCCCCCTCCTAATCCTCAACCTCCCTCCTCACTCTAAACCCCCTCCGCATTCTAACCCCCCCTCCTCAACCTAAACCCCCCTCCTCCTCAACCTAAACCCCCCTCCTCAACCTTATCCCCCCTTAATACCTCCCCCTCACTTACCTGCTTCAGCTCCGGCCTCCGCTCCGCTCCTTCACCCGGTGACGTCACATGTGCGCCAGCGCGCCATGTCATTAGCGTGGGAGGTACCCGGTATATGCTAATGATGTGGTGCGCTGGCGCACATGTGACATCACCGGGTCAAGGAGCGGAGCGGAGGCCGGAGCAGAAGCAGGTAAGTAGGGGGGGTTTAGGTTGAGGAGGAGGGGGGTTTAGGTTGAGGGGGGGGGGGGGGTTTAGGTTGAGGAGGGGGGTTTAGAATGAGGAGGGGGGGGGTTAAAATGAGGAGGGGGGGGTTAAAATGAGGAGGGGGGTTAGAATGCGGAGTGGGGTTTAGAATGAGGAGGGAGGTTGAGGAGGGGGGTTGAGGTTGAGGAGGGGGGTTGAGATTGAGGAGGGGGGTTGAGGTTAAGGGGGGGGGTTGAGGATAGGGGGGTTGATGGTGTTTGAGGATGGGGGGTTGAGGAGGGGGTTTGAGGAGGGAGGTTGAGGAGGGAGGTTGAGGATAGGGGGGTTGAGGAGGGAGGTTGAGGATGAGGAGGGAGGTTGAGGATGAGGTGGGGGGTTGAGGATGAGGAGGGAGGTTGAGGAGGGGGGTTGAGGTTGAGGAGGGGGGTTGAGGATAGGGGGATTGAGGAAGGAGGATGAGGATTGGGGGGTTGAGGGGATTTGAGAATGGGGGGTTGAGGATGGGGGGGTTGAGGAGGGAGGTTGAGGTGGGAGGTTGAGGAGGGAGGTTGAGGAGGGAGGTTGAGGATGAGGAGGGGGGTTGAGGATGAGGAGGGGGGGTTGAGGATGAGGAGGGGGGTTGAGGATGAGGAGGGGGGTTGAGGATAAGGAGGGAGGTTGAGGAGTGGGGTTGAGGTTGAGGAGAGGGGTTGAGGAAGGAGGATGAGGATGGGGGTGGAGGAGGGGGTTGAGGATGGGGGTGGAGGAGGGGGTTGAGGATGGGGGGTTTGAGGAGGGGGTTGAGGAGGGAGGATGAGGAGGGAGGATGAGGAGGGGGTTGAGGAGGAGAAGGGAGGTTGAGGATTTTGCTTCAAAGTTCTTTATTTGAAAACAAAATACTTTCCCCCTAAAAATCCCTTCTTAAAATGAGGTGCGTGTTATACGCCGGTGCGTGTTATATGCCGATAAATACTATAACGAGCAAGGGTTCTACGTCTCAAGCCCCTATCACCCTTAGGGAAATTAAGCCCTAGGGGTCATTTGCATATTCAACAACAAAAATAGAGGTCAAGTCATTGCTCCAATTTACACAAGGTATAAGGGAGACAAGGATCAGAAGTTACTAGTGTTTTTGTAACTGAATCAAGTGTTACATTTCCTCAATCAATCCCAATATTTTTTAAACCCAATAAAGAAAATAAAAAATAATCATATGTACAAGTTAGACTGTCAGAATTTTAGGAACATGCTAGATCTAAAAAAATATATCAGAACTTCAGTGCATGATCACCTATTCCCTGAGAAAGTTACTTGAGTATGTAACTTGAACTTTATTGTTTTAATGTTTTTGTGTATAATTTCCAAGGAAATGTACATCCTTAAATGGCATTATAGTTCCCTGGCATAACTCCACCCAGCTTTCACCATGAGTCAAGCGTCATTACTTTTAGTAACAACCACAATCAATGAAGGGAAATATTATTATAATATATATATATATATATATATATATATATATATATATATATATATATATATATATAGTCAGGTCCATAAATATTGGGACATCAACACAATTCTAATCTTTTTGTCTCTATATACCACCACAATGGATTTGAAATTAAACAAACAAGATGTGCTGTAACTGCAGACTTTCAGCTTTAATTTGAGGGTATTTACATCCATATCAGGTGAACCGTGTAGGAATTACAACAGTTTGTATATGTGCCTGCCACTTTTTAAGGGACCAAAAGTAATGGGACAATTGGCTGCTCAGCTGTTTCATGGCCAGGTGTGTGTTATTCCCTCATTATCCCATTTACAAAGAGCAGATAAAAGGTCCAGAGTTTATTTCAAGTGTGCTATTTGCATTTGTTGCTGTTAACTCTCAATATGAGATCCAAAGAGCTGTCACTATCAGTGAAGCAAGCCATCATTAGGCTGAAAAAACAAAACAAACCCATCAGAGAGACAGCAAAAACATTAGGTGTGGCCAAATCAACTGTTTGGAACATCCTTAAAAAGAAAGAACGCACTGGTGAGCTCAGCAACACCAAAAGGCCCGGAAGACCACGGAAAACAACTGTGATGGATGACCGAAGAATTCTTTCCCTGGTGAAGAAAACATACAGTCAGGTTCATAAATATTTAGACATGGACACAATTCTAATCTTTTTGGCTCTATACACCACCACAATGGATTTGAAATGAAACAAACAACATGTGCTTTAACTGCAGACTTTCAGCTTTAATTTGAGGGTATTTACATCCAAGTCAGGTGAACGGTGTAGGAATTACAACAGTTTGTATATGTGCCTCCCACTTTTTAAGGGACCAAAAGTAATGGGACAGATTAACAGTCATAAATCAAACTTTCACTTTTTAATACTTGGTTGCAAATCCTGTGCAGTCAATTACAGCCTGAAGCCTGGAAAGCTTAGACATCACCAGACGCTGGGTTTCATCCCTGGTGATGCTCTGCCAGACCTCTATTGCAACTGTCTTCAGTTCCTGTTTGTTCTTGGGGCATTTTCCCTTCAGTTTTTTCTTCAGCAAGTGAAATGCATGCTCAATCAAATTCAGGTCAGGTGATTGACTTGGCCATTACACAATATTCCACTTATTTCCCTTAAAAAACTCTTTGGTTGCTTTTGCAGTATGCTTTTTGTCATTTTCCATTTGCACTGTGAAGCGCTGTCCAATGAGTTCTGAAGCATTTGGCTGAATATGAGCAGATAATATTGCCGGAAAAACTTCAGAATTCATCCTGCTGCTTTTGTCAGCAGTCACATTATCAATAAATACAAGAGAACCAGTTCCATTGGCAACCATACATGCCCACGCCATGACACTACCACCACCATGCTTCACTGATGAGGTGGTACGCTATGGATCATGAGCAGTTCGTTTCCTTCTCCATACTCTTCTCATCACTCTGGTACAAGTTGATCTTAGTCTCATCTGTCCATAGGATGTTGTTCCAGGACTATGAAGGCTTTTATAGATGTTGTTTGGCAAACTCTAATCTGGCCCTCCCGTTTTTGAGGCTCACCAATGATTTACATCTTGTATTCTTGTATTCACTCTGGTGAAGTCTTCTCTTGATTGTTGACTTCGTCACACATACACCTACCTCCTGGAGAGTGTTCTTGATCTGGCCAACTGTTGTGAAGGGTGTTTTCTTCACCAGGGAAAGAATTCTTCGGTCATCCATCACAGTTGTTTTCCGTGGTCTTCCGGGCCTTTTGGTGTTGCTGAGCTCACCAGTGCGTTCTTTCTTTTTAAGGATGTTCCAAACAGTTGATTTGGCCACACCTAATGTTTTTTGCTGTCTCTCTGATGGGTTTGTTTTGTTTTTTCAGCCTAATGATGGCTTGCTTCACTGATAGTGACAGCTCTTTGGATCTCATATTGAGAGTTAACAGCAACAAATGCAAATAGCACACTTGAAATGAACTCTGGACCTTTTATCTGCCCTTTGTAAATGGGATAATGAGGAAATAAAACACACCTGGCCATGAAACAGCTGAGCAGCCAATTGTCCCATTACTTTTGGTCCCTTAAAAAGTGGGAGGCACATATACAAACTGTTGTAATTCCTACACGGTTCACCTGATATGGATGTAAATACCCTCAAATTAAAGCTGAAAGTCTGCAGTTACAGCACACCTTGTTTGTTTAATTTCAAATCCATTGTGGTGGTGTATAGAGCCAAAAAGATTAGAATTGTGACGATGTCCCAATATTTATGGACCTGACTGTATGTATATATATATATATATATATATATATATATATATATATATTATTATTATCTTTTATTTGTAACGTGCCAAGGTACAACACATTACAAAGATGGGAGGGCCCTGTCTTTGAGCTTAGAATCCATAGTGCTTTCCCACAAGCACCGTTCAAGATTGAAAACTCGCAAACGTACAATCTAAAGGTTTTGGGTGTGGTACAGGAGGGTGAGAAATGCAGTGTGCATGTTAAGGAGGGAGGTTAAAGGCTTCTTTAAATAGGGGTGTTTTTAGTGAGGTATTGAAGGATTTGAATCAGGAGGATAGTCTAGTGGAGCGAGGCAAGGAGTTCCAGAGAAAAGGGGCAGCTCAAGAAAAGTCCTGAAGGCGGGAGTGAGAGGAGATGATGAGAGATGAGGAAAGAAGAAGGTCATTAGCAGAGTGGAGAGGGCGGGTGGGGAATATTTGGAGATGAGAGTAGAGATATAAGGGGGTGCATTGTTGTTTAGGGCTTTGTAAGTTAGGGTCATGATTTTAAATTTGATTCTGGAGGCTACGGGAAGCCAGTGGAGTGATTGAGAGAGAGGTGCCGCAGACATGGATCGTTTAGTACGGTAGATGAGTCTAGCGGAGGCATTCAATATGGATTGAAGGGGGATACCCCGGTGGTGGGTAGACCAGCCGGAAGTGAGTTGCAGTAGTCAATACGGGATATGATGAGGGAATGTATTAGAATCTTAGTTGTGTCTTGTGTAAGGTAGTGACGTCTTTTGGAAATGTAAAAGACTAGATGAAAAGACCAGATTTTGTTAGTGATTGTATGTAGGGGATAAAAGAGAAGGTAGGGTCCAGTAGAACCATACATATATATATATATATATATATATATATATATATATATATAATATATAATATATAAATATATATATATATATATATATATACATATTATACACACACACACACATACACACTGTATCACTCCACCTGCATATGAAATCAGATTGGATCGCAATTTGCTGAATAATTGTTTCATCTCTCGCTTCTCCTTTAATTGTTACAATTTGCAGATTGTCATTATGGAGCCCTGTTAATAAAATAGAGAAGTACATGGGTTTATGAAGATTTTTCTACACCATGGTCTACAAATTAAATAATGACTGAACAACTAAACAACAACAGGATTCAGTAACACTCCCATATACATAATATGTGCACAGCGTAAGATTAGTAAGTCTGGAACCATCTAGAAATAGAAGCTGTGCATATATATATATACCCTATACAGATGTGGATGTAAATGCATTTCATAGAAATAAGAAAGGCTCAGATTAAAAATGAGTATATAATATGCTTCTTAGAACAAAATATGAATCCTATTGAACATGAACCTTGTTAGTGACTGTATGTAGGGGATGAAAGAGAAAGTAGGGTCCAGTAGAACCCCATATATATGTATATATATATATATATATATATATATATATGCACACTCACCTGCACATGGTTCTGAATGAATTTCCATTTGCTGAACATCTTCATCTTCTTCTCGTTCTTCTTTAATTGTCACAATGTGCAGATTATAATCATGGATTCCTATTGGTCCAATAAAAAATGAAGGTGGATGAGGTTTGTAGAAATGTATTCTACATAATATATAGTGCTTGGTACAGTATTGGCATTAATCTAATATGGCTTATCAAAGATCAAAATATTTATTGAACTACTTTTAAAAATAATATATTACTCACCTTCACTGATATTTACAGGAATATTCTCTTCTTTAACCAGTTGGTGACTCCCCATATTTGGCTCTTCTTCTGGTTCAAGCTTTAAGAAAATTGATGGTTTCCCTTTCTCACGACCTGCATATAAACAAATAATCGGCTTTTACCTGCACAGAGGAATATTAGACTATCCTGCAAGTGTCATAAGAAAGGAACAAAAAAGCTCAAGGGGCAGTGGCTGAAAGATATGTCTTGCGTGCTTCATTTCCAGAGGGTCAAAGCAAAAACATTGAGCAATGACCTCCTAAAAGCATGTTGAAATAGTTACATAGTTACATAGTAATTAAGGTTGAAAAAAGACTTTCAGTCCATCAAGTTCAACCTGTTAAGATCTCCTCTGATCTGCAATATGCGGATTAGTTATTAATTAAATTATTGATTAAATAATTATTAATAGTATAGTATTGGAGGATGAATAAAGAGTTAGTCCATCAAGTTCAACCTTTTTAGATCTCTATTGATCTTTTTAATGTGGACTATTTATTATTATTGTTAATTGTTATTTGATCCAGAGAAAGGCAAAAAAAAAAAAAAAAACCCATTGAAACTTTGCCAATTGTCTCATAAGGGGGAAAAAAAGCAAAATTCCTTCATGACCCCAGAAACTGGCGATCAAATTTCTCCCTGGATCAATATTCCTTTGCTAGTTATCTAGGATAGCCTTGAATGCCCTCTTTATTAAAAAATATATATAACCCCTTTTTGAAGTTGTCTATCGAATTCGCTGTCACCACCTCCTTTGGTAGAGAATTCCACAGTTTAACCACCCTAACTGTGAAGAACCCTTTTCTTTGTTTAAGGTGAAATCTTTTTTCCTCTAACCTCAAAGGATGTCCTCTTGTCAGTTGAAAATCTCTTGCTACAAAAAGTTCACTTGACAAAGCCTTATATTGACCCTGGATGTATTTATATAAGGTAATCATATCTCCTCTTAGACGCCTTTTTTCTAGCGAAAATAAGTTTAATTTTGCTAGTCTTTTTTCATAACTTAGCCCCTCCATTCCCCTTATTAGTTTTGTAGCCCTTCTCTGTACTTTTTCCAGCTCTAAAATGTATTTTTTATGAGGTGGTGCCCAAAATTGTACTCCATATTCCAAATGAGGACGTACTAGAGATTTGTATAGTGGCAGAATTATATCTTCTTCCCTGGCTTCTATACCCTTCCTAATACATGCTAATATTTTATTTGCCTTTGCAGCCGCTGCTTGGCTTTGAGCGCTGTTACCTAGGTGGTTGTCCACTAGTACTCCCAAATCCCTTTCAATATCTGATACCCCCTAGATTTGCTCCATTAAGATTATAGATTGCTTGGCTATTGTTCCTTCCCAAATGCATAACCTTACATTTATTTGTATTAAATCTCATCTGTCATTTAGCCGCCCATTTCTCTAATTTATGCAAATCCTTTTGTAGGGAAAGTACATCATTATCTGATTTTATTACCTTGCACAACTTAGTGTCATCAGCAAAAATGGAGACACTACATTCGAGTCCTACTTCAATGTCATTAATAAATATGTTAAAAAGGAGAGGACCTAATACTGAACCTTGAGGAACCCCACTTATCACATTAGACCAATCGGAGTATGTTCCATTCACAACAACCCTTTGCTTCCTGTCTTTTAGCCAGCTCTCGATCTCATGAGCAGATATTTACTGCAATTCCTGTATCCCTTAGTTTGCTCACTAGTCTTCCATGTGGCACTGTATCAAATGCCTTTGAAAAATCTAAAAAGACTACATCCACTGAATTGCCCTGATCCAAGTTCCTACTAACCTCCTCATAAAAACTAATTAGATTGGTCTGACACGACCTATCCTTCATAAATCCATGTTGACTGCTACCTATGATCCTGTTCAAATAGACATATTCTTGTATTCTGTCCCTTATTAACCCTTCTAAAAGCTTCCCAACTACAGAAGTGAGGCTCACTGGTCTATAATTCCCCGGATTTGCTCTAGATCCCTTCTTAAATATAGGTATCACCTCTGCTTTTCTCCAGTCATCTGGTAGAGACCCTGTGTTGAGTGAGTCTTGAAAGATTAGATATAATGGTTTGGCTATCACAGAACCCAGCTCCCTCAGTACCCTTGGATGTATTCCATCAGGACCTGGGGCTTTATTAACATTTATTTTCTCCAACCTCTTTTGTATTACTTCCTGCGTTAACCAATTATTTAGTAAAGGTAGTGTAGCCCCATTATGTTGCGGTGTCCCAACCACCGGTACCTCCCTTGTGTTAACCGATGAAAAGAATCTATTTAGCTCATCTGCCTTTTCCTGGTCACTAATTATCAGATGGCCTGTGTCACATTGAAATGGTCCTATCGATTCCTTCCTGGCCTTCTTCCCATTAATATATTTAAAAAATATTTTAGGGTTAGTCTTACTTTCCATTGCAACTGATTTCTCATTTTCTATTTTAGCCAGTCTAATAGCCCTTTTGCAAGACTTGTTGATTTCCTTAGTCACATAAAGCTGCCTCTGTTCCCTCCTTCTTGTATAATTTAAATGCATATTTCTTTTTCCTCATCATAATCTTTATGTCATTGATAAGCCACATGGGATGTGATTTACTCCTATTCATTTTATATCCACATGGTACATGCTGATGAGTATGTTTATTTAGTAAGGATTTGAATGTTGTCCATTTATTTTCAGTATTTTCCCTGTAAGTTCTTTGTCCCAGTATATATGTAGTATTGCTGCCCGTAGCCCATTAAAGTTAGCCCTTTTAAAATTTAGAGTTTTTGTTGGCCCCTTACAACTCTGTTTTTTGTATTCAATCTCAAATGAGACTGTGTTGTGATCACTGTTCCCCAAGGGTTCCCCTATTCTTACATTTGATACTATATCAATATTACTTGTGATGACTAAATCCAAGATGATCGAGTAGGTTCTTGTATTACCTGGGCCAGATAATGATCCCTGAGTGTACTCAAGAACCTGCTCCCCTTAGCTGAGCCGCTGGTCTCATTTATCCAGTTTATATCAGGGTAATTAAAGTCTCCCATTATTAGAACTTGCCCATGCTTAGCTGCATTTCCAATCTGTAACAATAATTGTATTTCCTCACTTTCAGCTGTATTTGGGGGTTTATAGCATACTCCCACTAATATGCGTTTAGAATTAGCTCCTCCACTATTTAGCTCAACCCACAAAGATTCAATGATGCCGTTAGTGCCAGCATAAATATCTTCTCTGACTATAGGCTTAAATTCAGGCTTAACATAAAGACAGATCCCTCCTCCTCTTTTACCATTTCCCCTATCTTTCCTAAATAGGTTATAACCATCCAGATTAACAGTCCAGTCATGAGATTCATCCCACCATGTTTCCGTAATGCCTATTAAGCCCCATTTTTCTTGTACTGCTAATATTTCTAGCTCATCCATTTTCCCAGGCAAACTTCTTGCGTTAGCAATCATACACTTTATGTTGCTATGGCTCTGCTGTTGTGAAGTGCCTGCCACTGTATTTGAGGCCCCTATTAATACCTCCCTACTTTCTATTGCCACCCTCCCCCTTCTCCTCCCCCATGGGTAACTAATTCATCCCTTTCCCTCTCTACCCTATTTACCCCAATACTTCTATATAGTCCCTCCCCCCACCTACAAGTTTAAAAACTCCCCCAGACGTTCTACCATCCTATCCCCTAGCACAAAAGCGCCCTCATCATTAAGGTGCAATCCATCCCTGCTATAGAGATTGTACCCAAGTGAGAAGTCAGCCCAGTTCTCTAAAAACCCAAAACCCTCTGCACTGCACCACTTTTTTAGCCACGCATTAACCTCCCTAAGCTCCTTCTGCCTCCCTGGGCTAGCACGTGGCACTGGTAGTATCTCAGAAAATACTACCTTGGAGGTCCTTGCTTTAAGCTTATTCCCTAATTCTCTAAAATCATTCTTTAGGACGCTCCATCTTCCACTAACTTTGTCATTGGTACCAATGTGTACCAAGACCGCCGGTTCATTACCAGCCCCTCCCAATAATTTATCCACCCAATCCACAACATGCCGAACCTGAGCACCCGGGAGACAGCAAACTGTTCGATTGCTGCGATCTGGGTGACAAATTACCCTATCTACCTTCCTAATAATAGAGTCCCCTACCACCAAAACATGTCTGTTGCTCTGCCTATTCTGCCCTCCCTCTCCTCCAGTAGAACTGTTCTCCCGGCTGTTAGAGGGAACAGCTCTATCTGGCATTGCCATTCCTGAATGGACATCCCCAACAGTTTCACTCAATCAGGCAAATCTGTTGGTGTTTGCCAACTCAGAACTGGCCTGCCTCCTCCTGTTCCCCCTGATTCCCCTTCTAACTGTAACCCAGATACCTCCCTGGCCATCCTCACTAGCCCCAGCTCCTCCCTCCATACTAGGCCCAGCTAAACTGTGCTCCGTGAGCACCAACTCCCTTTCCATTATCATGAATTGTTGCAATTCTCCTCTCCAGATCTTCAATTTGAGCTTCCAAAGAGGCAACATGCTCACACCTGTCACAGAGGTATGGACCCTGGATCATCTGTTCCAGTAGTGCATACATTTGGCAGGATGTACACTGAGTGAGGTTTCCACTGGACTGAATCATGATTATCAGTTACAAAAATACAGTGAGAAAACAAATCAATGTATTTGTATAAAGATTTCTTTTCCACACCTTAAACCAAACAAAACAGAAACAATATGTACGTTTGTTTTCTGTTTTTTCTTATAATACCCCTTGTCTTTGTATTTCCTCCTTTTATTTAATCTCCTACACACCAACTACACTTACACTAGAATGATTGCACGCTCCCAAGCTCTCACTTCCCTTGCTAAAATAGACCCCGCCTACTCACCTGTACAATGATAAATGAGCACAGGATAGAAAACCCTGTCCTGCCCCACAGAACCGATTCAACAGAAAACAACAAAATACACACAGATATAACTTACACAGGCCAAGCCACACCCACTCTCACCTGTACTCTGATTATTGCAACAGACAGAAAACTGTGCACTGATTTAGAGCGGATTCAAACCAGACCTCACACAAATGCACCCAGATATAACTTACACAGGCCAAGCCACACCCACTCTCACCTGTACACTGATTAATGCAACAGGACAGAAAACTCTGCACTGACTTAGAGCGGATTCAAACCAGACCTCACACAAATGCACCCAGATATAACTTACACAGGCCAAGCCACACCCACTCTCGCCTGTACACTGATTAATGCAACAGGACAGAAAACTCTGCACTGACTTAGGGCCTCATTCAATTGCGACCCGGCCAACCGAACAGGGCTCCAAACAAGCACACAGCACACCTTCCTAAACAAGCCTTCAGTTAGCGAAAACCCTGCTTTTGGATAGATGCTCATGTCAGAACTTCTGTATGAATAAAGTTCTATCTTATATGAATATTATAGAATAATATGATATTCCAATTATTAACCACTATTTTTATATCCATTGTATTAATATTTTATATGCTGTTATATTTATATATATATATCTATGCATGCAATTCTATTACTTGAAAATATCTATGTGAAAGATATGTTTTCACAGCTGCCCACCAGTGAACTATC
This sequence comes from Discoglossus pictus, assembly GCA_027410445.1. Taxonomy (NCBI): domain Eukaryota; kingdom Metazoa; phylum Chordata; class Amphibia; order Anura; family Alytidae; genus Discoglossus; species Discoglossus pictus. The sequence continues at coordinate 100,106,907 of CM050170.1, read as the reverse complement.
CATGATTTGAATAATCCATTGTTCTATAAGAGATAAATATCTGACTGAACTCATAAGTCTAGGTAATAAAATCACTCCTTAAATATTCACATGTGAAATATTCGCTTCATAGACATTAAGTCTAGTAAACAGTATAGTAAATCTGTCTAGTTGATAACATCCTTATGACTTCATCTTGTTTATAGGTAAAGGGTCAAAGGGTCATTAGCTAATTAAAAGGGATAAAAATTCAAAGGTCTGAGAGCGCCATCTTATGGTTAAAGGAATAAACGTCTCTATAGAGAAATATATTCTTTATAAAATTTAAATAAGTGATGACATCATGAAAAGATTTTATTGGTTAATAGATACTTTAACTGATTTGGGATTCTGATAGGCAAATAAGCAAGAGGTATAATTATGGATAGAAACAGGATCTAGAAAAAAAAACAACAACAGGAGAGAGGAGAAAGAGAGAAAGAAGATAAAAGTCTATCTTGTTGAAAAGCTAAACAACTTTGGAATTAACCAGTGGAATTTTGTCATAATTGGTAATGTATAAATTGAGATATTTTATTTTATGATATAATTGAAAATCATTACCATAATTTCTCTGTTTGGTTTATTTCTTATCAAAAAGTTATTTAGATTTCCTTTTGTCATTGAAATTTATACTCCGGATATAAATTTTGATACAAAATTAGATATCTCATTTTTCTTTTTGACCAATACAGACAAATTAATTTACTTAGCTAACTGATCAATTATATTATAAAATACTTTACTTATTGTGTGATATTCAATATATTCCTGTATAGCTGCATATATATTTTAATATCATTAGACATTGTTAGTACATGCTAAAACGTTATTAAGAATGAATTTTATTAATTGATTTATATGATTTTGTTCTATGGGTTGCTATCACAGGTTTCATTGTTCATGTGAATGAAGTACACTTTTATATTGAAATTTTAGGACTGCATAGAATATATCATAAATAATAGGTATTACAATATGATGTATTGATTTTCTTTTATTTATCTGACTGGTTATACTGTGTTATATTTGCATTTGATTTTGATATATTACTGTGTTATATTTGCATTTGATTTTGATATATTACTGTGTTATATTTGCATTTTGATTTGATATATTACATTTTTCATTAGACTAGTTGATTTTTGATATTTTCAATAAATGTTATTTTATAAAAAGGAATATGTGTCTATAAATTGATTCTGAACTCAATATTCAGTATTCTATATTATATAGAATATAATATGTCGTATTAACCCCGACATATTTGGAGGCCCCAGCGAGATATATATCTTTATAGACACGTGGTCAATTATTTAATTGATTTAAAACTTTTTATTGAATAACATTTGTTAAAAAAGAAAATAAAATGGCTGAAGGTGTTTTTGGTTCTGAAACAGTAGGAGCATTATCTTTAGATGACATAATTGGTCATGGTAAACAGGGAATGGAGTTGTTAGTTAAAACTTTAGTTTCAAATGTATATCCTGTTTGTGAATACAGGGAACAGTTGTCAGAATATTTGGCTAAAATACATCCTGAAATTGATGGTGATACGATTGATGATTGGTTCAAAGATAAAATTTTGTTAACAACCATGATGAGCACTATAAATGCAATTCAAATTAAATCAGAAAGAAAGAAGCATTTAGCTAGGTTATCTACTGTTTGGATGGAATTAGCCAGAAGCTGGAAATATCAAAATTCCCAAAAAGAAATTACCATAAAAGATTTAAATAATCAGATCCAAGACATTGCTATTACTTGTCAAACTCTGAGAGATTTACATGGAGAAAAAACACAGCTAGCAGAGCAGCAGTTTATCAAAATTCAAGAATTAAGGAAAACAGTTGTTGAAACGACAGAGACATTTAACGCAGCCCAAAATTTAAATGGTAAATATTTAGAGAAATGCGATGAATTACAGGCAGAAATAAATAAATTGGTAGCTGAGCGTGCAAGAGATACCGGTGAGGAAAGTCAAAAATTAGTTCAATTTGAGGAATTGTCTGAGAAATGTGAATACTTAAATGAGAAAGCTGAATATGCTGATAAACTAGCGCAAAAGTATGTTCAGGCTTGTCAGGATTTAAAAATAGAACAGAAGAAATTGCAACAAAAGATTGAAATTTTAACTCAAGAATTAACTGACAAGAAAATTCATGAGGCTGAGATACTTGTAGAAAATAAAAAGATCCAAAAATTACTGACTATAGCTAAGAATGAGATTAAACAATACCAACAAGATGTTGAAAATCTAAAAATGGATTTAAATAGGGCTCAAGATTACGCCTCAAGCAAGATTGTGATGAAGGATTTTAGTGATTCTGAGGAAGAATTAGAAATAGTACCTTCAAGGAATAAACATAAACGATCACCTATAAAAATCTTACATAGCTCTAAAAATGAGACTGACAGTGATGAAGATATACGATCAAATAAAAGACTCTCTTTCCATGAGAAAGCCCAGGCTATAAGAAAATTAATTAAACCTTACACCAAAAATTCAAAATTGTCCATAGAAGACCACCTTGACTCACTAGAAAGGGTGATGGTTGAACTAGGGATAAGGGGGGCTAATGATAAAATATCATACCTCCCTTGGTCATTTGATAGCTCTTATACCTCATTTTTCACCTCTCTCCATGACAGCGATATAAATGATTGGGAGATATATAAATCTGAGGTGAGAAAATACTTTTCTGAGTATAGAAACCCACAGGCTGCTATGAAAGCAGTTCATAATCTAAAATGTAAGCCTGACGAAAGTCCAAAAGAATTCTTAATCACCTTAAAACACGCTTATAGACAGACTGCGAAAAAGACAGACCCAGAATCTCCTGAATTTAAGAGAATTTACTTCCATGCACTACCTTTGTACATTCAGAGAAATATGGCGCGTGATTTTGATGACGCCAAGCCTTTAAGTTGGTTGGTAAATGAATGTACTAAAATATATGAGATTCAGCTTGATGATGGGAATAATTATAAGCGAAGGGAAAAATTTAATAATCAAACTGTGGCAGAAATTTCTGTTAAACCTAATTTACAGTATGAGACAGGTACAAAATCTTAGGCAGATGTGGTTAAAAATTCGAACAAATCAAGTCAGGCACAGTTATCATTTAGGCCAGTAAAAATTGCAAGTAAAAAATCTCAAAATACAAATAATGATTCTTTTTATGTTAGTCCAAATTACAGAGGAAACAATCCTATTAAAAATTATGTCTGGAGAACAAAATCTCCTAGTGCAGAAGGGAGATTAACCCCTCCAATGCCTAACACTTCAAATTATTCAGAGAATCAAAGGGTTAAAAGATATAGCCAAAACCAAGATTCTAAACCATCATCTAATTTAGAAGAGCAGGTTAAACTTTTGACACAACAGATGGCTGCATTTATGGCAGGATTTACTACTCAGTCAGTGAGAAATGATCCAACCCAAAATGGTCAAAATTCTCAAAGCCAAAGCCAATGACTAAATACTAATTGTGAAAATAGATTAATGTTCAATAACACAAACAGAAGTGATACTTGTGAATCCCCTGATTCAAATAAAAATATAAAAATATATCTTAAAAAGAATGTTGATAATATATTCCCTTTCCCTTCAGAAATTCCTACTCAGCAAGGAAGGGGTGTTGAACCTTTAAGCTCACATGAGGTAACACAGACTGAACTAGTGTCTACCGGTAAAGGATTAATAGTTGAAATAGAAGAGCATTGCAATGTCATGACAGATGATTTATTACCTGTTCAGTGTTTTGAAAATGAAACAAATGTTAATCAGGAAATTGCTGATAATCCTACAGAAATAGTTATAAATTGGATAGATCATACTCCACAATCTGACTTCTCAAATAAAAATAAACAATGGAAGAAGTTAGAGGTGTTAAGACATACACATTTCTTATGTGAAATGGAGGAAATACAGAACCGATATTATGTTTCTATTGGTATACAGAATGTTGAAACCTTAAATCATAAAGCATTAATTGATACAGGTTCCCAAGTCACTGTAATTTCCAAAGAGACATATGAGGAAATTGAGAGTAAAACCAAAAAGAAAACTATTTTGAAACCATTCGTGGGAGCGGTTAGAAATTTTGATGGTATTAAAGTTAATACTGTAGGCCATGTGTGGTTAGATATCAGAATAGGAAACAAACAAATGAAACATCCATTTATTATAGTGGATATTCCTAGTTACAAAATTATAATTGGGACTGATTTACTTAGAAGATTTAGTCCAGTAATTGATTTTATTGATGGTGTGATATGGTCACAAGTTAAATTTCCCATCAATTATGATCAGGTTAAACAACCTCATATGCAAAGGAACTGTCATGTTATTGAGAAAAAGGAGGAATCAGTAGAGATTCACTTCCAAAATAATCGAATGCCTGAAATGACAGTACTTAAATGTAAAGACATTAATGGAGAACAAGTAAATAATGAAAATGTGATCCAAATTGATCAGGCGCATATTAAAAATATTCAAATAGAGGGAAATGTATTAACTATCTCTTTAAATAAGAACGACTCTAAGCCTTTAAACATAAGTAAACACTCTAGATTTCTGGTGGAAATAGAAACCAATGATGAAGGTTTATTTATTCCTGTTGATATTCCAGGTATGAGAAATTCTCAGCAAGCAAAACTAGCTCTAAAACATGAGCATAGCTATGTTAATGAGAGCTTATTAAAACAAATAAAGAATATTAATTTAATCCGAAATACACAACCCGATGATCAATGGGTATGTAAAATAGATCATGAAACTTCAACTCATGCTATTATGGCAAAATGTTTATTACCTCTTTTCATTGGGGGTAAAAGGATTATGCACTTATTCTTAGTTATTCAGGATTCCCAATATCCAATCTATATTGGAAATGATCTATTACATCGCTTTGCATCCCAAATTGATTTAATCAATAATGCTATTTGGTCCAGACTACAGGATAAGCCCTTAGAATTCCTAAATGACTCAGAAGCATTGAAATCTGCACAACAAATGCCTTATGCAGTAACCGTGCAAATGGACCAAAGTGTTACAATACCAGAGGGGGTGGCACAATTTCCTCTCCCTTTACAGGTAAAAAGGGGTCAAAAGATTAAAGGTATTGATGCCTTTGTAAATCTTAGTCATCAGATGCAACAAAAAGGCCTCACCCTCACTCATACACCTCTAATTACTATAACACAGGTATCATTCATTATTCTGGTAAATAACACAGCATCCCATCCAATGCGTTTGGAGAAGGGATCCCTAATAGGTATGGCTATAGATTCTGAGTATTTTACTTCTGAGTTTATGAATATTGTTATTGGTTTGATACCAGAGAATTATGTAAATGATGACCAGATTATGGATCAGTGTTTTGACACACAACCTGAGGGATTATTTACTGTCCAGTCTATTTATCCCTTTAGTTTCACTGAAAGTAACTGTGATATTATGGATAACGAACTTGTTTTTAACCAAACAATTGATGAACAAGAATATGAGAAGTATCAGAACACTGAGACGCAGGTAAGTATGATCACTACTGATTTGTCTACACAATTGGAGGAGACTTATGAGATTAGTCAGCCTGAGGTATTCCCTGGGTTTAGAGAAAGAGTTGAGGAACAGATAGCCTTAGCTAGCGGATGTTCTAATAACATTGAACGCCAAAAACTAAGACAAGTATTAATTGATTACCAAGATATGTTCTCTAAGGATTCATATGATTGTGGTTTGACAAATTTACATGTCACTAAAATTAAAACTGACCCAAATATGCCACCTGTATTTGTGAAACAATATCGACTCCCTCTTGCCTCTTATGAATCATTGGCAGATATTATCAAGAACCTAGAGTCTAGGGGAATTATTAGACCGGTGCACAGTTCTTTTAATAACCCTATTCTAGGTGTCTTGAAACCAAATGGAACTTGGCGTTTATGCGCTGATTTGAGACAATTAAATAAACGGGTGTACATGTCTGCATGGCCCGTTCCATATATCGATCAATGTTTAGCACAAATACAAGGATCTAAATTATTTACTACGCTTGATTGTGCCCAAGGTTATTGGACCATTAAAGTAAATGAAGAGGACCAATATAAACTGGCTTTCACCTTTGGGAAACAGCAATATACATGGACTAGAACCCCATTTGGCTTTATAAATTCAGGGCATGAGTTTGCTATATTTTTACATAAGGCAATGCCTGACGCTCAAGAGCGAGGGACATTAACATATGTAGATGATATCTTGATTAAAAATAACGATTTTGATAAACATATTTTTGAAATCAGATATGTTCTAGATCAATTGAAGCATGCAGGAGTTAAACTATCTCTTCAAAAGGCACAATGGTGCCGCACTAAAGTTAATTTTTTAGGCCATGAAATAACTCCTGAAGGTATAAATCCACAGAAAAAGAAAGTGGAAGCTCTTTTTAAAACCAAAACCCCTACAAATTTAAAAGAATTAAGATCATTTCTAGGTGTCACTAATTATTCTCGTAAGTTTATTGATAACTATGCAGAGGTAACTAGGCCTCTCATTCGATTATTAAAGAAAGGAGAGCCATGGCAATGGGGGGAAATTCAAGATCAAGCCGTAAACGAATTAAAACAAAAACTCAGCCAAGCTCCTTGCCTAGTTTATCCTACAATGGGTAAACCATTCTTTTTAGAAACTGGATATACTGATTTTTGCTTGAGCGCTGTTTTATATCAGAAATATGACCAACATAATAAAATTATTGCGTATGCAAGTAAAACATTATCACCTGTAGAAGTAAAATTTAATGACTGTGAGAAAGCTCTGTTTGCCACAGTATGGGCCTTACAGAATTTCCGAAATTTTATCCAAGGTGAGAAAATTATAGTAGAAACCGCTCATCAACCATTACAATACATTCAGAGTGATAAAATTAGGGCCGGTAATTTGTCAAATAGCCGTATAACCGCATGGACTTTATCCTTACAAGGATGGCCTTTGGAAATTAGATATGCACAGAATAAGAGGAATCCAGTGGCCCAAGGGTTAGCTGATTTACATGATTGTACCGCCGAGGATCCTCTTAGAGAAAATTGGTCCGAAGTGGACCTTATGAAGGAATAAAAATGATCTCCCCATAAGGTATATGAAGAGGTATTATGTAATACTTTACCCACAGTCTACGTGGATGGATGTGCATATCATATTAAGGAGGGAACAGATAACAAATTGGTTGCAGGAATCGGAAATGTATGGAAAGATAATATCCCGATTCCACCTGAAAGATATAAAATAGTATCTAAGACTAGTCAAATATCAGAATTGGTAGCCGTATATCGCGCTATCCAAACTGCAATAGAGCATGATCTTAAGGAATTAGTGATCATCACTGATTCGGAATATGTCCGTAATAGTTTCGTAGAATACTTACAGGTATGGAAACATAATGAAATGACAAATGCCCGGAAGAAACCAGTGAAACATGGTAGGTTAATACATACTATTGATGAGATGGTAATCTCTAATGGAATGACTATATATTGGAAGAAGACAAAGGGCCACTCAAAGATAATGGGACAGGATAAAGAAGGAAATGATTTGGCTGATAAGTTGGCAAAACAAGGTGCCCTAGAGGGGGAGCTTGTTGATGTGGATCATCTTTTGGGTCCATTTCAAATTCAGGCTATAACAAGACAACAAATCCAAAAGAGTACAGAATTGTCTAAGGCTCAATGGTCCCAAGATACTCCAAATTCTGATTTAATCAGTAGTCAGAAAGAGGATCCAATCATAGGTATATTTTATAACCATATACAAGATCAAGCTGAATATCCTCTGAATGAGATAGATGTTGTAGGTAAAGAAGACCTGAGAATTTTAATGAAGTCAAAAGCCCAATTTAGCATCTTAGATGGATTGCTTATTCGTACATCTAAGAATGGAATACAGCAATGGGTGGTTCCTACCTCATATAGAGGTCTAATGTTACAACATGCCCATGATGCCCCAACATCAGGTCACAGAGGGGATAAAATCACCTATGAAATACTGCGAGATTTCGCATATTGGCCGCACATGTTGAAAGATGTCCAGACATATTGTCAGGGATGTTTGGTATGTCCCCAATACCAACCTAATACACCTACCCATAGAGCTCCTCTTCAGAAAAGAGGGATGTCTATGCCCTGGTCAGATATCCAAATAGATTTTATTGGCCCAGTAACAACATCATCTAGGGGTAATAAATATATGCTAACGGTTACATGTATATTTACCAAATAGGTAGAATGCCTTCCAGCCACAAATTGTAAAACTGAAACTGCTGCAATATTATTAATTAACCATGTCTTTTCCCGTTTTGGTTTACCACAACGAATTGAGTCCGATCGAGGATCTCACTTTACCAGTGAAGTAATGAACCGTATGTGGAAAATCCTAGGGGTTAAGAGAAAATTACATATCTCTTATCGTGCTGCTTCTAGTGGTAATGTGGAACGGTACAACCAATCCATTGTTAGTATCTTAAAGAAATTCGTGAAAGAATCAGGTAAAGATTGGGATATAAAATTACCTTTAGTATTAATGGCTATAAGATCTACACCTAGTACGGCAACAAAGATGTCGCCATTTGAATTAATGACGGGGAGACGTATGGTACTCCCACAACACCTTATTTACAGAACCCAAGACCATAATTTAGTGAATGCTGCTACAACCCATCAATATATAGAGGATCTGAGGAAACACTTACAGCAGGCATTTGCTTTTGCACAAAGGAATTTAGAGAAATCTGCTGTAAGTACTAAAACTTATTATGATCTTAAGACATCCAAAAAGGAGTACGAGATCACAGATCAGATATATTTGTACAACTTTCAACGAAACCAAGTGAAAGAGAAAAAGTTTTTGCCTTCATGGAAAGGACCTTATACTATTATTGACAAAATTTCACCTGTTGTGTATAAAATACAAATTCCAAAAAATGGTGAAATGTTTGAAAGATGGGTTCATATTAATCAAATAAAAAGTTGTCACCCAAGATCTCAATTAAGGATTATTGATGGTACTCCTGATGAATAATGTGACTTTGAATACCCTGTCTAATAAGGTTATCCTATTTTTACATTGTATAGAATACACTATTAAAACTTTTCGTTTTTATTTCCTAGTAATTGAAAATGAAAGAAAGGAAAACAACTCCGATATGGGTGATGCTGATCCTCTGCTAAGAGGTCCGAATGGAACCTATTGTGGAACCAGGCCCTTCTTCAGGAATCCTTATCCAAGAGGCTCCAGGGTTTATTCTCACCGGAAGGAGATTGACATTGCAAAAGATTTTCGTGAGCGTGGATCCACAGATGATGATTGAAAGGCAATTTAACATATCTAATATACAGATGGAGGAAACCAAAGTGTGGTATCGTGAACACATTGGTCGATCACAAGCTACTGTTAAGGAGATGTTGGAACAATTAAGGAAAACTTTTATTCCTGAGTCTTACAGTTCCAACAGCCGACGCCCTAAACGATTTATCAGTTTCCTTATTGGGGCTGCAATAATGATTATACTTGGAGCTATTATAGGTACCACTATGTCAATAATAAACTCTATATTATATGAAACATTAATTAAGGAATCTAGGGAACTTCGGGATTCCTTGAAGATGGTGCAAAGAGAATCGGAACCCCAAGCTAAATGACTTAATAACTGTAGTGAATGAGACTATTGTTACTACAATTTGCATTCCAAGGTTACTTCCCATTCAATTGACTTACATTGGAAGTACAGCATATCCAGGATTGAGTATCTGTTTTTCCGGGAACCACTTACTTCTCATATTTACAACTGTAATAATATCACCTACTTTATTAAAGAGCGATATTATTTCAGAGAGGGGGATATGTCAGAACTTCTGTATGAATAAAGTTCTATCTTATATGAATATTATAGAATAATATGATTTTCCAATTATTAACCACTATTTTTATATCCATTGTATTAATATTTTATATGCTGTTATATTTATATATATATATCTATGCATGCAATTCTATTACTTGAAAATATCTATGTGAAAGATATGTTTTCACAGCTGCCCACCAGTGAACTATCCATGATTTGAATAATCCATTGTTCTATAAGAGATAAATATCTGACTGAACTCATAAGTCTAGGTAATAAAATCACTCCTTAAATATTCACATGTGAAATATTCGCTTCATAGACATTAAGTCTAGTAAACAGTATAGTAAATCTGTCTAGTTGATAACATCCTTATGACTTCATCTTGTTTATAGGTAAAGGGTCAAAGGGTCCTTAGCTAATTAAAAGGGATAAAAATTCAAAGGTCTGAGAGCGCCATCTTATGGTTAAAGGAATAAACGTCTCTATAGAGAAATATATTCTTTATAAAATTTAAATAAGTGATGACATCATGAAAAGATTTTATTGGTTAATAGATACTTTAACTGATTTGGGATTCTGATAGGCAAATAAGCAAGAGGTATAATTATGGAGAGAAACAGGATCTAGAAAAAAAAAACAACAACAGGAGAGAGGAGAAAGAGAGAAAGAAGATAAAAGTCTATCTTGTTGAAAAGCTAAACAACTTTGGAATTAACCAGTGGAATTTTGTCATAATTGGTAATGTATAAATTGAGATATTTTATTTTATGATATAATTGAAAATCATTACCATAATTTCTCTGTTTGGTTTATTTCTTATCAAAAAGTTATTTAGATTTCCTTTTGTCATTGAAATTTATACTCCGGATATAAATTTTGATACAAAATTAGATATCTCATTTTTCTTTTTGACCAATACAGACAAATTAATTTACTTAGCTAACTGATCAATTATATTATAAAATACTTTACTTATTGTGTGATATTCAATATATTCCTGTATAGCTGCATATATATTTTAATATCATTAGACATTGTTAGTACATGCTAAAACGTTATTAAGAATGAATTTTATTAATTGATTTATATGATTTTGTTCTATGGGTTGCTATCACAGGTTTCATTGTTCATGTGAATGAAGTACACTTTTATATTGAAATTTTAGGACTGCATAGAATATATCATAAATAATAGGTATTACAATATGATGTATTGATTTTCTTTTATTTATCTGACTGGTTATACTGTGTTATATTTGCATTTGATTTTGATATATTACTGTGTTATATTTGCATTTTGATTTGATATATTACATTTTTCATTAGACTAGTTGATTTTTGATATTTTCAATAAATGTTATTTTATAAAAAGGAATATGTGTCTATAAATTGATTCTGAACTCAATATTCAGTATTCTATATTATATAGAATATAATATGTCGTATTAACCCCGACACTCACCAACCAAAAACTCCTCCAAAAAAAAAAATGCTATGTGCCCATTCAGAATTTTTGAAATGCCTCCTTTTTCACTGAGAAATCAAATCAATATGTGCTTACATGTGTAATAGACTGCTCACAGGCTACAGCACTACTGCAACCAATTAGGTTGCAGGGGTCTGTCCACAATTCAAGTCAATGGTCAGGTTTTTGTCAGACTGCTTACATTTCCAGTTTGAAGGGAACAGACCTTGTAATTGTTTTTTTTTTTGTTTTTTGCTTTCCTGCCTCTCTGGAATTTCAGCAATGTAGAGCAGTGATCTGCTCTGAGTCCAAGGAAAAGCTCCTATCCTCGTCTTCCCATAGAGAATCACCACAATGTGTGCTATTGTTATTACTCGTGCAACAGACAGTAGACAGGATACACTTTGTATATAAACACAGATTTAAAACTTTATATTTTTGTATCTGTTATTAGTGTAATTAAAAATAAAATAAATAATTTTAACATATAATCTTGTACTCTATCACTGCACAAAGACCATTTACAGTGAGGTAAATGGTCCTTTAATATAAGACGTTTTTGCCCAGTTCCATATTTGGAGGGCAACTGGATGGTTTATTGGAAGTGTTTTTTAAATTTTTGCATTACAAATAATAACATTCCTAATAATGAAATATTCTTTCATTTAATTAAATCACAAATTCTGACCATAGACTAACATAAACTATTATATATCACTCACCTGTGCATGGATCTGAACAAATCTCTGGCTGGTGAAAATCCTTTTCTTCTTTCTCATACCCTCCGTCATCATCAAGTAATTCCGGACTCCAATTTCCATCACAGAGACCTGTTAATTAAACAAGATAATTAAACACTAAAACACAAATTTATATAAACTACTTGCTCAACCAAGTCTCTAAATTAAATATGTACAAGGCAAGATTCAGATTTGTTATAGAGCCGAGATATATAAACCCAATGTATCATGGTTTAACCAAATATCTGTTTATGATTTCCACAAGGAAAATTATGTAATTGTTTTATTCATTAGACCAATTCAAAACAGAGAAAACAAAACAAAAAACATTTTAATTAGAGCACTCAGACCTAGAGATAATAAAATTAAAACTTTTTTTTTTAATTCAATTAATTTATTTAAACATTGATTAAAATATACCTCTGGTAAACATACCAAAAAATTGGCAGTGACCTAATATGTGTTGATAAAATTCTATCTAAACATATCAATGGTTAGATGGGTAGTTTTTATACGTGAGAGGTTCCAACATAATACACTTTTAATTTAGAGTGCATATATGTAACAAAAAAGAAAAAAAATGAAAACTTTATTAAACACACATTAATCTACTGAATACATTTTTTCTTTCTAACCCCACTAGCATATATAGTATAATATATTAGTATACATAAAGAAATTATACACATGTTTCGCTAGAGAGAGGGTTAAGTAAATGTGGAAAAGACTCCCACACCTGGGTTAGAGAAGTAGGAACCCTATGATCTCGGTGGATGCCTCCTACCTCAGGGACTCTACCTATGTAAGAAGACCCTTTTTCTGGCTATAAACCCTACAGCTCAGACAGTATAGCAGAGGTGTGCCACAATACTCCCATGATACGAGACAACAAATAATAATAATGGGTGGAAAATAAACACCTATCACTTGGTGACACCCTCAGGACACTATGGCCTTCCCCGTAGCTACACTCAACCATACAGATTCCCAAGATCTTATAAATACCAAAGATAGGATACCAGGGTACTTTAATTACTAAAAAGCAAAAAAAATTAAATAAAGAGGACCAAAGGTGTTCTGTCCACAAAGCCATAAACTTAAATGTTAAACCCCACCCTGTAATTACAAGCCAACCAATTAGCGTGCATTACACCATCAGGGGAATGGAAGACAACTACCAGAGGTCGTGTCCACAATCTAGGTGAGGTAAATATAAATGGATAATCACCATATCATGAACCACACAACCATAATTTGCTGGGAATAAACAACTAATGTATTTACAAACAGTCACCAAAATAAGTAGTGCACACTATATTAATTACAATGGCATCTGTAATACAGTCACCAATAAACCGCCCCAATATTGACAAATGTTCTGGTTGGAGTGGAACCAAACAAAGAAGGCACAGCCCCTGTGTTCAGAGATGCGGGCAAATGGTGTTAGTACAGCACTAATAAGAACACCACGGAATGACATCATATCACATATATAATTGTGAGCATGCGAGCCAGCTCAAGCCGTTGCTAACGCTTGCGGGCTCGCTACGGCCCTCGCATAGCCTGTGAGCTGACAGCACAGTGAGGAGCAGAAATCTGCAGCGTCCAGAAGGAGGCGGTGGGCGGGACTAGATTAACGGTGGGGCGGATGAAGTGAGCGGAGACAGTGAGACGGAGACATGAGACAGGACGGAGACATGGGTGGAGACATGAGACAGTAGGTTTGTATACTGCATGAGGGTGAGTGTAATATGTAGTATGTGCGTATATCTCTCTCTACAATGAGTGTGTGTATTACTCTGCTACGCCTATTGTTGCTAAGAAGACAAATTCTGGGACGGAACTACGGGTCCGCCATCTTGGTTATGGGCAAGAGCTGAAGACTGATAAGAAGTGCTGGCAGTAATGCTCTCCATGTTACAGCATGAGATACATTACTAGGGAATAAGCTGAAATTATCTCTTTGACTGTACTTTATATATGACACTGACAGATTGCATTAAGGATGTGATGCTATGTATGAGATGTGTGTAGGGAAACAGCAGCAGCACTATATGTATTCATGTACACTCAGACATATCACATATATAGTTGTGAGCGTACAAGTTGTTGCTAAAGCTTGCGGGCTCGCATAGCGAGCCCGCGGCCGTCGCATAGCGAGGGTCGCGGCTCGCGCAGCGAGTCGCAGCCCTCGCAAAGCGAGGGATGCAGCTCGCGCAGTGAGGGCTGCGGGCGAGGGCCTCAGTTGCTGGCATAGAGCGCCAAGGGCCTCATTTGCTGGCATGGAGCGCCGAAGGCGCTCCTTGCCAGCAACTGCGACCCTTGCAAAATTTACGTTAAAACGCAAACAACCCGACACAACAACCGCGACCCTCGCAAACTTTACCTTACAACGCAAAAAAAAAATACGAGACACGTTACACACATTACGACCTCGTGGCTCGCGCAGCGAGTCGCAGCCCTCGCAAAGCGAGGGATGCAGCTCGCGCAGTGAGGGCTGCGGGCGAGGGCCTCAGTTGCTGGCATAGAGCGCCAAGGGCCTCATTTGCTGGCATGGAGCGCCGAAGGCGCTCCTTGCCAGCAACTGCGACCCTTGCAAAATTTACGTTAAAACGCAAACAACCCGACACAACAACCGCGACCCTCGCAAACTTTACCTTACAACGCAAAAAAAAAATACGAGACACGTTACACACATTACGACCTCGCAAAAATCGCACGCAACTAGCGAACATCACAAAATGAAAAACACAATAAACACACACAGCACATACATAAAAAGCTTACCTACAGCAAGAGGGAGCATCCAGGACCTCAAAAAAACAACTTACACCTTAATTTCGCTCAAAATAAAAGAGTTTACACACTCGAAAATTCTCTAACCGACAGAAAAAATGGCCGCCTAACAAAACGAAAACGAGGCTACAGCACTCTAAACACGCAAAACACCACAAGAAACTCGCAAAACACCACAAAAGACCTACGGATATTCCGCTAAGATGCATACCACACATTACCCGCCATTTTTCGCCAATGCGGAAGTACATAACTACGCTAACGGTTTGCTCTCTCGCACGCACACTATTACACTGCACACATTCATTACGCTTACATAGCAGCTCCACACCACTAATGCTGCAGCAACATCAAAACAGATTGCTAGCTCTTCAACACAATGCTTCAAAATACGTAAAGTATATTCATTTATTAATGTATTATATATTTCATTATTATACACCAAACACCCTTAGCTCACTTACAATTTCATTGCCGTCATTTTTTGACGGGCAATTCGCTAGTTACATATAACAATCACTAGATGTCAAAGCCAAAGACAGCTTATAAACAACAGTGTGTGCTCATATTTGGATAATGTAGATAGCAATAACCAATGATAGTGAAGAGGAGTGTCCTCAAAGCACCTCCATAAATGCATACTGGTCAGTCCAGTTACAATACCTTTTCCAGAGTTCCTGACACATCCCCTACATACAAACTGATAGAATTCATAGAGACCTCATATGGGGGTATGAAAAAGTGACAGAAAGCTGTTCACATATATTTTAGACAGTCCATACCAATTTATACTATGGTACTAATAACTAGGATGCTTAGAAAGTGCATACAGTAAGTTATACAATGTGTCTTCAATTGTTGTGTGTTTAAAAGCGAACCCAATAATGAATAAGGATGGTTTGGAAGGAACATACTTCCTTAAAGGAAAGCAGCATAATTGTTATGTTCGTTGAGACCATTGGGTACACTGTATCTAATAGATATATTCATTTGTCTCAGCTAGAAGTATTATAAGCTCATGATTACTGCCTCTGATGCTGGGATTATTAATCATTTCAAATCACCAACATTTAAGCAAATTGGTATTCCCTTTATGGTGGTTCAAAAGAGGATTAATAATTATTAATAAAAAGAATTAAAGGGCCACTGAACTCAGTGTAAGTGCTCTTCATGGTGTGAAAGAGCACAATATTATATGTTAAAATGATCTATTTTTTAATTACAATAATAACAGATAAAACAATCTTAAATTTGTAATCTATGTTTACATACAGTCTATCCTGTCTATGGGTTGTTGCATGAGTAATAACATATTACTGACTGGTGCTGAAGCTCTATGGGGAAAGTTATGATTGCTAGGCACAGCTTCCATTGGACTCAGGTTACATGGCACTGACCAGTTAACCCACAGCTTTCCTATTTTAGGTGATTCCAGTATTACATGCCTGCACAGATAGATGTGGTAAGGGTTAAGTTTTTTGTTTGTTGGGAGCACAGAGCACTAAACCCCTGCATTGCTTGGAAATGTATAAATATAACCAGTTCCATTCAAACTGGAAATATAAGCAGTCGGACAAAAATATTACCATTGACTTGAATGGGGCAAACAACCCTGCAATCCAATCGGCTATCAAAGCTTTACTAAGATAAAAAAAATAATTAAGTCCCATATTTACAATATGCTCTTTTGAAAAACTAGTTTAATAATGTGAAAAATGTTTCTAGAAAATAATAAATAAATAAAGCTGTTAATGTATTATGTATCATTATATGCAATCATTTTTTACCGTGTTAGACACCGGGTTATGGTCATGTGGGAGGGATATTTTGTTGAGAGTTGCTCTTCAATTTAATCCCATTCTACTTTATTGTGGCAGCCTTTCAATAAGATTGAATTTTTTTTTGTATATTTTATTCAGATTTGGAGAAAAAAATAATATGAGTATGATCAGCAAAAAAAAATACAAAAATTTGTATTTATTTACAAAAATAAAAACATTTGACCTATTATTAAGTGAAATTCTCCATAAGAGCATACTCTAAATATAATACTTCAATGGCCCTTCACAATTTTATTACCTGAGCTCCTCTTTCCTGACTTTCCCAAAATCCTCAGTGTCTGGTGATCCTCATCCGTCATCACTTTGTGTTCATCTGTATCACTCTGAGACACAAGAAGAGAAAGAGTTAGAGCTCAAAAATAATCTCAAATCATAAATATTTTTGGACCATGACCATTTTCCCATTTTTCTGCATTTCATCACTATGTATTTAACTGTATACAGACAACTCTTTCTACTTCCAAAAGTATACTGATAATCACATTACTATATAATTATACATATAAATCCATTCCATCCTCCAATAAGCACTATTAAAACACTTTGTCATTATATATGGCCCGTCATACATTTCGGCCCTTTTGGATAATTATCTCTTAAAAAGACCCACGGCCTCATTCTAATCTGAGCCGCAAAATGGCCGAAACTCTGTGATTCCTTGCGATGGGGCAACAGTCCCTCGCAGCCCTGCATCTTTGTTAGTATTCAAATGGACGGCGCGGCAAGGAGGTCCCTCTTACGGCCAACCAGAAGGCACTACTGCCTTTAGCCAGTCAGAATGGGATACACCCCACAGGGTGTATCTCATCCTGATTGGTTGAAGGGAATAGCACCTTCTGATTGGCTGTTGTCACTGTCGGATTGCAGACAATGTGGGGTGTATCCCATTCTGATTGGCTGATGGCAATAGTGCCTTCTGATTGGTTTACAAAAGATTGACAGGTCCATCAGCCAATCAGAATGGGATATAGGTGTGTATCCCATTCTGAATGGCTCACACCTTGGCGCCTTCTGAATGGCTGAAAATGCTGTCAACCAAATTTCAGCCAATCAGAAAGCACCATTTCCATTTTTTGACCGGGATAAGCACTACAAGCCTCATTTGCGGCAGGGAGCTCCTCCAGGGAGGAGCTCTCTAAGTTTTTTTAAGAGCAGCAGATTTTTTTTCAAGGGGCCCAGCAGACTATGAGGTGGACGGGGGCATTGCGGAAAAGTAAGTTTAATATTTAGTATGTTTAAGATTTTATGGTGTATCAATTTCTGTACTAACTTTATGTTTCTTTTTTTCCTAGGGGTGCTACCTGCGGCAGAAAAAGCGTTGTCGCTGAAGGGGCATTTGGGCAAGGTAAGTGGTCTTATTTATTCTATTTTAGGTGATTTTTAGGGTTTTTAATGTATGTACTTAGGGTATTGCTGTATGTAGTTAGGGATTACATGTATGTAGGTAGGGGGTTAATGTATGTACTTAGAGGGTTAATGTATGTAGTTAGGGGTTATCATGTATGTAGTTATGGGTTAATTGAATGTAGTCAGGGGGTTAATGGAATGTAGTTAGGGGTTAATGGAATGTAGTTAGGGGTATATTTTATATAAATGTATATTACTGTATTGTATTGCTGGGTGTGTGTTTTGATGTATTGTAATGTGATGTATTTTTTGTTCTTGTATTTTATTTTTTTAGGTGAGTAGTTCTTTTTTGTTTTCTGTAGTGGTGGGGTGTTTTTATTTTGTGTAATGTTAGTTTTTTAATTTATTTTGTGTAACAGTTTTTTTTTATTTTGTGTAGTTAGTGAGTTGGGGGTTAATAGGGGGTTAGGTAGGTAATGTAGGTGTTAATATGTTAGGGTAGGTGTTAGATAGGTAGGGGTTAATAGGGTAGGGTAGAGTGGGGTTAATAGGATAGGGAAGTGGGGGGTTCACTAGTTAGAGGGGGGTTAGTTTAGATTTAGTGGTTTATTGGGGGGTGGGATAGTGTAGTGTAGTGTTTGTACTTAGTGTCATTAGGGTCCTGGATGACCCTCATGGGGTTAATGTTAGGGTTCTAATTGTCCCATGAGGGTTTTTATAGACCCTTATATGACTGATGGGGTTAAATAGGCCTTGATGGGATTTACATAGGCCTTGATGGGGTTAAATAGTCCTAGATGGGGTTAAACAGTCCTCGATGGGTTTAAATAGGCCTAGATTGGGTTAAATAGGCATAGATGGGTTTAAAAAGGCATAGATGGGATTAAATAGGCACAGTTGGGGTTAATGGAGTTTAGTTAGGGCTAATGGGTATGGTTAGGGTGAATAGTGTAGTGCTTAGACTTGGTGCCATGAGGGTCCTGGAGGACCCTCATGGAACTTATAGGGTTAACCTATGGGTTACTAGTGTCCTATAGGGTCTATATATTGACCCCCATGAGTGATGGGGTTACATAGAGGCTTATGGGGGTCTGTATAGATCCCATAAGTGATGGGGTAACATAGAGGCTTATGTGGGTCTGTATAGACCCTTACAAGTGATGGAGTTACATAGACCCCCATAAGTGATGGGGTTTATTAGGGGCTCATGGGGCTCTGTATAAAGCGCCATGTGTGATGGGGTTCATTTTAGGTGCCTGGGGGGTACTTATAGTACCCCCGTGGCAGGGGTTAATTGTTTTATTTATCGCAGGTCCTTCGCCATTGCTTTGCGAGGCTCGCATGTGTGACAGTACAGTAGTACAGTATATAAATAGTAAATTTGTGTTCACATTTGAATGTCTAAAGCAAGTTAAAAAACTTGTTTCCTACTCAGAATTCCAAGAAATACAGTTATTACACTGCACACTGGGAAGCTGAGCAGGGACATGCTGACTGATGATAGGCAGTAACCTTGAAAAAGCTGTCCGTGGGTAGGATTCCCAGCTTGTGTATAATCCAACCTTGGCTTTGCAAAAAAGCCAAGGTTGGATTATACAATGCAGCAGGCATAAGCTTAAAGGTAGCCATGTTTAAAATGGTTATGGATTGAAGAACAAACAGTAGACTCTCCATTAACCGGCATCCACAGGGATTGGTAGAAGCCAGACAAAATGTAGTTTCTGGTTGCTGGAGAGTCACTATTAAATGAGGCCTAGATTAGCTGCACATAGGATGCTCTGCTAAGTATATCTGTCAGCGAGGGCTGTTCTAGCAGCAGCAGCTTTCACCCCTCACTTACACATAGATACATTCGGCTGGAGGGTGCGGTGCTGAACCCGGGGAATGTAACGCCAACACTGCACTGGCTCAGTCACTCATGCCTGTCTGCTTCCAGGTAACATTGAATTGCAGAGACAGACAGTGGACATGACATCCTGGCTCCTGGCATTTGTTCAGCCCTGTAAATTTTAATTTTAATTTAAAGAACAGGATTTAAAAACAATTCTGGTTGTTTGAGTTCCGGGTTAACTGAGAGTCTACTATATATATGTTTGAATGTCTTAAATAACTTTAAAACAAATGTATTTCCTAGTCAGAATTCAGAGAATTACAGATAAAGCACTGCCCTGGGAACTTGGGCAGGGACATGCAAATGTGCCCATGAAGGGGAGAGAAGGGAGAGAGAGGAGAGTGCTAGAGAAAGAAGGAGGAGAGAGATGGGGAGAGAGAGAAAGAGAGGGAGAGTGAAAGAGAGAGAAGGGAGAGTGAAAGAGAGAGAAGGGAGAGAGACGGAGAGTGAAAGAAAGAGAGACAGAGGAGAGTGAGAGAGAAAGAAAGAGAGAGGAGAGGGAGAGAGAGAGATAGAGAGGAAGTGAGATAGAGAGGAAGTGAGATAGAGAGGAAGTGAGATAGAGAGGAAGTGAGATAGAGAGAAAGAGAGGGGGAGGGAGAGAGGGAAGAGAGAAGGAGGGGGAGATAGAGAGAGGGAGAGAAAGAAAGATAGAGAGGGGGAGGGAGAGAGGGGAGAGAGAAGGAGGGAGAGAGGTAGATAGTGGGAGAGAGGCTCACTTCAGATATGTAACACTGGAACCTGATCCCCTTCTTATTGAACAGTCTGTACTTCTGTATCTTTATGATTTGTTTTGTCCACCACTATATGTTTGTGTGTTTCTATGTATGTGAATCTCTCTCTCTCTCTCTCTCTCTCTCTCTCTCTCTCTCTCTATATATATATATCTACCTATATAGTGCTCCGTTCAAGCTTTATACACAGATACAATCACATCAATACACAAAATAATGTCTTATTCCTATATACAACTTATTATATTTTGTTATCCATTGCTCTTATAATTATACTCCTATGTTAAGTTAAACATCTAGATAGCAGCCCTCAAATAGTCTATTTAGGGAATTAATTTGTATATTAATCTAATCTGTTTACCTTTTTCTGAGAATGGAGACATACAGAAACCAGTAGGAAGCCGCCATCTTAGGAAAGAAAGGGACGTGAATGACCTGGAAGTAACATCTACTGAGTCCTAGTCTCAGAATCCTCTACCGAACAAACAGCAGCCAATCAGCATAGTAAAGGGGCAGTTCCAGGAATAAACCAGTTTCCATGGTGACGCTGTGTATATAATTGTGTCTCAAGCTGCAGATATAACTGTAACAAAATAATAAAGCTGTTTTTAATGTACGGATTTGCCTAGTAACTAGTGATGTCACCGCCCACCTGATTATTTAATTGGTTAGAAAACAACCGTACCCGGTGACATCAGTGCCTTCCTGTTAGTTTATTGGTTATTTGTAGCACAGCATTTTTCCTCCTCTATAACTATATTATATAAACGAGGTCTGACCTGGGAGGTGAATAGTGAGGTGCAGGGTATGGGGAATTGTGATGTTATTATTTACTTTATTGGAAAATGTGTGTTTTATATATTTATATGAAAACACAATATAATAAAAACACAAGTTGTACGTAATATAAATGTAAATACACTTGTGTGGTGAGCTGAGATCAGTCGTGTGTTTTTTATTTATTAATTTAATAATAACTTAATTCATTTGAGTTTAAGTTACTCTTAACAATAGGTTCATATGTATTTTTTAAATATGATTTTGTCCATGAACCACATCTAGCTATCTATCTATCTTTCTGCCAGGTTCCCAGAATGCAATGCAATAACTGTATTTCTCGGAATTCTGAAAAGGAAATACATTTTTTTAACTTGTTTTAGACATTTAAATGTGAACACAAATGTACTATTTATATACTGTACGGTGGAGGGCTTCCATCACTCTTTTACATACCATATGTTAAATTATTATTGTGGTAATCTACCTCCCCACAAAATTTACTTCAAAAGCTAGGATCCCGCCATACGCTGATGAGGCAGTAACCTTGAAACAGCTGTACGTGGGTAGGTTTCCTGGCATGTGTATAATCAATCCTGAGGTTTCCTTAAAACTGTGTAATACAGCAGACATATACTTAAAGGAAGACATGTTTAAAATGAGTTTGGATTAAGAGCAAAGCCGTTGTGGCACTTTTGCTTGTCCCTGGAGTGGAATAACTGTATTTCTCTGAATTCTGAGCAGGAAATACATTTTTTTTTAACTTATTTTAGACATTGAAATGTGAATATATATATTGTTCAGTCTTGTCCAACTCTCTGTGCCCATATGGACACAGCACGGCAGGCACATCTTTCTGTGTTGCTGGTTGTGCGTATCCATATGATTTTCATGACAAATATGCTGGAATGGGTTGCCTGTTCCTTCTCTCTCTTTCTTTCTTATATATATATATATATATATATATATATATATATATATATATATATATATATATATATATATATATATCGTATATACTCGAGTATAAGCCAAGTTTTTCAGCCCTTTTTTTAAGGCTGAAAAGGGCCCCCTCGGCTTACACTCGAGTCACTCTCCCCCCGTGTCTCTCTAACCCCCCCCCCCTGGCTCTCTAACCCCCCGTGTCTCTCAAACCCCCCCTTGTCTCTCTAACCCCCCGTGTCTCTCTAACCCCCCCCGTGTCTCTCTTTCCCTCCCTCCCCCCTCCTCATCCTCAACCCCCCTTCGCATCCTAAATCCCCCTCCTCATTCTAAACCCCCCTCCTCAGTTTACCCCTCTAAATACCTCCCCCTCTCCTTTTCCACTCACTTACCTCCATCTGCAGCTGCTCCTCCGCTCCTCCACGCTCCTTCCTGCATCGGGACCCGGCATATGCTAATGATGTGACGAAACATGCGCGCCACGTCATTAGCATTGACAGGGTATTGAGCGTGGAGGAGCGGAGGAGCAACTGCAGATGGAGGTAAGTGAGGGGAGAGGGGGAGGTATTTAGAGGGGGGTTTAGGATGAGGAGGGGTAAAATGAGGAGGGGGTTTTAGGATGAGGATGGGGGGGTTTAGGATGAGGATGGGGGGTTTAGGATGAGGATGGGGAGGGTTTAGGATGAGGATGGGGGTTTAGGAAGAGGATGGGGGGGTTTAGGATGAGGATGGGGGGGTTGATGATGAGGATGGTGGGGTTGAGGCTAAGGATGGGGGCCCAGGAGAGAGGTTTTGGAGGGGGCTGAGTAGAGAGGTTGAGGAGGGGGGTTGAGGATGGGGGGGTTAAGGATGGGGGGGTTGAGGATGGGGGGTTGAGGTTGAGGAAGGGGGTTGAGCAGGGAGGTTGAGGAGGGGGTTTAGAATGAGGATGGGGTTGAGGATGAAGATGGGGGGTTGAGGTTGAGGAGGGGGGTTGAGGAGGGGGGTTGGGGATGAGGAGGGGGTTGAGGATGAGGAGGGGGGTTGAGGATGAGATGGGAGGATGGGGAGGGGGGCTGAGGAGGGTTGTTTGGGATAAGGACGGAGGATGAGGAGGGAGGTTGAGGAGGGGGGCTGAGGAAGGTGGTTTAGGATGAGGAGGGTGGTTTAGGATGAGGATGGGGGGTTGAGGTTGAGGATGGGGGGTTGAGGATGAGGAGGGAGGTTGAGGTTGAGGAGGGGGTTGAGGATGAGGAGAGGGGTTGAGGAGGGAGGTTGAGAATGAGGAGGGGGGTTGAGGAGGGTGATAATGGAGGGGGGGAAGAGACACAGGGAAGGGAGAGGGGGGAAGAGAAACAGGGAAGGGAGGGGGGAGAGACACAGGGGAGGGAGAGGGGAGAAGAGACACAGGGGAGAGAGAGGGGGGACACAAGAATAGGGCACACAAGAGTGGGACACAGAGGGCACAAGAGGGACACAGGGGCAGCACAACATGCCTCACATTTGTATGTCCTTCGGGGTAAAATCCCTGATAATTTGGAGCATGAAAAGTTGCAATGACATAACTTATAAATAAGTATATCTGTCATTTGATTTTACTAAACAAAAGTTTAAATTAGTATTAGCTAATTTAGCTTGTTTTCTTGTCTTTTTTTTTTTTTTGCTGTTTTAAAGCACAAATTAATTTCAAGACTTTCTCTCCTGGCTCTCTGTTTTATCTAAGGCCATTGCTCATAGTGGGAGAAATCAGGAATATAACTTCAAAAATATAAATAGTAGAAGCCTTTCAGATTTTTATAACAACTGGTCGCGCTCTTCTTGGTTATCCTCAACTGTAATTAATGACCTGAGAGAAAATAGAAAACCAGGAAGGGAGATCTCAAATAAGTAATTCCTGCATAATAAATAATTTTTCTTATACCATTTTCTAGTATCCTTATTTGTAGTAAAAAGTATAATTTCTACCATAACTGGGAAATGTAGTGTATCCCTGGACGTTTTTTTGAAGATACTTTTATCTGCTAGTTTATATGAATGTACTGGACATGCTCTTTCAACTATTGTGTCATCCTCCAAGTTATCCCCAAATATTTTCATATCACATAGAGTGAAATGGCTTCTGGAAGGGTTGAATAATTTCCTAATGTACAGTATGTGATTATATAACTGTGATGAACTGAGTCTATGTTTATTGACTCAATTATATAATTATACAATTGTGATAAATTTAATTTATACTTTGTATTTTTAAAGAGATTACAGGATTTCTTGTCCAGGAATTTCTCATCAGTCAATACTCACTTGATTACATAAACTTAGCACTTCCATATAAGCATTTTTCAGCACTTCAAACAAACAGTTTATGCCTGTCTTGTGATT
Organism: Discoglossus pictus; assembly: GCA_027410445.1. Lineage (NCBI taxonomy): Eukaryota > Metazoa > Chordata > Amphibia > Anura > Alytidae > Discoglossus > Discoglossus pictus. The sequence continues at coordinate 100,082,097 of CM050170.1, read as the reverse complement.
AACTTTAGCACTTTATCCCTTTTTACATTTTTGGTAATTTCAAATAGATGAAAAAAATCTCTTCACTTAAGCACTTTACTCACTTAGGGCCTCATTCAATTGCAATTTGGCCAATTGAATAGGCCTCTAAATAAGCACATAACATATATTTTTTAAAGAAGTTTTTAGTTAGTAATCATCTATCCAAAAGCAAGGTTTTCACAATCTTAAAACTTCTTAAAAAAATATGCTCTGTGTTTATTTAGACCCCTATTCAATTGGCAAAATCGCAATTGAATGAGGTCCATAATCAATTATTTTTATAAATTATATTTTATATTCTACATAGCAAGGTTTCCACCTTTCCCCATTACTACCTCACTCTTTCACAGCACATATCTTATTTTACACTGAAAGGATTATAGTAATAAATTATATTCCCTATATTTTAGACATCATTAGATATTGGATTTATTATAACATTCTAAGTTCATTTTATTAAAAAGTTATACTGAGGCTATTGAAGCATCTGTTCACAGATACCCTTAAATTAATATGAAAAACTAAAGGCTAAACAGCGTATTTTCCTATTTTAGAGAAAAACTTTATTAAATCTAAATTTTAATTCCAAGCTTTAGTTCAATCATCAACAACTTTAAGTGTTAAGCACAATTTCTCTGACAAGTATTTTGTTAGGAGTAATCAACCACACCCTACTGATGAGGCCCAACTAAGGCCAAAACGTACCTCTGGATATGCTGTTTCTCCTGTTCAGGGTAGAATTGCCTGGTATTTCGGAGCTGGACCACTCTAGTGAGTGGGACCAGACTAATATATTACAGGATATTTATCCCTGTGAAGGGCACAAGTGAGATAAAAGAGGTTGCTTTCAGAGTGGGTTATCATATCCATAGAACTCTATTAAGTTTAGTTATTCTCTGATTGAGCACCTCTATTTGTGGTTGTTCCTTAATTGATTTGCTTTCATTTGCCATGTTACCAAGAAAAAGAAAAACATATTTATAAATCTAAAACTAAATTAATATGGATGAAGCGTTTTTTTCTATTATGTAGGTTTGGTTAATTATGTTTTTTTCCTTATCAGTTATATTTATTTTAATATATTTGGTATGTAATTAAGTGATTTAGTATTATATGTGCTGTTGGAATATCCTGTAGCAATGTAAAATGCTGTTTGTTCAAGAAAATGTAACCAAAAAAAAAACATTGAAAGTGACACCCACTGTAAATAGTGAATCTAAGAACAAAAAATTAACTAGACTCTTATTTGGATCATAGATTCTGTTTTAGGTTGTATTTGTACTTGTATATGTGGAACATATGGGGCCATATGTACTAAAGGTTAGTTACTGTATATACTCGAGTATAAGCCGACTCGAGTATAAGCAGAGGCACCCATTTTACCACAAAATACTGGGTAAAACGAGTGACTCGAGTATAAGCCGAGGGTGGGAAATGTGCTGCCCCCTGTATCCCTCTTGTGCCCTCTGTGTCCCCCCTCTCTCTCCGTGTCTCTTCTCCCCTCTCCCTTCCCTGTGTCTCTTCTCCCCTCTCCCTTCCCTGTGTCTCTTCCAACCTCTCCCTTCCCTGTGTCTCTTCCCCCCTCCCTTATCACCCTCCTCAACCCCCTCCTCAACCTCCCTCCTCATCCTTAACCTCCCTCCTTATCCTCAACCTCCCTCCTCATCCTTAATCTCCCTCCTCATCCTCAACCTCCCTCCTCATCCTCAACCTCCCTCCTCATCCTCAACCCCTCCTCAACCTCCCTCCTCATCCTCAACCCCCTCCTCAACCTCCCTCCTCAACCTCCCCATCCTCAACTCCCCCTCCTCAACCCCCCATCCTCATCCTCTCTCCTCAACCCCCCATCCTCAACCCCCCTCCTCAACCCAACCTCCTCATCCTCAACCTCCCTCCTCATCCTCAACCTCCCTCCTCAACCCCCCCATCCTCAACCCCTTCCTCAACCTCCCTCCTCAACCCCCCCATCCTCAACCCCCTCCTCAAGCCCCCCATCCTCATCCTCCCTCCTCAACCCCCCCCCCCCATCCTCAGCCTCAACCCCCTCCTCAACCTCAACCCTCCTCCTAGATACGGTATTTGAAGAATTATTGTTAATGTAAAGCGGTGACTGGTAAACTCTACATCAAGAATACTTACTAGGAACTTGCCCATCAAAAATGACGGGATTAAAGTTGTAAGGCTGGCAATGCTGTTTGCCACACAATGTGAGGCTTTTGCTCCTCTGAGCACCTTCGGCGTTCATCGCAAGCCCCGTGCTGAGCGCCTTTGAGCCTCTCCCCCGTTTACTTCAACTTCCCTGCTTTGCAATGATCAGCTTCCTGATCAGCAGCTATTGGATCAGATTATATTTAACAACATTATAAGAACATCTCTATAAAAAGTCTGGAGTTTCAGCTTGTCAAAAGCTTACTAGAGAATCAACCATAGAGGATGCACATTCATCACATGATCATAAAGGTGAGTATGCACTTTCATCACATGTTCGCAACAGGGGAATATTCACTCATCAATTATGTACTGATCACTCTCTTAACAATCAGTGTTCTGTAATAGCCAAACCATTATATCTCATTAGAAGACTCACTCTTCACAGGCTCAGTACTAGATGACTGGAGAAAAAGCGAATGTGACTACATTAAGGAGTGAGCAAGAGCAAATCCAGGAAATTGTAGACTTGTAAGCCCAACTTCTCTAGTGAGAAAGCTTTTAGAAGGGCTGTTAAGGGATAGTATTCAGAAATATATTCATGTGAACAAGATAATAAGTGGACGTCAACATGGATTTATGAGGGATAGGTCATTGTGAAGATTCCAGGAAGGGGCGCTATTCAGCTCCAGAAATTCCTGCCTTTGGCTACATAAATCCACGGTGGTCAGATCAGGATCATCAGCATCAGCTCAGAAGCTTACGGTTACTGGATCAGCTAAACGGTTCCTTCTGCTTCTTCAGTGGGCTTGAAAAGGCCAAGGAAACCAATCCTACCCAGCAGATTCTAATCCGGAGCAGTAGAGATTCAGGGCAGCAAAGTGATTTTAGCTCAGGAGTCTTCCCTCTAAATTAAACACACAATTGTCTATGTGTCCCAAGAAGAGCATTGATTTTATCTGGTACAGGCACAGTATTTAAGCGGTTACAGAACAAAGGATTTACATGTGAATGTCCTGAACATATTAAAATTTCCTGCCCAGATTAGAACTAACAAATAACATATGTGCCTCCAGGTATGCGGCTGATTGGTCTATAAAAGAGCCAATCAGGAGGCAGTGAAAAACGTGGATTTGGCTTGCCCACCCTGGGGTAGATCAATGGGAGGCAACATCCAGGACATTTTGTCGGGAAACAAAGATAATGAAATGTATGCAATAATCCAAATGACCATAACATGTCACAGCAGGATAAGAAATGGAACTATCCCTAGTTCAACAGTAAATCTGATCTGCTGCATCCTAGTGAAAGTGAGAGTGAAATGGTGTTTTTCATAGGCGGAGGTTAGATCATCACTGTCAAACATACCTAATTAATTTCTATAAGGCTGTAAGTAGGCACTTGGACCAAGGCAACTCATTGGATATAGTCTTTCTGGATTTTGCAAAGGCATTTAATACAGTGCCACGCAAGAGGTTATTGTACAAACGAATAGATACAGGAATAACAGTAAATATATGAATTGAGAATTTGCTAAAAAACACGAAACACACTCAGATTGGAATATTTTGGTATGTGGGGTTTCTCAGGGATCAGTATTAATCAGCACCTTTATTAACATATTTATTAATGATTTAGAATTAGGACTGAAAAATATTGTCTCCATTGTAGCTGAAGACCCTAAGTTCTGCAAGGTAATTAAATCAGAAAATCATGTACTTTCACGGCAAAGAAGAATGGCAAATGAGATTTAAAACAAATATATTTAAAGCTATGCATTTGGCAAGGAAAAATAAGGATGCAATTTATAATCTAAATGGAATAAATATATGGGTATTAGAGATAGAAAGGGTTTTAGGAGTGCCATGTAGAGTATTTGAATACATCAATTAATCTCAAGGTAGGCTGTATATGGGGCCTAGGGATATGGTAAATCAAAAGGCCTTTTTATTGAAGCTACTAATGTTTATTTTATAACATTATTATTATATTTATTTTTATTTGATGGAAACATATATCTTCAAATACAGAGAACTGCTATTTGGTTAGCTTTTGCTGCAACCTATGAAAATATTTATTTAGGTTGGTGAGAGAAGAATGCAGTATTTTTAAAGAATTTAGAACAACTTACAAGTCATGTTGGACTGTGGGTAACATACATTGTGGGTCTGTTGACCATGTAGGATGGTCATGTCCCATTATTTCAAATCTTTGTTACATAATCGAATGGGGGAAGTTCATAACTTACACTTGCAAAAATATTCACCCCCTTGGCATTTTTCGTGTTTTGTTGCCTCACAACCTGAAATTAACATGGATTGTTTGAGGATTTGCATCATTTAATTTACAGAAGATGCCTACAACTTTGAAGATGTTTTTTTTTTTTATTATGAAGAAAACAAAATAATAGGACAAAATTACAGAAAAAGGCAATGTGCATAACTATTCACCGCCCTAAAGTAATACCTTGTAGAGCCACATTTTGCGGCAATCACAGCTCCAAGTCGCTTTGGATAAGTCTCTTTGAGCTTGTCACATCTTACCACTGGGATTTTTGCCCATTCCTCCTTGCAAAACTGCTCCAGCTCCTTCAAGTTGGATGGTTTGCGCTTATGAACAGCAATCTTTAAGTCTGTCCACAGATTTGCTATTGGATTGAGGTCTGGGCTTTGGCTAGGCCATTCCAACACATATACATGTTTCCTCTTAAACCACCCAAGTGTTGCTTTAGCAGTGTGTTTGGGGTCATTGTCCTGCTGGAAGGTGAACCTCCGTCCTAGCCTCAAATCACACACAGAGTGGTACCGGTTTTGCTCAAGAATATCCCTATATTTAGCACCATCCATCTTTCCCTCAACTCTGACCAGTTTCCCAGTCCCGGCTGCTGAAAAACATCCTCACAGCATGATGCTGCCACCACCATGTTTCACTGTGGGGATGGTGTTCTTTGGGTGATGTGATGTGTTGGGTTTGCGCCAGACATAGCGTTTTCTTTGATGGCTGAAAAGTTCAATTTTAGTCTCATCAGACCAGAGCACCTTCCTCCATACATTTTGGGAGTTTCCCACACGCCTTTTCACAAACTCAAAACGTGCCATTTGTTTTTTTGCTGAAAGTAATGGCTTTCTTCTGGCCACTCTGCCATAAAGCCCAACTCTATGGAGCGTACGGCTTATTGTCATCCTATGTACAGATACTCCAGTCTCTATTGTGGAACTCGGCAGCTCCTCCAGGGTTACCTTAGGTCTCTGTGCTGCCTCTCTGATTAATGCCCTCCTTGCCCGGTCCATGAGTTTTGGTGTGCGGTTGTCTCTTGTCAGGTTTGCTGTTGTGCCATGTTCTTTCCATTTGGTTATCATAGATTTGATGGTGCTCCTGGGGATCATCAAAGATTTAGATTTTTTTTATAACATAACCCTGACATACTTTTCAACAACATTGTCCCTTACTTGTTTGGAGAGTTCCTTGGCCTTCATGGCAGTGTTTGGTTAGTGGTGCCTCTTGCTTAGGTGTTGCAGCCTCTGGGGCTTTTCAAAAAAGGTGTGTATATGTAATGACAGATCATGTGACACTTAGATTGCACACAGGTGGACATAATTTCACTAATTATGTGACTTCTGAAGGTAATTGGTTGTACCAGAGCTTTTTATGGGCTTCATAACAAAGGGGGTGAAACATTTTCTGTTTTCTATTTCTAAAAATAGTTTTATGTATATATTCTTCTCGTTTCACTTAGACTATTGTGTTCTGATCCATCACATAAAATTGAGATTAACAAAACATTGAATTTAAGGCTGTAATGTAACAAAATAGGTAAAAATTCAAGGGGGTGAATACTTTTGCAAGGCACTGTATACAACTGACTTTCCATTAGTGATTTTTTGAAAGAGCTCATCTACAGGCATGATGTAGGAAATATCAAAACTGCTCTGTTTAATTGGTACAAAGCTATCCATGAGTTGGGGCAGAACTGCTAATCTGCAAGATACATTATTTTGTAGTTATTTTGAAAGAGGATACAAAAACTGGATTGTAGGACCAATTATTGGAAGTTCTGTGTGACAACCCAAGGACGAGGGGACCAGGTGCACCCAAAAAGCGTATAGGAACACCACTAGATTGTCAGGGTTCTGGCAAACTCAGCTCCCCACTGGTCCTCGAGATCAGGAAGCACGTCAGAAAATCAGGAACATAGGAGCAGGTCCCTTTAAGCATATGACAGCAGGATACCGGCATCAAGATGCAGCAGGGGCAGATGTAGATCCCTGTCATGCTTGTAGCATGCCAAGGAACAAGCTGTGCAATACCTTACAGACAGATGCCCTCAGTCTTATAGGCTAGGCGTATTGTGCCAGGGGAAAAAGGCCCACTGAGACATGGGTTAACATTGGAGACATTGTGATTTGTGTATTATACCTTGATATGCCTGCTAGAAGCATAGGACAGTGGAAATTGCCCGGGTACCACTAGGCCCATATTATGGTACCCATGTTTATAGTTGGGGTTTGTGTAAGAACATGATAGGAGTAATGGGATGTATGTCTATATTGTGCTTTGGGGGATAGCAATTACAAGGGAAGTATTGTATATGCCCAATATTTCTTAGTACTGGACTAATTCCTTATTAAGCAGATGGGGAGATAACTGACCCCTTGGAGTCACATAACAAAAGTTTCTCTCTCTATTATCACAAGCCTTTAGCCTGGTTTCTCTATGCCTATTGTGTGTAATTACCCCCTACCAAGAATACAGCGGTGGAAAGGGAAAACAATGGGTGATTCTCTTAGACTTTCAGGCATGGGTGATAATGTGAGCTAGAAGGTGATTAGGGTAACCATGGATGCCAATTTTAATTGATTGGCCTTTTGTTGCTAAGAGTGGGTATAAATATGTCTGTTGTTTCAGTAATAAATATGCTATAACTGGTTCACATAGTTAATGTGTGGATTTCGTTACTGATGCTGGAATCCTGCTTGTTGGAGTTAGTTATTTTCAGAACTTATAAAGAGCTTTATGCTACACAAGCTCACAGACATCTCTCAGTCTAACCCAATGGCTGAAAATTCTTCCTGCTCTACAGAGGAAAAACAAACTGGGCACACATGTGGGGAGAGGTTTGGGCAATAGACTCTTATCATACCCCATTCAACATACAGGTGGTCACAGTCCCTTTAAAGAAGAACCCAAGTTGTGGAAGCAAAGTACCAAAAAGTGATTTAGCTCAGGAAGCCTTGGCCCAAGAATGACACTCACACAATATTTATGTAAGTCAGAAGTAGTACTGATACATTGAGGGGATTACACAAGGATTTATGCAGAATAAACCCATGGGGACAGCCCACAACACAATGAACAGAGGAGTAACCATGTTTGTATAACCCTCCTATATGTATAAGAACCAATCAGTGCACTAGCTACACTAATTAAATTATCATGATCCACTCAGAAATAATCTTCCCCTGGGACAGAACATACCCTCTAGAGGGCTCCATCCACTCTGGATTGCAATCTGACTTATTTGCTGGAATTGGACATCGTCTCAAACCAGTGTACAGTAACCATCGCCATTTTAAATCACCATATGAGCACAGGACGCAGTAATGTCACTTTGTACAGTAATCATGAATCCATAATAATATACTTGTGGGGATGGTTATAGTACCAGTGGGGTAACAGCATCACTGAGTAAAACCTATGTGGTAAAACATAATAAAGGCAATATACATTGGTAACTATAATATAATACATGTCATACATGTCAAGGGCAGTGATACTTTCAGTAGTTGGATTCCTAAGCCAGGTTCGGGGTACATACATGGATTTATAACGATAATTACAAGAATCACAAGTCACAGTAAACATGAGATTATAGTCTTTTACGTGAAAGGATTGGGGCCTTTAGTTTACTTCAGACCCAATCCACACGTTGAGCTTCCTCAGGCTCCAGAGTGAGACAGTCACATAAGGGCCTACAAGCCTGGATATTTGAATGGACCAATCAAAGTCATGCCTACAGTCTATGAGACATGTCATGGGGAGATATCTCCCATAGACTATCATTGTAACAGTCCTTGTTAATACAGTGTACAATGTAATTTCAAGAAGGTTTAGGTTAAAATGTCATTGGGGGGTTCAGGGCATTTAAAAGAAGGTTTCAACAGTGTCCCCCGGAGTCATTTGTGACATTCTGCATATATATTTCAAGAATGTTAAATTTATAATTTAACATTTCTAAGAACAGACATTTATGTAATTATACTACAGGTATCATGTGCAATTTGTACCAACAGTATATGACACCTGTGGGAATTTGTAATTGTTGCTTGAAGACTTTTTTGGGAAAACAAGTCTTATTGGCACTCTGTCAACAGTAGAATAACTATTATATTATACTTTCATCATACAGGAGAGATATCTTTTATAAAATTGAGGTTATTTTCCTTTTATTTTTGAATTAAGGATTACGTAGATGTACATTGATTCTACGCCAGTTCAATTTATAATCATGATCATAATACTTTGCAGAAGAACAAGTACTAAGAAATTGCACTATAGAAAATACAAGGGCTTTATAAATAAAGAGTAATAATAATATTAACCTCTTAATTAGAAATTCTTCTGAAAAGGAAATGTTTAAATATTATTGCCTGATTGAGGTTCATTCCTCCAAATGACTATGGTGCAGCTTGGAGAACATATTAATAATAATAATATTAATAATAATAATAAAAGTAAGCTATATAGCCCTTTTCTCACAGAAGGGACTCATAGCACATAGGAATAGGAAAAAAAAGGGGGGAAAAAAAGTATCGGAAGACCTTGCTGAAGAGCATTGTCTTCAGTTTCTTTTGAAAATGGTCATAAAGCTTTCTGCTGCAGGTCTCAGACACGAGTTGGAACATAAGGAATAAGGAGCTTCTTCATATAGCGGGTGCCATCATCATATAGAGCTTTGTATGCTAGCAGGCCAAGCTTGGAATACATGCTGTGTTTAAGAGGGAGCCAGTGTAGGGTATGGAGGATAGGTGTTTTGTGGCAAGAACAAGGTTGGTTTGTTAATAACCTTGTGGTTGTGTTTTGTAACAACTGGAAGCTATGTAGCTCTTTATTTGGCAGTCCTAGATAAACTGAGTTGCAGTAATCCAGTTGTTATGATATGAAGGCATGAACCAAAGTACAGAGGTCTTCTGGAGGTATTTGTGCTTTATTCTGGCTATGTTGTTCAGATGGAAAAATAATGATTTGATCACAGCTGACACTTAATGTTTTTTTTTGGTCTCAAAAGGTTTTATTATCAAACCAGTATAACATACTTTGCAGGCAATTTGAGCTCATCAGTAGATACAGTAGAGTGAGTTGTATATTTTACAAGTACATTCCATGAAGGATTAACTATTAACATAACTCATTCTTAGCAAAATTACACTGAAACCATAGATAACTAGTACCAAATCTGAACATGACATGGTGTCTAGAGAAGTTTTGCCCTCTGATTTTATGGGGGTTGCCTTTTAGCTATGGGTTTCACAATCTTAGAGGGAGAGAAAGCATAAAATTTGAAAGAACACAAGACATAAAATAATAAAATAAAAAATACCAAATAACCAATAAGAAATATAATAATAAAACAGAATAAGAAAGGTGTGTGTGTGGGGGGGGGGGGGGGGGGGGAGGCGGAAGTGGGTGTATTGTATGCCATAAAACCTCCAAGGGTCCTTGTTGATCCCTAAATGATCTCACCAATCCAGCTTCCGATCACGAGGGTCCATTAACTTGAGCATCCTCAATCCTGCCTCCTCACCGAGACACCCGGACTGCAAGGTTTGTCACACGTTATGCCTTTTAGACTGAGGGGTGAAAGTAGCCAAAGTTGGGCATGCCGTCTGTCACGATATGTGTAAGTCTTTCATTGATTGCTATATAATTAACCTTGTTAACCACTGCATGTGAGCTAAGCTCCTTGCTTTTCCACTGTCTAGCTATATGACTTTTCATCGCTAGCATGAGGAATTGTAATAATTTGTTCTGAGGGGAAGGGTGCACCCAATGGCGCTATTTCCGTATCAGGTTTAATTTGGGAGCGTACTAGTGAGGAAGCTAATGTAAGGACTTCATCCCAGAGTTTCTGCACTAGGGGGCATGTCCACCAAATGTGATAGAATGTACCAACCTTTGGGCACCCCCGGAAGCACGCAGAGTTTGCGCTATTATTCCATCTATGGATTCTTTCAGGTATTATGTATGTCCTGTGCAGAAACTTTAAAGATGTCTCCAGAATACTGTAGTTGTACAAACCCTTAGATAAGAGTCACAATGAAGCGGATCAACTGCCCTGCTCCCTAGTCTTTCCCAGATCTTTCTCCCACAAGATCATATATTTCGTCTTTCTCTCTTGAGTGTCTGTGTTAAAAGTATTGTATAGTAGACTAACCAGATTTTTTGACAGAGGGAACAACTCACAGATGTTAACAAGCCAGTTTGCCCTTGGAGCCCCATTTCGTCCAGGTCAGCTTATCTTTGTAGATGTCTTGGAATAAAGGGGAAAGTTTGCCTTATTAATGCTTGGGATTGCGTTAGTGATATTCACACCCAGATATCTAATATGTGTGTTTGGCCATTAAAATTTATAATTTTGTCGGAGATGCTCCGGTTCTCTTTCCGTTAGGGCAATGCCCAGGGCTTCCGACGTATCTAGATTCAACCTCAGCCCGAGACGTAACTAAGGCTTTCCAGTGCCCGCAGCAGAGCTGGGACCGACACCATAGGATCGGTCAATGTACATAACAGGTCATCGGCATAAAAGCAACACTTAAAGTGGTGATGCCCTACCACTACACCCTTTATGTCACGATTGGCCCTTAGCGTCTGTGCCAGCAGCTCTATTGCAAGCGTGAACAATAAGGGGGAGAAGGGGCAGCCCTGTCTTGAACCATTTGTTATGCTAATGGAAGGTAGCAAATCTTCAGGAAGCCGAATCCAGGCTTTGGGGTCTTTATAATATAAACTGATCTGGAAAGCCAAATTTTCTAAGTACCACCCACAGATATGACCAATCCACTCAGTCGAACTCTTTCTCAATATTAAGAGATAGAAGGCATAGGGGGATATTGTTCCGCTTAGTGAGATGCAGTATATTGAGGACTCTCCTCACATTGACTCCTACTTGTCTGTTCGGGAGGAACCCCACCTGGTCTTTATGAATAAGTCTCGAGAGGAAAGTATTGACTCTAATTAACATAATTTTCGCCAGCAGTTTAACGTCTCTGTTAAGGAGTGAGATCGGCCTGTAGTTCTGCACATTTAAAGGATCCTTCCCATCTTTAGGGAAGAGAACCAGGTTTGCTTGATTAAGTTCGGGAGGAACTTGAAGGCCTTTGAGCATGTTATTAAAAAGCTCTGTTAAGTGTGGCGCTAATAACTCTGCAAAGTTTTTGTAGAATAGAATCAAGAATCCATCCGGCCCGGGGCCTTTACCCTCTTCAAGGCCCCTCTACGTTAGTGATGGGAGCCCTCATTAGATCTACCTCTTGTGGTATAAGGGTGGGCAGGTCACAGGAGCCCAGAAAGTATGCCAATTGACTATCAGGAACCTTGTGAGGAGATGAATATAGAAAGAAAGCTGTGAAGACTTTTTGAATATGGGACGGGCTAGTAGTAGCCCTGACAGAGGGATGTCTAATCTGAAATTTTTTTGATTGATTTAACTTATTTTTTAGCTTCCTTGCTAGTAGAGCATCTGGCTTATTGGCTTTTAAGTAGTAGAGGTGATTGGTCCATCTCATGGCCCTCTCCGTCTTGTCGGAGAGAATTAGGTCAAGCTCTAGCCTAGTCTTTTCTATCTTTTCTCGCAAGGCATCCGAGTGAGATTTCTGATTCTCCAGCTCTAGGGCCCTAAGCTCATTTTGCAAAAGGGATTCTTTAGCTATTCGAGTTCTTTTGTATGCTGAGGCCAGTTTAATACATGTACCCCAAACAAACGCCTTATGTGCTACCCAAACCCAGCCTGCATCTGAGTCCGGGTGTACCTTTATCGAGAAGAATAATTCTATTTCTTTGGCAATTTGGTCTTTAAACTGGGGAGTTGATAAAAGCATATCATTCAACTTCCAAGAGTACGGTGTTCTAAAAGCTGTGCTTAAATCTAGGGTGCAACTCACAAAGGAGTGGTCTGACCATGAGCATGGATGGATCCTTGTTCCAACCACGTTGTCCGATAGTGCAGAGTCAATAATAACAGTACCTATTCTAGAGTAAGTTTTATGGACTGCTGAGTAGAATGTGTATTCCTGTTCCATACCGTGAGAACATCTCAAGGAGTCGACCAGGTGGAGCTCATCCAACAGGGATATCATTTGCTTTTCAGTGGGTCTAAAGCCCTGCCCCAGACGAGATCTGTGTAATGACGACAAAACGAGGTTCAGGTCCCCACCCAGAATCACGCCCCCAGATCATGGGATTTTATGTAGCTCAGCAATTTGAGCAAGATTTGATGTGGTATGTGCGTTGGTGCATAAATTGAGATTATGGACACCTTTTGCCAAAATAGGGACCCCATCAGAATCACATAGTGGCCTTCCGGTCTATTTCCTTTTGTCCTAGTTTAAAGGGGAGATCTTTGTGAAGCAAGATAGCCGTACCCTCTCTTTTAGTAGAGTGGCTGGTTGCGAAATAGGTGGGGTATAATTTAGAGAGGAATTTAGGAAGCTTATTATGTACAAAGTGTGTTTCCTGAAGAAAAAGGACGAAGGGCGAAATGGCTTGTAAGTGAAAAAGGCCTTTCACCTCTTGAATTGTGAGCCGAACCCTCTGACATTATGAGTTATTAGTGTGATAACCGTGTCAGTCATGTGTATCAGTCATGGCAGTTTGAGATAGGACCAAAAACGCAGAAATTCTGCAGTGGGGAGGAAGGATCAAGAGCAAGGACTTCCTCGGTCGGACACCCAATAAGGATACATCGGATCTGGTTCTGCGAGGGCGGATGCCTCTTTAGCTGTGGGGAAAGACATCGGGGACACAGACAAGATATATAAATAACCTTAATACATTAGAAGTTATCTCATTCCCGAGCCCTCCCTCAGCAACTCTAGGCACTTTGAGACCTGGGGATGGGTGGAGGCTCCAACCCTGGTGTGGGGAATAGAAAGGACACATTTAAAAAAAAAAAACATATATACAATGTAGCAAACTGTTGCCACTAACAAGGAAATCACACCTAAATTTACTGTATATGCCATATTGTCAAGAATACAAATCGGTAGCTAATCTTATTTCTCCTAACTCCGCTTCTTGGGCTATCTTACCAACTGAGCTTTTGCTCACACCTGTCCTTTGGCTAGTCTAGCATTACACCTCTGAGGTCAGAAAAAACTGCACACCTCGAAGGCAGGCATTGGTAGTGCACGCGAGGCCAACCAACAGTAAAAGGGAGATGTTATCTTATAAACAGCAAAATCTGAGCTGTCAATTAGCCTCCTTACACTAACATCAAAACTGTAATTTTTTACTTTCAATCATTGGATAGAATAAAACCAAGCCCCCTGCCTCTAAAAGCCTCCGGCATACATTTTCAGCAGTGGAAAACGAACCACTAGGCCGGTGAGGCTGGAATGCTATGCGTAGTCTTTGCATAAAGTCACTTGTATAGCCCTAGGTAGACCTTTCTGGATAAAGCAGTTGTAAGGGCTAGAGTCTAGCAGGAGCTGTATAAAATTTTATAACCATAAAGACACCCTGTGGCCCCTGGCTCCTAACTTCAGCCAGTCCCAAGGACCCTCGGTGTACGTCCCATCCAGAGCAAGCCTTGAGGTTGTCTCAATCTGCAGAGGAGGTGGAAGCAGTTGCTGGAGGACAAGCTTCCTGGACCAATCTTTGTCATCTCTGTATTTTAGATGACCTCTGACCATTCCCATTGCGGTCTGGGGAGATGTATATCTGATTGTGCTGGGCCAACAACTTCCCCTCCTGTATGAGACCTATGCGCAGGAGGATTTTGTGGCATTTCTCAAGAGAAAGAGCGATGTGGATAGCGGACTCATGTTGAAAGGACAGGTTAAAGGGGAAGCCCCATCTATATCTTGTTTGATGTTTGGATAGTATCAGAAGAGCCGGTTGTATCTGTCTATGTTTTAATAGCGTTGTTGGTGCCAGGCCAGTGTAGACTTGTAATCTGGCCCCGTCCAGTCCGCAGATTGTTGGTAATTTTCTCGCTGCTTGCAACAGGAGGTTTCTCATCTTTTGGCGCAGGAATCTAAGAATTACATCCTTGGGTTGGTTCAATGATGGGGGCCCCCCTATGGCCCTGTGCGCCTGCTCAATTTCCCAGGAAGCCATTGGGAGTGTAGGCAACAATGAGGTAACCACTGCCTCCAGATAAGGAGAAAGATCTTGGACTGCTGTCGGAACTCCCCTTAATCTTATATTATGCCTACTCCTCCTATTTTGGAGATCCTCGAGTTTCGATTCCAGGCTCAGGATTTGAGTGATATTAGCTGAAATATCTACTCGGTCATTGGATTGTGTTTCTATAATCCTATCCGTAGTCGATTCCAGGGTATGTGTCCTTTGCCCAAGGTCATTGATTTCTTGTTTCAGCTCTTTGACCACTAGAGATAGGCGAGTTTGTAGCAACTGATCACATTTTTCTAAGGAAGAGTCTGACACATTCACGTTGAGATATGAGTCTTCTGAGGCTCTTACCCCTTCAGAATCTCATAGAGGTATAGCTGCACCTCACTGACGAGGCCCATAGAGGCCGAAACACGTCTGTGGTTTGCTGTTTCTCTTGTACAGGGAGAATTGCCAGGTATTTCGGGACTGGATCACTCTTCTGAGTGAGACCAGACTAATATACTACAGGATATTTATCCCTGTGAAGGGCACAAGTGAGCTAAAAGAGGTTGCTCTCTGAGAAGTTAACCAGACCTATAAAAAAAAAACACTGAGGTATTTTTCATTCTCAGATGAGCACCTCTACTTTTTTGCATAGAATCTGACAATGAGTCTTGCAGAGGCTCTTGACTTGTTGTGGCATTAGGCGTTTGCCTTGGGAAATGGTCCTCTATGCTCTTAGAAGCGGGGTTCTTTTTAGGCTTCCCTATGTTGCTGCCTAGGAGGAGGCTGTAAAGTGTTGAAGTGAAAGCTAATAAACTATAATTGCTTCCTCCTAGATGATGTAGAGACTTGAGACTACCCTAACAAGCTTTGCTGAAATTGGTAGCTCTTAGAGAAGATCATTAATAATCTTGACAGTGGGGTTTGGCGTGATTCCTATTTACATAATACAGTCCAGGCTATATCTCGCTGAGGGGAATAGCTCCATCGGAGCCTTCAACTTGTTTATTTGACAGCTTTCAGTGCTATTTAATTTTCCAGAGCCAAAAATGGGCGAGCTGGTGGAAGGCCGCCGACTTTTTTCCTTCTGTTGGATTTAATTATTATTATTATTATTATCGTTTATTTGTAACGTATGTGTGGGATGAAAAAGAGGGCAGGGTCCAGTAGAACCCCGAGACAACGGGCTTGGGAGGTGGGAGTGATGATGTCATTGTTGAGAGAGAGAGAGAGAAGTGAGGATTTGAAGCTGTAGTAGAGGGTGGGAAGATTAAGAGTTCAGTCTTAGACATGTTGAGTTTCAGATGGTGGGCGGACATCCAAGAGGATATACTAGAGAGGCAGTCGTGTGGATGCCTGGAAACTTGCACCCCTTTATCGGCTCCAGAGGGCCCCTGCTGGTATCAATGTTTGACAGTGTGTACTTGTTGCGCGGGAAGTTGCAGTCTGCTGCCAACAATACCACAGTTGAAGGATTCTGTGCTCAACTGAGAGGCTTGCAGGGATCCCACTGTATAGGTATGGTAACAAACCCCTTATGTCTGAAGGGGGTTTAGGATGACAGTCTATTATTGCATAGAATTGAGATGGCAAATTGTAGTTGCAGGGCAGTGTTATTGCAAAACTGTGTATAAATTTCTACAAAAGCCAGCATTAAGATGCTGAGATTGACCACCAAATGGCTTATTCTGCAGGGTGCTGCACATCACAGCTTCTCCTTCTCTTGTAAAATGAGGCTTACCAGCCGACTGGCCTCAGAGACTCAGTGTCAGTGACATGGCCTTTCACACATAACCTGATGGTTGAGACGTTTATTGTGTTACAAATGGAGTGACAGGCAGGCAGATGGTGGGTACACTGTTCAGGCACTTATTTTGACTCCCTGTCAGACTTCCCAGCATGAAATGCCCACAGTGTGTGTATGAGTGGGAGACACGAGGAAGATGTAAAATGGCCACCAGGCTCTAGATCCCGGCTTTCAGAGAGTGGGAAATGGTGCCAAAAGCTCTCAAAATGACCCCCAAGGGGGTTTGATCCACTTCCCCAGTTTTTTAATCTTTATTTTGATTAGTCCTTTGAAGCCCCCATATAAGATTATTGATAAAGTCCCACCACTAAAGCCTTAAATGAATGCCAGCTGCTGTTGTTGCCGGTATGGGGTTGCTATTTCTCGTTAGGGTGTTGTAAGATGAGATTTACAAGATTCGAAGCTCAAAACAGGGCCATCCATGCTTTTGTCAATATTGTATGTTGTATATTTCCTTGTTCTCCTCCCCTGTACAGCGCTACGGAATATGTTGGCGCGATACAAATAAATGATAATAATATCCTTCATGCCTTCATGACCCCTCCGGGCGTTGTATGTGGGATGCAGAGTGGCGCCCTCTCGGTCTCCCTGACCCGAACCCTGAACCCTCCCTATGGCCCCCGTGAGTGATTGCTCCCACCTATCCTTCTTCCCTCCTGGGGTAGTCTACGGGCTCTTCCGACCTGCCGGGGTATTACTCACGGCCTTTGAAGTTCTCCCGATGGCCGTCGGGCCGCCACTCTCTCCGATGCTGGATGGGGCACACACAGCGGGAAGCATAGATGTTTGGACCTCCGTCAGGTGCAATTGTGTCTTCGTCGGACCCTCAATTGATGCCTTCTGCGCAGGGGAGCACTGGGAGCAGTTGCCGCGGGAGACACGATGGACTAGGCCTCAACCGAGTGGTGATAACGCTTGGCTCTATCCTCTTGTTCCTCGTCGACTCAGGATCAATCCCTGGATCTTTTATGGGATATTGCCCCAAAAAATAAACTGTGTAAGCTGTGCAAAAGGGTCTATTACTGAGGAGCTGAAGCTCTGCACGTCTGCTGGCTTAGACAATTGGCAAAGCCCCCGACACTTGATGTTTTAGTGTCAGATCACGTTGGTCCCTCAGCTGAAGGCTCATTCCTGTTTAGCCCAGGGTAGCTGCTGTCATCCAATAGGGACCCACTAGAAGTTCTGTCTTTTTCAGGTTCAGCCTCAGCCAGACATCTATTAGAAGAAAATGTTGGATATTCTGCTTCTGAGTCAAAGAACAGATACATTTGTGTGTCATGGGTATAATAGTGGTAGTTGAGGCAATGTCATCTGATGATCTCTCCCAGTGGTAGCATGTATACAGCGAACATGAAAGGAGCATGGGTTTAGTAGAGTATGTGTGTATGTACCCTCTGTGACCTGCCAGTGAGAAAAGATTTAAATCAGCTGAGCAAGTGTCACTTAGTCCACAGAGTTTTTCTTCAGCTGCTATACTAATATTCCATGGTTCACTGTGTCAAATACTACAGAGAGGTCAAAGAGAATTAGGATTGAACAGTCACCTGTATTACTTGCCATCAGAAGAACATTAAAACAATGAACCAGGGCTACTTGTTGTTTCTTTTTAGTGAACCTTGACTGCAATGGATCATAGAGGTAATGCTTTTGCATGTGGATTCCAAGTTGGACTACAACAGCTTTCAGTAAAAAAGGAAGTCGAGGAGTGGTCTTTTTTGAGGAGTGGCTTCCTATAGTTGATCAGGAAAGATGCATTGAAAAGTTTTGTGAATGCTGGACCAATCAGAGCAGGACAACCTTTGGGAAGGTGAGTGGGCCTGGATCCAAGACATAGCTAGTGGAGTGTAGCTGCTTAATTATCTGGATTATGTGCCCCATGTCAAATTCAGACCATGAGTCCAGAGTTCACATTCATCTGCCCTTGATGTCTGAATAGATGACACTTTGTCTGCAAAATATATTTTTTAATCATCCCCTATGAAGGTTGCTTTTATTTATTTTTTGTCTTCCTATTAATACCATGATAAAAGTACATTAAACATTGTATTCCCTTATATGCAAACTGCCTCTCTATATAATTCTGGTAAGTAAACCCTTGATCCCATATTTCCCTGACTCTCTCCACCAGTTGGAATCAGACTCTCTCCACCAGTTGTGGAGAATCAGTCCTGTCACATAAAATGGTCTACCCAACCCCCCCCCCCCACCCCCCAATGTAATCTGGGCAGGTGGAATAAGCCCTGGTCCACATTCAATGGCTTCCCACACCTAGGTATCCTTCCCAGAGAAAAGACATTCAAGTTGAGAAATGTATACTTTGTTTACATGTTTTTAGCTTACCCATTGTTCTTCCATAGGAAAAAGCTTTCAGTGTGCTGACTACGTTCCAGCCTACCATCATTGTTGAGGCTGAGTATTGAATACCCTGCACAAAATCTTTGTTTTGGTTTCTCTAGGCATACTTACCAAAACAAACTGGAAATGTATAATTGCAGTGAAGAGAGTATATAAAAATTAAAAGTGTGCTTGTAATTTATAGTCCATTCATGATCTAACAGCTCATTGCCATTGTAACTAATCTGTAGATAACCCTCAAGGTAAGTAATCAATTTCATGACTTTAAAAGCTAACTCTGCAACATTTAATATAGTTATAAAACAGCAAATACATTTAAATTCATTTTTACAGCTTCTCCATCACGGTGCAAGATAGTATCCATGAGTCCAGAGCCCCTTAATCGATAAATATCCTCTGTCTGACCTCAAAGGTACAAACAAAAACAAGCTCTCTCAAGGTAAGAGATTTTATAGAGCCTGTTTGTTATTCTAAAGTAATGTAAGTGCATGATAAACATTCATTCATTTATAGTTTCCTTTTTTTCAAACTTTTTTACACAATGGTCATCTGTAATGTACTCAAGTTCTATATTGCCAGTATAGCTATTGTTTTATGAAGTACTTAAGTCCAGAAGATTGATTGTAAAATGTGATTAGTTCATGTGATGTATTAATCGTGTTACGAGAGTACAACCTTTATGGTGCTAAATATGGAATGAAGGTACATCCTCTCCTGTTACCGTATTTTTCGCCCTATAAGACGCACCGGCAGATAAGACGCACCTAGTTTTTAGAGGAGGAAAACAAGAAAAAAAAAATCTGAATCAAACACAAATACACTTTACACACAGATACACACCTACATTACACACAATGTATATATATATATATATATATATATATATATATATATATATATATATATATAGATACACATACATACATATACATGCACACATAAATATACATACACATACATACATATATACACACACATACATGCACACATACACACACACACATACATACATACATACACATACATATCCATATACTGCAGCATTTGACAGCATTTGGGAGCCCTTGACCCTCCCTGACCCTCCCTGACCCTCCTGATCCTCCCTGACCCCCCTGATCCTCACCTTTCTTCTGATCTCTGCCATCTTGATCTCACCCCAGCGCTTCCTACCAGCACTCCTCGTGTACTGCAGCGTTGCGTGTGTGACGTCACTAGGACGCACCGGCCGACGCGATGCTGGTAGGAAGCGCTGGGGTGAGATCAAGAGGACAGAGGCAGTTTGAAAAGGTATATTCGCCGTATAAGACGCACCAACTTTCCTCCCCCAGTTTTGGGGAAGAAAAAGTGCGTCTTATACGGCGAAAAATACGGTAATTCCCTATCAATGTTGTTGGCACTTTCTATTCTCCTGACTCAAAGTTATAGTTAGAAACAGAAAGCTTGACAGAACATTTACTATCCTTAATACTAATGATGTATCAAAGTCCAAAGTGTTATACAACATCTCTATTTCCATGTTGGCTTATGAGAAATATGAATACTAAAATATATCTCAAAGAGTTCTCCAACACTTCTTCACACTATAGTACTGTCATGACGCCAAGCCTGCTGGACCAATCACGAACAGGAAACCCACTGGTGAGGATGTGATGTTGGATCTCCGGGTTGTAAATTGTTGCGCTAACAAACTGGAACAAAGGCACTGGAAGCAGGATCAAAAGAGCGGTAAGGATAGAAAAAAAACACAGCAACAATTACATCTTTTAAGCTTTCTAATTCTCCCAAAGAGCATAATCACTTTAATTTACTGGAGACTTTTATTCTCCTTTACACAATAAAACCAGTCTAATTATTACATGCCACATAACATTTTGCTGTCTCCAGGACCACTCCCTTTGGTCTCTCGGCCAATAACAAGTACGTTGCTGTGGAGTAGTCTGATCAACCCTCCTACATGCTGATTTTGATGTAGACGAGGTTGATAAAATTGGGAGGTTGATTCAATAAGTGCGCTGTGGAGCCAGGGAGTCTGGAAGTTGATTAAATTAGTCCCCTGGTGAGGGATATGTGCCGAGGGGACATGTGGATTGACCAGAATGTACTGCTTAGGCTTCACAGTATGATTCAGGGGTGATCTGTGAAAAGTTTTATAGCCCCAATACATTTATATATAAAAACACACCCAACACAATTGCTATGAACTGATTAAGTATATGTTGTCTCTTAAAATACACAATATATTAAACACATCTACAACTGTAGTGTCACTCAAACAACTCGAACAAATACATTTCTACACTGATACAGAATCCTCAAGCTTACACAATATTTTACATGTTGTATATAATACTAAACCATACACAACTGAGTAAAAACTATTATGAAGTACATAAATCACAAATGAGTAAGTTAACATTAGAATAAAATAAACTAATTACATAATACAGAAAAACAAACATTCTTGCATACTGTCTTTGAATTTTAATAGTTGTGCTATTATTGCAAACATATTTAAAACCAACAAGGAACATCCTTTTTACATATCTTTCAATAGTTGCAACATATCTATGTCCCACAAATCTATTTTCAAATCTATATAAAAAAAGTGAGTGTGGAATATAGCCATGATGGGCCGAAAGTAACATAAACGTATAATAATCATCATCATCATATATAGGGAATTCTTCAATCCTTCCAGTAACTTTTTCACCTGAGAGGAAGTTGAATGAACATCATCAGTATAATTACAGACACTAAAAATTAATTTCAACACCTCTGGTGCAAGTGGAGGACTCCAAGAAAATCCATGTCCTCCAGTACCTACCAGATGATAGTCTAGAGAAAGAACTGCCAGCAGAGAAATTTAAAGGAACATTTTTGTGAGAATTATTTGTGGTTTCATTTTAAAATTTTAAGTTAAAACAATTACTTTATGCTGAAACTTTTGTTTTCAACGTAATTTGTTTCTCAGTTCTGTAGAGGCAAAAAGATACAAAGCTTAAAGATTTGCTTAATAAAATGTAGTATAAATATATCTGCAGTTAAATGTACTCTATTCAAATCAGTGCACAACTAAATATAATATAGTGTGTCACATGTAGTATCTCTGTGATAAAAATGTTCTGGATCTAAGAGCCAGTCCCCATAAGCACTGGAAGTTAGACAAAGGGTCCGAGATCCCTAATAAAAAAAAAGGTTCTAAATTATAGGACATTCCTCCAACATGCTGTTAAGACTATCTCTTAAACAAAAGGAGAACAATTCTAGTCTGACTCTCTAAGGGAGGTGTGATATCCTCCCCCCATATGCATACAAAAATGATATCATATATATAGTTATGGATCTTGCGATGTTGGTGACGTTTGCGATGTTGGTTATGCACTTGAAGTGAGCGACGCCTGCTCGCCTTGCAAAGCGAGGCGAGCACTCGATTGCGAGGCGAGCTGTCGACGCACGCAGAACTTAGGCTGAAATGAGCGCCAAATGCGCTCATTGCAGTTGAAGCACGCAGTACTTAGACTGCAATGAGTTTCAAAGGCACTCATTGCGCTGCAAGCCTCGCAAAGCGAGGTGAGCCATTGAATCACGAGGGACTTGCGAGGGTCGCAACTGCAAGCCAACAGCATAACCCTAAACCCCCCCCAAAACAGCAAAATCATTTAACCAAAACTATAACACACTCATACAAAGCACAGGGGGAGAGCCAGGAAGTCTGGGAGTGAGGTTGCAAGTGAATTTAAGCCATATTTGGCATTTTTCGTCAATCCAAAATCGGCTAAGAAAGGGAAAAAATGACGGACAAAAAATAAAAAAATTCTGAAAATGGATGAAAACGAGGCTGAATGTAACGGAGCTGAGACACGCAGTCCAAAATCTCCGCTGGTATACGATAAAATACCCAAGAGGCACTACAGTTTCACCATTCCCGACCTCCCATATTGGACGACACACAATTTGGGAGTCAAATGAATACTGACTTTATTTTGTTATTGCAGAAATATTTATACCCATCTCTTCCCACAGGCAATACACATGCCCATATTTGGCGACACAATACACATAAAGAGAACAATAGGTGGGTCACACCTCCCTGGCAACTTTGATACAATCAGACATTGATTCAATTACACTTCTTTGTTCTTATCTGAGAATGAAAACACTTTGGAAAATGCAAGGATCCTTTACAACTTTCTTATCTCTTGAATCTCTGTAATAGGATTATCTATTAGCCTAGGTCTGCCAAAGTCTGGCTAATATTCTGCAGAGCATAAACCAGCATACATATTGTAGGATCATATTTTAACCATAATAATCATAAAACAGGGTAAAACAGTGATGGGTTCCGCTACACACCTCCCCCGTGACCATAAGCCGGCATACACGGTCTGATCCCAACGGATCGGCCTGGGGATGTCCAGACAAAAGTATTTGTTGGTCAATTCTCTAGTTTGACAACCCATCAGCATTACTGCAATTCACATTTACTCACATTTCCCATATCCCCAGATAGCTGGGATCTGAGCGCACAAAACTACCGAATAGCGCTCAGATCCTCTTCACACAGTTCAATTGCCAAGTAGCTAAAGTCTTTCCCATAGTCTTTCATCATATGAATGGGCTCCATGGCATAGCTATCTGGGGTATCGCTCCCACAGGGCAAGTACAGAATGACCCCCTGTATGTAAAGGGCCAGAATGAGTGACATACACTCTGGTATGGCCGAACACTGGTTCCAAAGGGCAATATGTACCAGGGCCATAGTCGCAGGGCAGGAGGCTGGCAAACAGTCCTCTCCAAGCCAAAGTGGCGAAGGGCACTTCGTCACACATCTCCCTTTTGGGGGGAAGTCTAACCAGGCACCTGGATATTTTGCTGGGGTGATGGTGCAACACGCTGAGGGGACTTGAGGGGCAGAGGCCAGCGGCACTCTGCCCTGATGCCAGCTCTTCTGCTGGTATAACCTGCAGGACCTCCTGCTCTGTACAAGGGACAAAGGGAGGGCAGAGGCCGACTGCACTCTGCCCCGCTGTCAGCTCTTCTGCTGGGGTACTTGGGACATATTCCGGCACAGTAGCCAGGGAAACGTGGGGGTCAGTGGGGGTTAACATTTCCTCTGTTAACCCTGGGGCAACATTAGAAGTTAGCTGGGGAGGGGAATTTGTACTTACCCCCTCCTCCGGTTGTCCCAGTGACGGTAGTTGGGGATCTGGACAAGCTGTGGGCGCAGAGACCACGGTCCCATCTGCGCCGTCTGGGAGATTGGTGTCTCCCCTGGTTAGGGTAAACTGTCGCTGGGGGGAAAGGACGACACCTTCTGCCCCCTGGGGTTCACACTGCCGCTGGGGGGGAAGGACGACACCTTCTGCCCCCTGGGGTTCACACTGCCGCTGGGGGGGAAGGATGACACCTTCTGCCCCCTGGGGTTCACACTGCTGCTGGGGGGAAAGGACGACACCTTCTGCCCCCTGGGGTTCACACTGCTGCTGGGGAGGAAGGATGACACCTTCGGCCCCCTGGGGTACACACTGCCGCTGGGGAGGAAGGACGACACCTTCGGCTCCCTGGGGAACACACTGCCGCTGGGGAGGAAGGACAACACCTTCGGCTCCCTGGGGTACACACTGGCGCTGGGGGGGAAGGCCGACACCTTCAGCTCCCTGGGGTACACACTGCCGCTGGGGAGGAAGGACGACACCTTCAGCTCCCTGGGGTACACACTGCCGCTGGGGGGGAAGGCCGACACCTTCAGCTCCCTGGGGTACACACTGCCGCTGGGGAGGAAGGACGACACCTTCAGCTCCCTGGGGTACACACTGCCGCTGGGGGGAAAGGACGACACCTTCTGCCCCCTGGGGTTCACACTGCCGCTGGGGGGGAAGGACGACACCTTCTGCCCCCTGGGGTTCACACTGCCGCTGGGGGGGAAGGCCGACACCTTCAGCTCCCTGGGGTACACACTGCCGCTGGGGGGGAAGGCCGACACCTTCAGCTCCCTGGGGTACACACTGCTGCTGGGGGGGAAGGATGACACCTTCGGCCCCCTGGGGTACACACTGCCGCTGGGGAGGAAGGACGACACCTTCGGCTCCCTGGGGAACACACTGCCGCTGGGGAGGAAGGACAACACCTTCGGCTCCCTGGGGTACACACTGGCGCTGGGGGGGAAGGACGACACCTTCGGCCCCCCTGGGGTACACACTGTCGCTGGGGAGGGGAATTAGTTGGAGTATTCCACGTGGAGCGGTTTCTGTTTCTGGGACAGTCTCTCTGCATGTGACCCTGCTGGTTACACGTGTGGCACCTGATGTACCATGAAGGGGTTTGGTAGTTCCCACCACCCGGACGCAGTGCTGGGGGGGGGTTAATGGTGGGAGGTGGGTTAGCAGCTCCCAAGATGGACCGCTCCCGTGCCCGCTGCTTTTCCATTATGGATTTGTGGACATCTGTCATTAACCATTCCAAGGTTTTCATGGGAAGCGTACCTGGGAAAAAGGCCAGTCTGCTTTGGAGTTCTCTTCCAAACTCATTCTGTGGGGTAATACGAGGTACTGTAACCATGAGTTCCTTTCTGTCTGCATCCCTGTAGTCCGCGGCCGCCTCCTCCTCCTCATGATGAAACGCTGTCTGAAAACTATCCGGTTCCATCCTGCTGTAGCCAGGGGCGCTGTATGGATACTAGCGTTGCCCTCAATTTGTACTCCACGGAATGGTGTCTCCTGTAGCTGTCCTTCTGACCGTGGGAACAATCCCGCCACTTGCCAACAAATGTAACGGAGCTGAGACACGTAGTCCAAAATCTCCGCTGGTATACGATAAAATACCCAAGAGGCACTACAGTTTCACCATTCCCGACCTCCCATATTGGACGACACACAATTTGGGAGTCAAATGAATACTGACTTTATTTTGTTATTGCAGAAATATTTATACCCATCTCTTCCCACAGGCAATACACATGCCCATATTTGGCGACACAATACACATAAAGAGAACAATAGGTGGGTCACACCTCCCTGGCAACTTTGATACAATCAGACATTGATTCAATTACACTTCTTTGTTCTTATCTGAGAATGAAAACACTTTGGAAAATGCAAGGATCCTTTACAACTTTCTTATCTCTTGAATCTCTGTGATAGGATTATCTATTAGCCTAGGTCTGCCAAAGTCTGGCTAATATTCTGCAGAGCATAAACCAGCATACATATTGTAGGATCATATTTTAACCATAATAATCATAAAACAGGGTAAAACAGTGATGGGTTCCGCTACACTGAACAAAGCCAGGCACGCAGCACTTAGAAAATACATGACGGCAAAGACAGTAACACACTGACAACACCAGGTATGCAGGAAAATAAAACCAATGGCAGTCAGCACTTAACAAGCAAACATACAGCAGACACATAGAGGAGAAAGACACATGGCATTCCCAAGCACAGAACTTGCAGGTTAAAGAACCCTGCAATGAGCGACCCGTACAGTAGGTAGGAGGAAAGGCTCGCACTGAGCGTCGAAAGCACTCATTGCGAGACCCACAATGAGCGCCCAAGGTTATCAGAGCAAAGCAGGAAAGTTGAAGTACACAAAGGTGCTCAGCGCGGGGCTCACATTGTGTGGCAAACAGCATTGCCGGCCTTTTATTCCCATTATTTTTGACAGACAAGTTCCTAGTATATATATATATATATATATATATATATATATATATATATATATATATTAGTGTGCATGTGTCTTTCCTCAAGTGCCACCAATTTCTCACCTTCATTACATCCTTCATCTTTCTTAGTTTAATGGAACATTACATATCTCAAGTTATGAGAAATCAAAAGTTAATTTTAATTAGGACCTCTCCATTTGAGAACTAGGGTAGTTAAAAGTGGTCCATGCAAGTACAATGTATTTTATGATGATCAGCCTGGAAGACAGAGCTAACAATCTCTACATAAACATGTGGTTTCTTTCATCATCATGCAAATTAATCTAATCTTAGAATGTTTACATTTTTATTAACATTTGCTAATTAACATTAGAGATTGTGTTGAATTATCTCATGGTTTCTCACCTGTGCAAACCATCTGGTGTTTAAGGAGTTGTTTCTTACTGGCAAAATATTGCCCACATTTAGAACATGCAAATGGTTTCTCACCAGTGTGAACTCTCTGGTGCCTAATGAAGTATGACTGCTGAGTAAAACATTTCCCACATTCAGAACATACAAAAGGTTTCTCGCCTATATGAATTCTCTGATGTTCGACAAGGTCTGACTTATGGGAAAAAACATTTTCCACATTCAGAACATGCAAATGTTTTTTCTCCTGTGTGAACTCTCTGGTGGCTTTTCAGATTTGACAACGCAGTGATTTCTCTGGTGATTAATGAGGCTTATCCGATGATTAAAACATTTCTCGCATTGATAACATGTAAATGGCTTCTCATCTGAGTGAATTCTCGAATGATTAACAAGAGTATCCCTCTCCCTAAAACATTTCCCACACTGAGTACATGGAAATCTTTAAGCCCTTTTTAATATTTTAGATTTGGTACCATTTCTGCTTGGTGTATGACATGCAACCTTATATATTTTTGCTCCATGTTTAATTAATTCATTATTTTGTCCAGGGGCATTTCTATCCATGGATTCATCTGTTGGAAAGAAACATATTGTGAGCAATAACATTCTTCACCATTCTTAGAGAAATAAAACTATCATAGCAAAACCGAATTCTTTACAGTATAGGCTTTATTGGTGTTACATTAAATTAAAAATGTTAATAAATGAACTATCAATGCTTAAACCTGCGACTTAGGCTCAATGTATTATATCCACATGGTATGAGTTATATTGTTGCAGGTTGCAGGTACAGAGTACAGTATGATGTATAAAGCCCTCAACAATAATAAACCCTCTTATATATCTGCTCTCATCTTAAAATACTCCCCCAACTTCCCTCTCTGCTAATGACCTTCTTCCTTCCTCTCCTATGACCTACTCTATGGACCTTCTTGCCTTGCTCCAGCAGCCTATCTCCGTGCCTCAAAACCTCACTAAAAACAAATCTGTTTAAAGAAGTTTCTCACATTCAGACTTAACATGCACAAAGCATCCATCATCCTTCTATACCTCATCTAAACCCTTTAGTTTGTAAGTTTCAATCTTGTTAGGTGTTCTAGGGAAAGCACTATGTACATTTGATTTTAAGCTCAAAGACAGGACCCTCCATTCTTTTGCAATGTGCTAAACTGTTGTTAACTTGTACTTAACTCCTGCATAGTGCTACGGAAAATGTTGGCACATTATAAATAAAGTATAATAATAGTAGTAATAATAATAATAATAATCATATAAAAAAAAAATCACAAATGTGTAACATAACATTAGTTGGCTTCATATCATGCTTAAGAATTTGATTCAAATGTATTAAGTAATTTCTACACTTGAGTAAATGTGCTTTAAACAGAGTATGCTTTGAGTCTTTATATGTAAATGTAATACTTTTTAGTACCAACATATACTGTAAATCTATTTAAATCTACAGTGTCAAATATATCTAAGTCTATTTCTTCCTCAAAACCAAAGAGCTCTCATAAAGAAACCATGCATAGATGTTCATATTTCAGTTTACCGGCTTAATAGGATATCTTTAATTATTCACCATTATTAAAAAGCCTATTTGATACTTTCACACTTTTGGTAAAATAAAATATACAGCTTTTTGTTTTTAGAAGAAAGACACCAAAAATAATTTAGAACAATGTGGTATGTGTTCCTTAAATGTTAGATTTTGGTTGGGAATACTTTTTTTTATGTGTGAATTGCTTTTAGAAATTGTGTAATAACATTTTTGAGAAGAAGGGTGCCAGTGGTTTTGACAGACTTATAGTTTAAGCAACAACAAAAATAGAGGTGCTCATGCAGAGAACAATCCAACCTTAATAGGTTAGGTCTCTGGACATGATAATTCACTCTAAGATCATCCTCTTTTAGCTTATGTGTGCCCTTCACAGGGAGAAATAACCTGAGACACCTCTAAAGTCCTACAGAGTCTCAAAAAATGTAACTTATGCTTTTTGTAATGATATTTTTGGAATCCCCATAAGAAACTTTCTTTTTACAAAGGAAAACTATATATTTTTGAGTTTTATATTAAAACAATCTGTCTTGCACTATTTATTATCTAAATTGGAATCATGAGTCACGATATAACATGCTATTAAAATATGTGTATAATAATAATATATTTACCAATGTTTTTTAAGGATTTTATTTAAATAATACTTTTTTAGAAATATTCAAGTTGAATCAGTGGGTGTTTTTATAAAATATCACATCTCTCTTGCAGATCATGCAAAACTCTAGTTTCCTAATTCAGTGTCTTTTGCACCTACATATATTGTAACAGAGTAATGCAAGGGATTTTTAGTCTCAGATTTTACAAAGCTCCCTTTCCCCATAAGGTTTCAAAGAGTTAACTTACCGGAACAGTTTGATTAGATCCACCTGTTTAGGACTGACAAAAAACTGAAGCTGGTAATTGGGTGTGGCTGTTTTGCACCGCAGCTAGCAGTGTGCAGGCTGTGTTAGAGTCTACAACCTGGTAAAGGCTGTGAAATAAACTGTGCATACAGTTTGCATGGAGCAGAAGACGGACTCACAGGAGTTTGAGTTGGGAAAAGAGACACCAAAAGAGAAGTGCCCATATTGTTGTCTAAAGCTACAGAAAGGCACAGACAGAGATACATAAGCTAGAAGCTGAAGAATGTTTTGAAGAAGAGTGGAAACATGGACTTCTAAAGAATACAGACTAGAAAGATGACTTGCAAATGTGGCTGATGTTGTGATCAAAATTCAAAGAGTAAAGGGAAAGGTGTTGTCACTCACTGGGTGCAAAACAACCAGCCTCAGTATGAAGAATACTGATCAAGAGACTGGAGGACATTTGAACCCAAACTGATTCAGAAACCTTGTGGGAGGGAGCAATGTAAAGGTCTCTATAAGAAATCCGGCTTCCCATAAGAAATACGGACAGACCAAATGACCTGTCTCTGGTGAATGCTCCTGAGGTGGAGGATGATACTATAGAAAGGAAACTCCTGACAAAGATCTCTGACTCAGAGAAAGGGGAGATCAAACAGATGATCACAGCCAGTGTTTTTTCTAAAGTATGTGATGAGGAAGATGAGAATCTGGAGATTGAGCTGCTGGAAGATTATCCACCATCCCTGAGAGGATATATGAAGCAGAGCATGGATATGTGTCCCATTAAAACTGTGAAGTATCCGGACAGCTCTCCTTCTCACGTGGCCATAATACAGAGGGATTTGGACAAGGAGAGGCAAGAGGGTAAACAAGCACAGCAAGAACGGGAAATGGACTCCATCCTAATGAACTGAACAAGACTGACACTGAAGACAGACAAATTGCTCCTAATGTCAGGGGTATCAGGATGATGCTAAATTACATACCTGAGTGGAAGAAACATGTGTCTGAGGGCAACAATGTGTTTTACGGGAAAAATACATAGATATCTATCCTGCAGCAGAGGGAGAGTCGTCCCATGTACAAACTGAAAGAGCAAATTCTGCAGAAGTTACAGCACAGTGGCCAACAGGAGGAGTGAGATCTCCTTACTAAGCGTTTGTCTCAAAGAGAAGTACAGATCACAATCCCTCCTCCCTGCTATAAGAGACAGAAGATTCCCTTAAGCAGATTGAATTATCTCTGATAGAGAAAGGGCTTCTGTTACATATTCTAAAATAGCAGAGGGTGTCCGATCTCTCTGATCCGGAGGAACAGTTGGCTCAGAAAGATGCTGGTTCAAAAATAAATGCCATTGACCTCCAGGGCCTATATAGAAAGGAGGAAGAAAGTATAACTGAACAGTCAGAGTTATTCATGGGGGACCTAATGAACAAGACAGAGGAGATTCTTCAGCAGCAAGAGATCCAATACAACCAAAATTAACTGGATATGCAACAACTTAAGGAGGAGAAGCTGTGGCTAAAGGAATAGAAGAAAAATGAACAGCTCTTGGAGGCAGTGCAAAAAATGAAGAGAAGCATTTAACAGAGGTAGAAAATTGGGTGAAAGCTGAAATACTGCTATCACAAGTTTCTTCAGGTGCCCAAAACTTAAAAAGGCTCCTAAATATGAAGACCTATGTGTGAAGTTTGTCCCATATGAGACACCACTGTGCCATGTTGAGTTTGAGCCATAAGCCACTGAACAGCTGGACACTTTCCATCAAAATCTAAATTCTGAAAGGTCATTCCTAGCAGAGATAAAAAGTTGCAGACCTGGTGGGATTGGCAGCACAGTGGTACCAAGGATGCCTGTAGTGATCAGTGAGACAGATGAAGTGCAGATCCTAGAAGAGTTAGAATCAGCCCTGGGAGAGGTCATGCTTGTGGAGCATGTGAAGGATAATGCACCAGAGCAGAAACAGTTTGGTGTATGAAACTGATATGGTTATCTGAGAATTATCAGCCAGCCTATTGGGGTACCTGGAACAGAAAGAGCCAGGTCATCTGTCCTCGCAAACCATGGATCAAGACAGTTTGCAGGACTATAATAGTAGACAACAATGAAAAGTGGAAAAAGAAACAACCAAGGTAGCTGAGGTCCCATAGTGAAGGTGATGATGACCCTGAATAGGAAGAGTAGGGAAACCTGCAGAAAGAGCTGAGGAAGGAAGACTGACAAGCTCAAAGTGTCACAGAGTTTTACCAAGAGTTGCATACATTGGTAGCAGAGAGTCAGATGCTGTCTGAGCCAGACACCAACTTCCATCTGGATGTGCTAAAGGAGCAACTGAGTAATGTGGGAGAAATAATCCAAACTTTATAAGATGTTCTCAGCAGTGTGAGGCAGGAGCTGGCAGAACTAAGAGTAGAGAGTGAGAGCAGAGATGCAAAAAACAAGTCGAGGCACAGAAGGTTCACAGTGCCCTAATAAATCAGGAGGCCACGATCACTAGTATAACACCGGCGTTGCAGAAGAAACTCACTGACCAGAATGCTCTAGCCTAAAGCTTCACATAGAATCTCACAGACATAAGAGCCTGGAACGTCCAGACATGATCAGGAAGCAGAAGGCAAATTGAGATTGAACATTCTGTAAAGTTACAGAGCTTGTTACAGATGGTCCATAAGGAGAGCTGTAAGATTGTGGTTCTGTCTCAGGACTTCTGACAACAAGGCATCTTCCTAAGACTATCAGCAGCTGGAGAGGACTGGAGGGGTGAGCTGTTACACAGTGTGCTGAGGTTACTGGAAAGTGAGCAGCAGTATCTTTACTAGAAACATAAATCACATCTCTTCTACAATAATTTTAGAGACTAGAGCTGTCTTCTGAAAAATATGGAGAAGGTAGTGAAAGAGCAAGAAGAGCAGAAACTACAAGAGAGTCAACCCAATGCAGAGGAGAATGGAAGCATTTATAGAGATGGCAGTCAACAAGGTACTGCATATGCGTTGTCCCATTTACACTGCCCAATAGTGTTGAGCTTAGGAGAGGGATGTGAAACAGAGTAATTCAAAGAACTTCTATTACCCACATATTTTTCAATACTCCCTTTCCACAGGAGGTCTGAAAGAGTTAAATTACCTGCGCAGTTTGATTAGGTTTACCTGATTGACAAAAGACTGAACCTGGAAATTGGGTGTGGCCATTTTGCACAGCAGATGGAAGGGTGCAGGATGTGTTGGGCCTACAGCCAGGAAGAGGCTGTAAAAGGAACTGTGTGCACAATTTGCTTGAAGCAGAGGACAGATTCACAGGTGTGTGTTATTTGAGTTGGGAAAAAGAGCCATCCAGAGAGGAATGTCCATATTGGTGTTTGAAACTAGAGAAAGGCACAGGCAGAGATAAAGAAGCTTGGAGCTGAGGTTTCTTTTTGAAGAAAGGTGGAAACTGGGACCTCTAAAGCAGTGGTTCTTAAACCTCCACTTAGGACCCCACAGACATGACAGGATTTAGATTAAACAGTGTGTGAACACAGGTGAGGCAATTAGTATTCAACAGGCCATAAAGTCTCTAAAAACTAAGAAAAGTTTGTGATACAATATGGTTCAGTAAAAATATTCCTAAAAGGTTACTGGAGTCAACAAAACCTGTGGGAGAGCGGTTTGAGCACCAAAAGTCGGATACGACTGAAGGACTGAATAACAGCAAAGCTAAATTTGACATTGGACTATAGACACATAATTCAAATTGACTGCCACAAGCTTGAAGGCTAGAAACACTAGGGATTAAGCATGCAAATTAGGTAAATTACTCCCTGGGGTCTGGTTTGCAAGGAGTTTTGTTATAGTACTTATACTGAACTCACTTAGTCCAGTGCCCCAGGTGGTAATTATCAATCATTTGTTATGACCTGTCAGTAGCAACAAAAACAGATAATCTTTAGTGGGTGGATTACAAAGGTTGATTGCACATTTGTATGTAATTCTACTGTTCTCAACTACTCCTACCTCAGCCAAGCGGAACATAATCAAGACCATAAATAGCCCTGTTGACACAATTTGCAACACAGAGAATTTAAAAGAAATGCAGACCTAGAAGACCATTTGACAATGCATATAAGACTCTAGTGATTAGCTCTGTTACATTGTGGCGAAGAATGCACAAATGCTAAGCATTCCCTAGCAAAACAAAACTTGTAAGCATATCAGAAACCTATCTCTGACTCCTCCAAGCTTTTACAGTCTTAGCCTGTCCCCTATTATTTTTTTCTGACAAAGCTGCTGAAATGTGATGAACAGCCACCAGGCTGTGTTATGGGGAAATCTACTTCTTGCTGGAAATAATTATATTATAATTATATAATTATATTAGGGAATTTACCTAATGAAATATCTTTAAGTACTTTATTGGACTGATGAGCAATAAAGAATACTAATACAGTTAACAGCCTGTGGCCCCCATTCAATTGCAATTTTGCCAATTGAATAGGGCTCTAAATAAGCACATAACATATTTTTTTTAAATAAGTTTTTAGTTAGTAAACATCTATCCAAAAGCAAGTTTTTCACTAACTAAAAACTTATGTAAAAATAATATGCTATGTGCTTATTTAGAGCCCTATTCAATTGGCCAGATTGCAATTGAATGAGGGCCTGTGTGTCTTATTTCTTATGCGATACAAGCAAGCAGTCCATACGTGACTTAAAGTGTTTTTATTATTGTTTGTTTTTTAATGGACTCCAGCTTTTTAGCTTATAAATGCTATTATTAATGCTATATGCTCCTGATTGCTAGTTACTGAGTATTTGACCTTTCTTAGAAGTTGGTGTGTTTGTTACCCAACTTGGAGCATGACTTATCCAAGCTTGTGTGTTATCTCATATGAAGAATTAATATATCATTAATTAGGTATAATTTGGAATTTTTGGATAATTTGTTTTAGCCCATTGTACTGTGTTATTTTGCTAGTGAGTTTAATCACAATTTACGTGCTGCCGTTATAAGGGGTTGTATTTATATCTTAATACTCTATATGTAAATACCAATTGTTAACAATCTTCAGAGATACAATACAGATTGAGCCTTCCACATAGGAGGATCCCTTCATCATCATAGGGTTCCCTTCTTTGTTTCTGGATTATCTACTATTAGCTATCAGGTGTTCTCTTTATTTCGTTTTGCTGCAAGATTCTTGTGCAATAAAGTTTTTTTTTTTTTTTTTTTTGAAGAATACACAAATGTTAAGCATGGTGTAGCAAACCAAAAACTTTAAGCATATCAGAAACCTCTTTGGGAATCCTCCAAGTCTTTACCCTCTCATCGCACCCAGTCCTCAAGATTGGCAATTCTGAACCTGTTGTGCTACAGTCTATAATAATTAAATCTGTCATGTAGAGATTAGTATTTACATGATAAAAGACTTTTGATCTGTCTTGTGTCCCCCGTTCATACCAGATACTCTTAAGCCGCCCTGTCTGAGATGTTTCAGCTCAGCCTGTATGTCACATACCCAGTCTCAATCTGTCACTCTGAACCCTGTCTAAGCTGTCAGAGATCCTACCAAACTTGACCTGCCAGTCTATGATTTGTTTACTATATTCCATGATATACAATATAGATGACTTCTCCTACCTGTGACATTGATTACAGCCAATTCCAAGGAAGGCACATGAAAAGATGATATCAATGAAATCACATTTTTTTGCTGTCTGGTATTCCAAACAATCGCTAAATACAGTTCTATCAGATTAGAGGGAGGCTTAACTCAGAACTCCTAAATAATTAAACGGTGACCAGATAACTTAAATGGCTTCTATGAAACATTATAAGTCAAGTGACAGGTGTAAACACACCCAACAGCTCGAACAGATGAACATTCATTTTTAAACCATTTTATTTACAGATGGCTTTATTGTTGAATTTATTAATACCTATTTCCCGAACGAACAAAGGGCAAACTAGATACTCGCAGGCCTTTAACTGGCACTTACACTGGCCCTTTGACTGGAAGGTGGCTAAGTCCCTTCCTCTCACAGGCTTAACATCTAATGTCAAACTCTAAAAATGTGAGTTTAAGAAACCCCAGATCTTTTTCTTATGCCACATGAGATCTGCATCAGGACGTCAAACTGTTCCTCCCAAATAAGTGTCTCTAGTTATAATTGTCTACAATTTTAAATTATGCTATAATCTGAAACACCGACTATGTCACCCACGGTTCTTATTGGGTGCATAAGTAATGCTAACTGACAGGAAAATATATACTATGTTTTGATCTTCTCCTGTGTCACTTTAATGAGAAACATGATATATTCAATTCCCATTTACTATCTATAAGCCCCACATTGGGCACCACCCCTTCTGGATTGATAACTTGCCATGTTGAAGGGACTTGTGTACTTCAGTGAAGCTGTGAGCTATATCATGTAGGGTCACCCAAGATGGGCAGATCATAGCAACAGAGGTCAGGCAAATCGTGGTCCACTGGAGGAGGAACTGGCATCCCACTTCCATGAAAACTGTATGGTTAAGCACAAGAAGAGATATAACGACAGATATGCCTGGCGCACTGAGGTCCATATGGTCACAGTGAGTCGGGACAAGACTGAACACCAATCTATAAGCC
Source organism: Discoglossus pictus (assembly GCA_027410445.1). Classification (NCBI taxonomy): domain Eukaryota; kingdom Metazoa; phylum Chordata; class Amphibia; order Anura; family Alytidae; genus Discoglossus; species Discoglossus pictus. The sequence continues at coordinate 100,046,340 of CM050170.1, read as the reverse complement.
AGACACAACACCCAATCCATATCACCCCACACCATGACCAACTAGCATTACACCTCAGATAGTCTCATCAAGAGTGGGATTTATCACCAAAAGTATTTAAGATTCCAGCAGACCAACAATAGACAAGACTCCACACCAAGGATTTATGACTAATAAAAAATATCCTGACCCGAGTCACCATCAAACCTCTACCTCACTACTGAATGTTATCAGTACGTGTTTATTACTCACGGCTGCTGGGATGTAGATGAAGATCCTCCTCCTTGATCTTGTGGATTCTCACATACGGCTCTTCTCCTTGTTCAATCTTTGACACAACTGATGGCTTTACCTTGACACGTCCTATATAAATATTTATATATTTAATATGCCCAAACGATGACAGTTTCATTACATTGTACTTTAGCGAGCCGCAAGAAAGTTATTTATAGATGAGATAGGAAGCTTTGACCCTTCTGGATCCATACCTTGTCATACTGAAGGGCTTGTGTATGTCAAGTGAAAACTTGTAGGAAACAGTTTTTTCGAAATCTCTTTAGTTGGCCAGTAAATAGTAAGAACCCAATAATTCTGCTTCTTCTTGGTAATAATATACCACAAACATGTAACATCTGAAATCGTACCAAATACAAGCATCACTGCCCAAAAAGCTACAGAATAATACATTACTACAGTTGGGGACTGGTTATTAATATCGTTTTAAGAAACTCATGGATATATTTACTTCTCAAAGTGCCAGAATCCTACAATATTAGTGAGTAATTTTTACATAGAGAGCTGAGGGTCTGGTAATTCTCCATCATCACGTACTTGTCAAACTCTTTTGCTCATTTTTTAGACAGTCCCTCTCCTCCTTAGAGAAATATATGGCAATGTCATCAAATGGAGATTGAAGCTAAAAATGAAAATTACTGGATTAATCCTAAAGATGAAAATCTGTACACCCCTGTAACGGATCTACTGGCACCCCGACCGGGTACCTCCGTTGATGGACGCGTCCTAGCTTGCGTCGAGGCCTACAAGCACCGCACCGGACACCTCAACCACCACAGACTCCAAGGATAGTACATCAGGAACAAGGGTTCAGTTGGTACAGCTCAAGGGAGTATGCAAAAGCATAGCAATCCCCAGTATGATATAGCGATCCCCTCAAATAACGAGACGAGGCTACGTTTTGAAGGGTCAAGAAGAACTATTTTTTAATAACAGGGAATCTCCTTTTATGCAATGGTGCCCTCGAGAGGGGCTACACCAACATAATTATCACAACAGCCAATTATCTACATGGTTCAACCCCCACGTCTCCTCCCCTCAGATAACAGGTAACACAATTAAAACAGACACAATTTTAACCACATTCTGGATGTACCCCAAAAACAGGGGGTACACCTTTAAGTCCCGAACCATTCAATAGCTCTCACCCAGGGGAACAACATATAAAAAAATGGCATGAATCAGACCAGGGGTTCAAAAGTTAGTAAAAGTATCTTTTACACATAACACACAGACATTGCACATATCCCCCATACAATACACATATAGGACAATAGGTGGGTCACACCTCCCTGGAAACTTGGATACAATCGGACATTAATTAGATCATCCTTCTTTGTTCTTATCAAAAAATGAAAACACTTTGGAAAATGCAAGGATCCTTTACAACGTTCTTATCTCTTGAATCTCTGTAATAGGATTATCTATTAGCCTAGGTCTGCAAAAGTCTGGCTAATATTCTGCAGAGCATAAACCAGCATACATATAGTAGGATCATATTTTAACCATAATAATCATAAAACAGGGTAAAACAGTGATGGGTTCCGTTACAACCCCAGAATGCTGTAATCTATAATCTCTTATCATGGTTTGAAGAGATTACTTGTTGGTTAATGGACCACTGGAGCATGAGAGGTGTGAGTGTTTTTATCTGTATATTTGTTAGACAACGTATCTTATTGAAATTCATACTAACCCAATCCATAAACATGCTCAGAAGCAGACAAGCATGCATCAATCGATGTAAGATGTTTAGAAATGTGAACGCCCCATCAAAACACACAATCTCACCACAGTATTATATATGCCTCCAGCGACCAGTAGAGACATAAAAAAAACGAATTATACTTATATAGTTTGAATAAATATAGTAAACCAAATATAACATAAATCTCTCAAATCCTCTCAATATATATATATATATATATATATATATATATATATAGATATACATGCACACACTGTATGCCTCTTATTTATATGTATACATATACATTATGTAAGTATAAATAGTTTTATTGATGGAAGATATTTGTGTGCTATATATTATGTATTACACATTATTTGTTTAATGAAGTGCTGATATGGGGGTAAATTAATAATTCTAATGAGCCCCCTATAATGTGGAAGTGGACTCTTCCCAGCAGTGTGAATTGCTCCACCCCCCAAAATGACATCATCTGTGTATATGCTGTTGAACACACCAGCTACACAAGACGAAAGAGGATCTTAGTGAGTTAGAATATGAGGGACAAAATAACTGTCCCTATATTGACTTAAGGTTCACTGGTGGTCCAGTGGTTAGGATTCGGTGCTTTTACCACTGTGACCTGGGTTTGATTCCAGTCAGGGGACCAAGAGGTCACACCACCCTGAAGCCATGCAGGGTTGAGTCTGGTCAGTACTTGGATGGGAGACCACCTGGGGATACCAGAAGCTGTATGCTGTGGCCCACTGGAGAAGGAACTGGCAATCCACTCCAGTATGTCTACCATGAATACCAAGTAGATCAGCATGATCATGGACATAAAGATGTGCCTGGTGTGTTAGGGTCCATGAGGTCACAGAGAGTTGGACACGACTACATGACAAAAACAACAACAGCATACTGACTGAGCAATATAAGTGAAAAAACAAAGCAAGTAAGCCAACAAATAAATAAATAATAGGTTTATATACAAGAGTTTAAAGACGGTATATATATATTTTTAGTGGCACTTGAATAAAATCCCAGGTATAATATTAAAAGACAGCTACTGTTAAAAAAAGACATTTGTTTGTCAGGTACGTCTCAAACTAGCAACAATAGCAGCTGTATCAAACATTAATTAGATCATCCTTCTTTGTTCTTATCAAAAAATGAAAACACTTTGGAAAATGCAAGGATCCTTTACAACTTTCTTATCTCTTGAATCTCTGTAATAGGATTATCTATTAGCCTAGGTCTGCAAAAGTCTGGCTAATATTCTGCAGAGCATAAACCAGCATACATATAGTAGGATCATATTTTAAACATAATAATCATAAAACAGGGTAAAACAGTGATGGGTTCCGTTACACACCTCCCCCGTGACCATAAGCCGGCATACACGGTCTGATCCCAACGGATCGGCTTGGGGATGTCCGGACAAAATAATTTGTTGGTCAATTCTCTAGTTTGACAACCCATCAGCATTACTGCAATTCACATTTACTCACATTTCACATATCCCCAGATAGCTGGGATCTGAGCGCACAAAACTACCGAATAGCGCTCAGATCATCTACACACAGTTCGATTGCCATGTAGCTAAAGTCTTTCTCATAGTCTTTCATTATATGAATGGGCTCCATGGCATAGCTATCTGGGGTATCACCGCTCCCACAGGGCAAGTACCGAATGACCCCCCTGTATGTAAAGGGCCAGAATGAGTGACATACACTCTGGTATGGCCGAATACTGTGTTTGAAGGGCAATATGTACCAGGGCCATAGTCGCAGGGCAGGAGGCTGGCAAACAGTCCTCTCCAAGACAAAGTGGCGAAGGGCACTTCGTCACACATCTCCCCTTTGGGGGGAAGTCTAACCAGGCACCTGACCTTCTGCCGGTCAGTGCCTCCGTTAGACGATCCACCAACCCACAATAAGCCAGTGCTAGAGCAGCCCCCCCCACAACAACAAAGTGCAAGAGCAGCCCACCCACAACAAACCGTTACTGCAACTGGATATTTCGCTGTGGCGATGGGGCAACACGCTGAGGGGACTTGAGGGGCAGAGGCCAGCGGCACTCTGCCCTGATGCCAGCTCTTCTGCTGGGGTACTTGGGACATATTCCAGCTCAGTAGCCAGGGAAAGGTGGGGGTCAGTGGGGGTTAACCTTTCCTCTGTTAACCCTGGGGCCACATTAGAAGTTAGCTGGGGAAGGGAATTTGTACTTACCCCCTCCTCCGGTTGTCCCAGTGAGGGTAGTTGGGGATCTGGATAGGCTGGGGGCGCAGAGACCACGGTCCCATCTGCGCTGTCTGGGAGATTGGTGTCTCCCCTTGTCAGGGTAAACTGTCGCTTGGGCGGAAGGACGACACCTTCTGCCCCCTGTGGTTCACACTGCCGCTGGGGGGGAAGGACGACAACTTCTGCCCCCTGGGGTTCACACTGCCGCTGGGGGGGAAGGACGACAACTTCTGCCCCCTGGGGTTCACACTGCCGCTGGGGGGGAAGGACGACACCTTCTGCCCCTTGGGGTTCAAACTGCCGCTGGGGGGGAAGAACGACACCTTCTGCCCCCTGGGGTTCACACTGCCGCTGGGGGGGAAGGACGACACCTTCTGCCCCCTGGGGTTCACACTGCCGCTGGGGGGGGAGGACGACACCTTCTGCCCCCTGGGGTTCACACTGCCGCTGGGGGGGAAGGACGACACCTTCTGCCCCCTGGGGTTCACACTGCCGCTGGGGGGGAAGGACGACACCTTCTGCCCCCTGGGGTTCACACTGCCGCTGGGGGGGAAGGACGACACCTTTTGCCCCCTGAGGTTCACACTGCCGCTGGGGGGGAAGGACGACACCTTCTGCCCCCTGGGGTTCACACTGCCGCTGGGGGGGAAGGACGACACCTTCTGCCCTCTGGGGTTCACACTGCCGCTGGGGGGGAAGGACGACACCTTTTGCCCCCTGAGGTTCACACTGCCGCTGGGGGGGAAGGACGACATCTTCTGCCCCCTGGAGGGCCGGTAGAGAGACCTCGGTCCCATCTCTACCTGCCATCTGGAGGTCATCACAGGACCAGTCAATGAAGTCTGGTTCTGCTTGTCGAGTAGGTTGGGGCGGCACGAAGCTGAGCAGGTATTGATAGTCCTGCTCCAGCTCCCACTCTCTCGTTACCAGGTGGGTCATGTCTTTGCTCACCTTGGCTTCGTCATCCCAGACATACATGCCCATCCGGTAGTCGTAGATGTCCCAAAACCTAGACCCCTCCGTGCTGCCAAGATCAATATCGTCCTCCAAGGCATCCCATTATAAACCAGGGCCATCATAATCATTCCCCTCCGGTAAGTCGTGTTCAGACGTCCAGGGGGTAAGTCGAACGGTATGCCACCAGAGGGCCTTGTATGCGTTGTCTAGCCAGAGCTCTCGCCATACCAGGGGGTCTTGTCACCCACTCATCCAGGGGCTGCTCTCCCAATAGATACCTCTGCATCGCCACACGCTTCTGTAGCCGCTGCTCATCACTGGGGAGACTCTCACCTCGCCGCCATTGGGCATCTTCCAGGGCATCATACCAGAGTTCCTTTCTGTCTGCATCACTGTAGTCCGCGGCCGCCTCCTCCTCCTCATCATGAAACGCTGTCTGAAAACTAGCCGGTTCCATCCTGCTGTAGCCAGGGGCGCTGTACGGATACTAGCGTTGCCCTCAATTTGTAACTCCAAACGTTACCGGTGTCTCCGTGCTGCTTTTCCTCTTACTAGGACGCCATCCCACCACTGCCACCAATGTAACGGATCTACTGGCACCCCGACCGGGGTACCTCCGTTGATGGACGCGTCCTAGCTTGCGTCGAGGCCTACAAGCACCGCACCGGACACCTCAACCACCACAGACTCCAAGGATAGTACATCAGGAACAAGGGTTCAGTTGGTACAGCTCAAGGGAGTATGCAAAAGCATAGCAATCCCCAGTATGATATAGCGATCCCCTCAAATAACGAGACGAGGCTACGTTTTGAAGGGTCAAGAAGAACTATTTTTTAATAACAGGGAATCTCCTTTTATGCAATGGTGCCCTCTGAAGGGCTACACCCACATAATTATCACAACAGCCAATTATCTACATGGTTCAACCCCCACGTCTCCTCCCCTCAGATAACAGGTAACACAATTAAAACAGACACAATTTTAACCACATTCTGGATGTACCCCAAAAACAGGGGGTACACCTTTAAGTCCCACACCATTCAATAGCTCTCACCCAGGGGAACAACATATAAAAAAATGGCATGAATCAGACCAGGGGTTCAAAAGTTAGTAAAAGTATCTTTTACACATAACACACAGACATTGCACATATCCCCCATACAATACACATATAGGACAATAGGTGGGTCACACCTCCCTGGAAACTTGGATACAATCGGACATTAATTAGATCATCCTTCTTTGTTCTTATCAAAAAATGAAAACACTTTGGAAAATGCAAGGATCCTTTACAACGTTCTTATCTCTTGAATCTCTGTAATAGGATTATCTATTAGCCTAGGTCTGCAAAAGTCTGGCTAATATTCTGCAGAGCATAAACCAGCATACATATAGTAGGATCATATTTTAACCATAATAATCATAAAACAGGGTAAAACAGTGATGGGTTCCGTTACAACCCCAGAATGCTGTAATCTATAATCTCTTATCATGGTTTGAAGAGATTACTTGTTGGTTAATGGACCACTGGAGCATGAGAGGTGTGAGTGTTTTTATCTGTATATTTGTTAGACAACGTATCTTATTGAAATTCATACTAACCCAATCCATAAACATGCTCAGAAGCAGACAAGCATGCATCAATCGATGTAAGATGTTTAGAAATGTGAACGCCCCATCAAAACACACAATCTCACCACAGTATTATATATGCCTCCAGCGACCAGTAGAGACATAAAAAAAATGAATTATACTTATATAGTTTGAATAAATATAGTAAACCAAATATAACATAAATCTCTCAAATCCTCTCAATATATATATATATATATATATATACTAGCGACTTGCCCGTCAAAAATGACGGCAATAAAAACTGAAGCCTGGCAATGCTGTTTGCCACACAATGTAAGCCTCTCCCCCTCTACTTTACTGGCCTTGTGATGAGCGCCTTTGGCGCTCATCACAGGCCTTGCAATGAGCCCCTTTGGAGCTCATTGCGAGTCTCTCCCTCTGTCTACTTCCTCCCTTGTGTCTTATTTCCCCCCTCCTCTCCCTCCCTTGTGTCTCCTTCCACCTTGTCTACCTCCTTTGTATCTTCTGCCCCCCTGTGTTTTTACCTCCCTCTCCCTCCCATGTCTCTAAACTCCTCCCCTGTGTCTCTTTCCCCCTTCTCCCACCCATGCATCTCTTCCCCCCCCTGTGTCTCCCCCAACCCTCCCCTGTGTCTGTTCCCCCCTGGCCTGTGTCTCTTTCCCCCTCCCCCTGTGTCTGTTCCGGCCTTCCTCGTGTCTCCATTTCCCTCCCTTGTGTATCTTCCCCCCTGCACTCTCTCCCCTGTGTCTCTTCCCCCTCCTCTCACTCCCCTGTATCTCTTCCCCCTCCTCTTTCTGTGCCTCTTCCTCCCTGTCTCTTCCCCCTCACCCTCTGTGTCTTCCACCCTCTCCCTCTGTGCCTCTTCCCCCGCATCTCTCTGTGTGTCTCGCCACTGTGTCTCTTCACCCCTCTGTCCCCCCCCCTCTGTGCCTCTTTCCCCCTCTCTCTGTACCTCTTCCCTCCTTTCCCTCTGTGCCTCTTCCCCCCTCTCCCTCTGTGCCTGTTCCCCCCTGGCCAGTGTCTCTTTCCCCCTTCCCCCTGTGTCTGTTCCCCTCTTCCCCCCCCCATTTCCCTCCCATGTGTATCTTCCCCCTGTTCTCCCTCCTGTGTGTCTTTTCCCCCTCCTCTACCTCCCCTGTGTCTCTTTCCCACCTATCCCTCTTTGTCTCTCCCCCCTCCCTCTGTGTCTCTTCCCCCTCCCTCTGTGCCTCTTCCCCCTCCCTCTGTGCCGTGCCTCCCCCCCCCCCTCTTCCCCACTCTCCCCCCCCCCTCTTCCCCACTCTCCCTCTGTGCCTCTCTTCCCCACTCTCCCTCCCCTCTTCCCCACTCTCCCTCTGTGCCTCTCTTCCCCACTCTCCCCCACTCTCCCTCCCCTCTTCCCCACTCTCCCTCTGTGCCTCTACCCCCCCTCTTCTTCACTCTTGTGTCGGGCCGCGCTGCGCGCAAGCGCGGCTTGCGCCGCGCTCTGCGCATGCGCGGCTCTGTGCGCGGCTTGCGCCGCGCTCTGCGCATGCGCGGCTCGCACCGCGCTCTGCGCAATGCGCAGCACTTTATAATTGTCAAACTGCGATTCGTCTGAAGCGTGACGACGAATCGCAGTTAGACAATTATAATATGTGATATATATATATATATATATATATATATATATATAGATATACATGCACACACAGTATGTCTCTTTTTTTATATGTATACATATACATTATGTAAGTATAAATAGTTTTATTGATGGAAGATATTTGTGTGCTATATATTATGTATTACACATTATTTGTTTAATGAAGTGCTGATATGGGGGTAAATTAATAATTCTAATGAGCCCCCTATAATGTGGAAGTGGACTCTTCCCAGCAGTGTGAATTGCTCCACCCTCCAAAATGACATCATCTGTGTATATGCTGTTGAACACACCAGCTACACAAGACGAAAGAGGATCTTAGTGAGTTAGAATATGAGGGACAAAATAACTGTCCCTATATTGACTTAAGGTTCACTGGTGGTCCAGTGGTTAGGATTCGGTGCTTTTACCACTGTGACCTGGGTTTGATTCCAGTCAGGGGACCAAGAGGTCACACCACCCTGAAGCCATGCAGGGTTGAGTCTGCTCAGTACTTGGATGGGAGACCACCTGGGGATACCAGAAGCTGTATGCTGTGGCCCACTGGAGAAGGAACTGGCAATCCACTCCAGTATGTCTACCATGAATACCAAGTAGATCAGCATGATCATGGACATAAAGATGTGCCTGGTGTGTTAGGGTCCATGAGGTCACAGAGAGTTGGACACGACTACATGACAAAAACAACAACAGCATACTGACTGAGCAATATAAGTGAAAAAACAAAGCAAGTAAGCCAACAAATAAATAAATAATAGGTTTATATACAAGAGTTTAAAGACGGTATATATATATTTTTAGTGGCACTTGAATAAAATCCCAGGTATAATATTAAAAGACAGCTACTGTTAAAAAAAGACATTTGTTTGTCAGGTACGTCTCAAACTAGCAACAATAGCAGCTGTATCAAACATTAATTAGATCATCCTTCTTTGTTCTTATCAAAAAATGAAAACACTTTGGAAAATGCAAGGATCCTTTACAACTTTCTTATCTCTTGAATCTCTGTAATAGGATTATCTATTAGCCTAGGTCTGCAAAAGTCTGGCTAATATTCTGCAGAGCATAAACCAGCATACATATAGTAGGATCATATTTTAAACATAATAATCATAAAACAGGGTAAAACAGTGATGGGTTCCGTTACACACCTCCCCCGTGACCATAAGCCGGCATACACGGTCTGATCCCAACGGATCGGCTTGGGGATGTCCGGACAAAATAATTTGTTGGTCAATTCTCTAGTTTGACAACCCATCAGCATAACTGCAATTCACATTTACTCACATTTCACATATCCCCAGATAGCTGGGATCTGAGCGCACAAAACTACCGAATAGCGCTCAGATCATCTACACACAGTTCGATTGCCATGTAGCTAAAGTCTTTCTCATAGTCTTTCATTATATGAATGGGCTCCATGGCATAGCTATCCGGGGTATCACCGCTCCCACAGGGCAAGTACCGAATGACCCCCCTGTTTGTAAAGGGCCAGAATGAGTGACATACACTCTGGTATGGCCGAATACTGTGTTTGAAGGGCAATATGTACCAGGGCCATAGTCGCAGGGCAGGAGGCTGGCAAACAGTCCTCTCCAAGACAAAGTGGCGAAGGGCACTTCGTCACACATCTCCCCTTTGGGGGGAAGTCTAACCAGGCACCTGACCTTCTGCCGGTCCGTGCCTCCGTTAGACGATCCACCAACCCACAATAAGCCAGTGCTAGAGCAGCCCCCCCACAACAACAAAGTGCAAGAGCAGCCCACCCACAACAAACCGTTACTGCAACTGGATATTTCGCTGTGGCGATGGGGCAACACGCTGAGGGGACTTGAGAGGCAGAGGCCAGCGGCACTCTGCCCTGATGCCAGCTCTTCTGCTGGGGTACTTGGGACATATTCCAGCTCAGTAGCCAGGGAAAGGTGGGGGTCAGTGGGGGTTAACCTTTCCTCTGTTAACCCTGGGGCCACATTAGAAGTTAGCTGGGGAAGGGAATTTGTACTTACCCCCTCCTCCGGTTGTCCCAGTGAGGGTAGTTGGGGATCTGGATAGGCTGGGGGCGCAGAGACCACGGTCCCATCTGCGCCGTCTGGGAGATTGGTGTCTCCCCTTGTCAGGGTAAACTGTCGCTTGGGCGGAAGGACGACACCTTCTGCCCCCTGTGGTTCACACTGCCGCTGGGGGGGAAGGACGACAACTTCTGCCCCCTGGGGTTCACACTGCCGCTGGGGGGGAAGGACGACAACTTCTGCCCCCTGGGGTTCACACTGCCGCTGGGGGGGAAGGACGACACCTTCTGCCCCTTGGGGTTCAAACTGCCGCTGGGGGGGAAGAACGACACCTTCTGCCCCCTGGGGTTCACACTGCCGCTGGGGGGGGAAGGACGACACCTTCTGCCCCCTGGGGTTCACACTGCCGCTGGGGGGGGAGGACGACACCTTCTGCCCCCTGGGGTTCACACTGCCGCTGGGGGGGAAGGACGACACCTTCTGCCCCCTGGGGTTCACACTGCCGCTGGGGGGGAAGGACGACACCTTCTGCCCCCTGGGGTTCACACTGCCGCTGGGGGGGAAGGACGACACCTTTTGCCCCCTGAGGTTCACACTGCCGCTGGGGGGGAAGGACGACACCTTCTGCCCCCTGGGGTTCACACTGCCGCTGGGGGGGAAGGACGACACCTTTTGCCCCCTGAGGTTCACACTGCCGCTGGGGGGGAAGGACGACATCTTCTGCCCCCTGGAGGGCCGGTAGAGAGACCTCGGTCCCATCTCTACCTGCCATCTGGAGGTCATCACAGGACCAGTCAATGAAGTCTGGTTCTGCTTGTCGAGTAAGTTGGGGCGCAATGAAGCTGAGCAGGTATTGATAGTCCTGCTCCAGCTCCCACTCTCTCGTTACCAGGTGGGTCATGTCTTTGCTCACCTTGGCTTCGTCATCCCAGACATACATGCCCATCCGGTAGTCGTAGATGTCCCAAAACCTAGACCCCTCCGTGCTGCCAAGATCAATATCGTCCTCCAAGGCATCCCATTATAAACCAGGGCCATCATAATCATTCCCCTCCGGTAAGTCGTGTTCAGACGTCCAGGGGGTAAGTCGAACGGTATGCCACCAGAGGGCCTTGTATGCGTTGTCTAGCCAGAGCTCTCGCCATACCAGGGGGTCTTGTCACCCACTCATCCAGGGGCTGCTCTCCCAATAGATACATCCGCATCGCCACACGCTTCTGTAGCCGCTGCTCATCACTGGGGAGACTCTCACCTCGCCGCCATTGGGCATCTTCCAGGGCATCATACCAGAGTTCCTTTCTGTCTGCATCACTGTAGTCCGCGGCCGCCTCCTCCTCCTCATCATGAAACGCTGTCTGAAAACTAGCCGGTTCCATCCTGCTGTAGCCAGGGGCGCTGTACGGATACTAGCGTTGCCCTCAATTTGTAACTCCAAACGTTACCGGTGTCTCCGTGCTGCTTTTCCTCTTACTAGGACGCCATCCCACCACTGCCACCAATGTAACGGATCTACTGGCACCCCGACCGGGTAACTCCGTTGATGGACGCGTCCTAGCTTGCGTCGAGGCCTACAAGCACCGCACCGGACACCTCAACCACCACAGACTCCAAGGATAGTACATCAGGAACAAGGGTTCAGTTGGTACAGCTCAAGGGAGTATGCAAAAGCATAGCAATCCCCAGTATGATATAGCGATCCCCTCAAATAACGAGACGAGGCTACGTTTTGAAGGGTCAAGAAGAACTATTTTTTAATAACAGGGAATCTCCTTTTATGCAATGGTGCCCTCTGAAGGGCTACACCCACATAATTATCACAACAGCCAATTATCTACATGGTTCAACCCCCACGTCTCCTCCCCTCAGATAACAGGTAACACAATTAAAACAGACACAATTTTAACCACATTCTGGATGTACCCCAAAAACAGGGGGTACACCTTTAAGTCCCGCACCATTCAATAGCTCTCACCCAGGGGAACAACATATAAAAAAATGGCATGAATCAGACCAGGGGTTCAAAAGTTAGTAAAAGTATCTTTTACACATAACACACAGACATTGCACATATCCCCCATACAATACACATATAGGACAATAGGTGGGTCACACCTCCCTGGAAACTTGGATACAATCGGACATTAATTAGATCATCCTTCTTTGTTCTTATCAAAAAATGAAAACACTTTGGAAAATGCAAGGATCCTTTACAACTTTCTTATCTCTTGAATCTCTGTAATAGGATTATCTATTAGCCTAGGTCTGCAAAAGTCTGGCTAATATTCTGCAGAGCATAAACCAGCATACATATAGTAGGATCATATTTTAACCATAATAATCATAAAACAGGGTAAAACAGTGATGGGTTCCGTTACAACCCCAGAATGCTGTAATCTATAATCTCTTATCATGGTTTGAAGAGATTACTTGTTGGTTAATGGACCACTGGAGCATGAGAGGTGTGAGTGTTTTTATCTGTATATTTGTTAGACAACGTATCTTATTGAAATTCATACTAACCCAATCCATAAACATGCTCAGAAGCAGACAAGCATGCATCAATCGATGTAAGATGTTTAGAAATGTGAACGCCCCATCAAAACACACAATCTCACCACAGTATTATATATGCCTCCAGCGACCAGTAGAGACATAAAAAAAACGAATTATACTTATATAGTTTGAATAAATATAGTAAACCAAATATAACATAAATCTCTCAAATCCTCTCAATATATATATATATATATATATATATATATATATATATATATATATATATATATATATATAGATATACATGCACACACTGTATGTCTCTTATTTATATGTATACATATGCATTATGTAAGTATAAATAGTTTTATTGATGGAAGATATTTGTGTGCTATATATTATGTATTACACATTATTTGTTTAATGAAGTGCTGATATGGGGGTAAATTAATAATTCTAATGAGCCCCCTATAATGTGGAAGTGGACTCTTCCCAGCAGTGTGAATTGCTCCACCCCCCAAAATGACATCATCTGTGTATATGCTGTTGAACACACCAGCTACACAAGACGAAAGAGGATCTTAGTGAGTTAGAATATGAGGGACAAAATAACTGTCCCTATATTGACTTAAGGTTCACTGGTGGTCCAGTGGTTAGGATTCGGTGCTTTTACCACTGTGACCTGGGTTTGATTCCAGTCAGGGGACCAAGAGGTCACACCACCCTGAAGCCATGCAGGGTTGAGTCTGGTCAGTACTTGGATGGGAGACCACCTGGGGATACCAGAAGCTGTATGCTGTGGCCCACTGGAGAAGGAACTGGCAATCCACTCCAGTATGTCTACCATGAATACCAAGTAGATCAGCATGATCATGGACATAAAGATGTGCCTGGTGTGTTAGGGTCCATGAGGTCACAGAGAGTTGGACACGACTACATGACAAAAACAACAACAGCATACTGACTGAGCAATATAAGTGAAAAAACAAAGCAAGTAAGCCAACAAATAAATAAATAATAGGTTTATATACAAGAGTTTAAAGACGGTATATATATATTTTTAGTGGCACTTGAATAAAATCCCAGGTATAATATTAAAAGACAGCTACTGTTAAAAAAAGACATTTGTTTGTCAGGTACGTCTCAAACTAGCAACAATAGCAGCTGTATCAAACATCTGCATAAAACATTTTGTAACGGCTACCCCGGTAGTGAGAGGGTACCAGCCGTTGGAGACGTCCTTTTCCCTGGCAAGCTGCTGTGTAAAAGTGAAGTTGGTATAATCCCATCCAAGAGTTCCAGAGGGAAAGTCAGGTTCAGCCTTAAATATCCATATAGAAGCACTGCGCAGTCTCAGAAGCCCAGACCACCCATATTGGACGACACTTTCTTGGGGGTCAAAGAATACTGAATTTATTTTGTTGTGCAGAAATATTTATACACATCTCTTTCCACAGGCAATGCACATGCCCATATTTGGCCACACAATACACATAAAGAGAACAATAGGTGTGGTCACACCTCCCCTAGGCTACCTGGCTACTTTCATGCAATCAGACATTGATCAAATTATACTCTTTGTTCTATGTCTCATAATAAAACACTTTATACAATAGACTTCCTTATCTTATAAAGGAGTCTCTGTAATAGGATTATCTATTAGCCTAGTAGCTGTAATATTCTGAGCCAATATATTCTGTAGAACATAAAACAACATATCTACAGTACAGCAATGTGATCATATTTTAACCATAAAACAGGGTAAAACAGTGATGGGTTCCGTTACACATTTATTGGGGCAAATATGAATTTTTGAAGACGCTATTTATGACCAGTGGAATCCATTTGTGTTTCCACATCATATCCTGAGAACTTGACAATGGTGGTGTGTGTTTGTAGTTATCAGTGGATGAAGGGTGGGGATGAAAGAACATGCAGAATCTGATCTGCAATACGCAGATTTATTGTTAATTGATCTAGAGGAAGGCAAACAGAAAAAAAAAAAAAACAGTGAAACTTTGCCAATTGTCTCAACAGGGAAAAAAATATCAAATTCCTTCCTGACCCCAGATACTGGCGATCGGATTCAGGCCTTGATCAATACTCCCTCTCTATTTATCTAGGTAGTCCTTAATGGCCTTTTTATTTAAAAATATTTCCAATCCTTTTTTAAAGTTATCTATCGAATCTGCTGTCACCACCTCCTTTGGTAGAGAATTCCATAGATTAACCACCCTTACTGTGAAGAACCCTTTTCTTTCTTTAAGGTGAATTTTTTTTACTTCTAATCTCAAAGTATGTCCCCTTGTTAGCTGAAAACCTCTTGGCACAAAATGTTCCCTTGGCAAAGCCTTGTATTGACCCTGGATATATTTATATAAGGTAATCATATCCCCTCTTAGACGCCTTTTTTCTAGTGTAAATAAGTTTAATTTCGTCAGTTTTCTTCATAACTTAGCCCCTCCATTCCCTTTACTAGTTTTGTTACCCTTCTCTGTACTTTTCCAGCTCTAAAATGTCATTTTTATGTAGTGGTGCCCAAAATTGTACTCCATATTCCAAATGAGGGTGTACTAGGGATTTGTATACTGGGAGAATTACATTTGCTTCCCTTGCTTCTATACCCTTCTTAATACATGCTAATATTGTATTTGCCTTTGAAGATGCTGCTTGGCATTGAGCACTGCTACCTATGCGCTTGTCCACAAGTACTCCCAAATCCCTTTCAATATCTGATACCCCTAGATTTGCTCCATTAAGATTATAAATTGCATGGCTATTTTCCCTTCCCAGATGCATAACTTTACATTTATTTGTATTAAATCTCATCTGCCACATACCTCTAATTTATGCAAATCCCTTTGGAGGGAAAGTACATAATTTTCTGATTTAATTTCCTTGCACAACTTTGTGTCATCAGCAAAAATGGAGACACCACACTCCAATCCCACTTCACATTAATAAATATGTTAAAAAGGTTAAAAAGGAGGGGACCTAATACTGAGCCCGGAGGAACCCCACTTACCACATTAGTCCAATCGGAGTATGATCCATTTACAACAACCCTTTGCTTCCTGTCTTTTAGCCAGCTCTCAATCCATAAGCAAATATTTATGGCAATTCCAGTATCCCTTTGTTTGCTCAATAGTCTCCCATGTAGCACTGTATCAAAAGCCTTTGAAAATTCCAAATACACTACATCTACTGAGTTGCCTTGATCCAATTTGCTACTCACCTCCTCATAGCAACTAATTAGATTTGTTTGACATGACCTATCCTTCATAAATCCATGGTGGCTACTACTTATATTCCTGTTTGAATAGACACATTCCAGTATATTATCCCTTATTAAACCTTCTAAAATCTTTCCCACTACCGAAGTGAGACTCACTGGTCTATAATTCCCTGAATTTGCTCTTGCTCCCTTCTTAAATAAAGGTATCACCTCTGCCTTTCTCCAGTCATCTGGTAGAGACCCTGTGTTGAGTGAACCTTGAAAAATTAGATATAATGGTTTTGCTATTACAGAGCCCAGTTCCCTCAGTACCCTTGGATGTATTCCATCAGGACCTGGGGCTTTATTAACATTTATTTTTTCCAACCCCTTTTTGATTTCTTCCTGCGTTAATCAGTTATTTGGTGAAGGTAGTGTAGCCCCATTATGTTGCAGTGACCCAACCACTGGTACCTCCCTTGTGTTTACCGAAGAAAATAACCTATTTAGCTCATCTGCCTTTTCCTGGTCACTAATTATCAGACGGCCTGTGTCACATTGTAATGTTCCTATAGCTTCCTTCCTGGCCTTCTTCCTATTAATATTTTAGGGTTCGTCTTACTCTCTTTTGCAACTAACTTTCCATTTTCGATTTTAGCCAGTCTAATAACCCTTTTGCAAGCCTTGTTGATTTCCTTGTACTTATGTAAAGCAGTCTTTGTCCCCTCTTGTTTGTATAATTTAAATGCCTGTTTTTTACTCCTTATCTTCATCTTTAATTCATTGCTAAGCCACATGGATTGTGATTTACCCCTTCTACGTTTATTTCCACATGGTATATGGTGATAAGTATCTATATTTAGTTGTCCATTTATGTCTCGTATTTTTGTCAGTTCTCTGTCCCAGTCTATACATTGTATCACTGCCCTTAGACCATTAAAATCTGCCCTTTTAAAATTAAGAGTTTTGGTTAGACCCTTACAGTTATGTTTTTTTTAATTCAATCTCAAATGAGACTGTGTTATGATCACTGTTTCCCAAAGGTTTGCCCTATTTCAACATTTGACACTATATCAATATTATTTGTAACTAAATCCAAGATAGGCTCATTTCTAGTAGGTTCTTGTATAACCTGTGCCAGATAATGATCTCTGAGTGTACTCAAGAACCTGCTCCACTTAGCTGAACTGCTGGTCTCATTTATCCAGTTTATTTAGGGGTAATTAAAATCTCCCATTATTAGAACTTGACCATGCTTAGCTGCATTTCCAATCTGTAACAATATTTGCATTTCATCACTTTCAATTATATTTGGGGGTTTATAGCATACTCCTACTAATATTCTTTTAGAATTTGCTTCTCCGCTATTTAACTCTACCAACAAACATTCAACATTACCATTCACCATAAATATCTTCTCTGACTATAGGCTTAACATACCACCAAATCCCTCCTCCTCTTTTACCATTGTCTCTATCTTTCCTAAATAGGTTATAACCATCAAGATTAACAGTCCAGTCATGAGATTCATCCCACCACTTTTCAGTAATGCCTATTAAATCCCATTTCTCATTAATTGCTAATAATTCTAACTCTCCCATTTTTCCTGGCAAGCTTCTGGCATTAGCAAGCATACACCTTATGTTATGAGTCTGTAGTTCTGAAGTGCCTGCCACTGTACTTGAGTTACTTAGCAATGCCTCTCTATTGACTGTACTAACCCTCCCCATCTCCTCCCCCATGACTAGTTAATAAGTTCCTTTCCTCCTCTACACTTACTACCCCATTACTTCTATCTCATCCCTCTCCCCCCTCCTACTAGTTTAAAAAATCCCCCAGCCGTTCTACCATTCTCTCCTCTAGCTCAAAAGCTCCCTCATCATTAAGGTGCAATCCATCCCTGCTATAGAGATTGTACCCAAGTGAGAAGTCAGCCCAGTGCTCTAAAAACCAAAACCTCTCCATAATGCACCAAATTTATAGCCGCACATTAACCTCCCTAAGCTCCTTCTGCCTCCCTGGGCTAGCACGTGGTACTGGTAGTATCTCAGAAAATACTACCTTGGAGGTCGTTGCCTTCAGCTTATTACCTAGTTCTATAAAATCATTCTTTAGGACACTCCATCTTCCACTAACTTTGTCATTGGTACCAATATGTACCAAGACCGCCGGTTCATTTCCAGCCCCTCACAATAATTTATCTACCCAATCCACAACATGCCGAACCCGAGCACACAGGAGACAGCAAACTGTTTGATTGCTGGGATCTGGGA
>CM050170.1:99830985-100027871 GCA_027410445.1 Discoglossus pictus | reverse complement strand
TAACACCCCTCACCTAACACCTATCCCTAACCCCTCACCCTAACCCTAACAACTCTACACACTTATCCCTAAACCCCTCACCCTAACCATAACACCCCTCACACTTATCCCTAACACCTAACCCTAACACTTAACCTAACACCCCCACACTTATCCCTAACACCCTCACCCTCACCTATCCCTAACACCCCTCACCCTAACCCTAACACCCCTCACACTTATCCCTATCACCACTCACCTTAACCCTAACACCCCTCACACTTATCCCTAACACCCCTCACCCTAACCCTAACACCCTCACACTTATCCCTAACACCTAACCCTAACACCTAACCCCAACTAACATCACACTTATACACACCTCTCACCCTAACACCTATCCCTAACACACCACCCTACCCTCACACACACACACACTTATCCCTAACACCCCTCACCCTAACCCTAACACCCCCTCACACTTATCCTAAACCTAACCCTAACACTTAACCCTAACACCCCCCACACTTATCCTAACACCCTAACACCCCTAACACCTATCCCTAACACCCTCACCCTAACCCTAACACCCCTCACACTTATCCCTATCACCACTCACCTTAACCCTAACACCCCTCACACTTATCCCTAACACCCCTCACCCTAATCCTAACACCCCTCACACTTATCCCTAAACCCCTCACCCTAACCCTAACACCCCTCACACTTATCCCTAACACCCCTCACCCTAACCCTAACACCCCTCACACTTATCCCTAACACCCCTCACCCTAACACCTATCCCTAACACCCCTCACCTAACCCTAACACCCCTCACACTTAACCCTAACACCTAACCCTAACACCCCTCACACTTATCCCTAACACCCCTCACCCTAACACCTATCCCTAACACCCCTCACCCTAACCCTAAAACCCCCAACACATTTCCCTAACACCTAACCCTAACACCTAACCCTAACACCCCTCACACTTATCCCTAACACCCCTCACCCTAACACCTATCCCTAACACCCCTCACCCTAACCCCACCCCTCACACTTATCCCTAACACCCCTCACCCTAACCCTAACACCCCTCACCTTATCCCTAACACCTTACCCTAACACTTAACCCTAACACCCCCCACACTTATCCTAACACCCCTCACCCTAACACCTATCCCTAACACCCCTCACCCTAACCCTAACACCCCTCACACTTATCCCTATCACCACTCACCTTAACCCTAACACCCCTCACACTTATCCCTAACACCCCTCACCCTAATCCTAACACCCCTCACACTTATCCATAACACCCCTCACCCTAACCCTAACACCCCTCACACTTATCCCTAAACACCCCTCACCCTAACCCTAACACCCCTCACACTTATCCCTAACACCCCTCACCCTAACACCTATCCCTAACACCCCTCACCCTAACCCTAACACCCCTCACACTTAACCCTAACACTAACCCTAACACCCCTCACACTTATCCCTAACACCCCTCACCCTAACACCTATCCCTAACACCCCTCACCCTAACCCTAACACCCCTCACACTTATCCCTAACACCCCTCACCCTAACCCTAACACCCCTCACACTTATCCCTAACACCTAACCCTAACACTTAACCCTAACACCCCCCACACTTATCCCTAACACCCCTCACCCTAACACCTATCCCTAACACCCCTCACCCTAACCCTAACACCCCTCACACTTATCCCTATCACCACTCACCTTAACCCTAACACCCCTCACACTTATCCCTAACACCCCTCACCCTAATCCTAATACCCCTCACACTTATCCCTAACACCCCTCACCCTAACCCTAACACCCCTCACACTTATCCCTAACACCCCTCACCCTAACCCTAACACCCCTCACACTTATCCCTAACACCCCTCACCCTAACACCTATCCCTAACACCCCTCACCCTAACCCTAACACCCCTCACACTTATCCCTAACCCACCTTCACCCTAACACCTAACCCTAACACCCCTCACGCTAACCCCAACACCCCTCACACTTATCCCTAACACCCCTCACCCTAACCCTAACACCCCTCACACTTATCCTAACACCTAACCTACATCCCTCACCCCTAACACCTAACCCTAACACCCTCACACTTATCCCTAACACCCCTCACCCTAACACCTAACCCTAACACCCCTCACACTTATCCCTAACACCCCTCACCCTAACCCCTAACACCCCTCACACTTATCCCTAACACCCCTTACCCTAACCCTAACACCCCTCACACTTATCCCTAACACCCCTCACCCTACACCTTACCCTAACACCCCTCACACTTATCCCTAACACACTCACCCTAACCCTAACACCCCTCACACTTATCCCTAACACCCCTCACCCTAAACCCTAACACCCCTCACACTATCCCTAACACCCTTACCCTAACCCTAACACCCCTCACACTTATCCCTAAACACCCCTCACCCTAACCCTAACACCCCTCACAGATATCCCTAACACCTAACCCTAACACCTAACCCTAACACCCCCTCACACTTATCCCTAACACCCCTCACCCTAACACTTATCCCTAACACCCCTCACCTAACCCTAACAACCCCTTACACTTTATCCCTAACACCCCTCACCCTAACCCTAACACCCCTCACACACTTATCCCTAACACCCCTCACCCTAACACCTAACCCCCTCATCCTTATACCTAACACCCCTTACCCTAACACCCCTCACACTTATCCCCGGGTTCTCTTCCCCCCCTTATAATCAAGGGAGGGGGAGGATGATGAGGGAGGGGGGAAGAGACACGGGGAGGATGATGAGGGAGGGGGAAAGAGACACAGGGAGGATGATGATGGAGGGGGGAAGAGACACAGGGGAGGATGATGAAGGAGGGGGTAAAGAGATACAGGGGAGGATGATGTGGGAGGTGGGAGGATGATGAGGGAGGGGGGGGAGAGACAAAGGGGAAGATGATGAGGGAGGGGGAAAAGAGACACAGGGGTCGATGATGAGGGAGGGGGGGAAGAGACAAAGGGGAAGATGATGAGGGAAGGGGAAAAGAGACACAGGGAGGATGATGAGGGAGTGGGGGAAGAGACAAAGGGGAAGATGATGAGGGAGGGGGAAAAGAGACACAGGGGAGGATGATGAGGGAGGGAGTAAAGAGATACAGGGGAGGATGATGAGGGAGGTGGGAGGATGATGAGGGAGGGGGGATGAGACACAGGGGAGGGTGATGAGGAAGGGGGAAAGAGACACAGGGGAGGAGATGAGGGAGGGGGGGAAGAGACACAAAGGGGGGGATGATGAGGGAGGGGTAAAGAGATACAGGGGAGGATGATGAGGATGATATAACTTCTGCAAGTGCACAGTGCCACTCATATCTGTTGTCACAGTAGCCATAGTACCAATCTGTCAAAACCTGTAATGATGAATGAGGTCTAGAGTAGCCTGGTTCCCTTATCCTCTACAGGTTGAGACATAATGTTTGGGTGACTCCAGACCAACACATGAGTACAAGCTGCACACAAACTCAAAGCCGCCATCCTCCTCCTGGTCCAGCATTATCAGCCACATCAACCACGTGCTGTCCTCCATGCCCCTCTCAACCATCCGCCACTCCGTCTTCTCGCCTTGAGCAGTTCCTGCTCATCTGCCCATAGTCAGGTTGCCTGTAAAGGACAAGGTTTGAGCGTAAGAAGCTAATGTCACAAAAGTGCCCCAAATTTGAAGTGATACGACCAACCAAGCATCTTTTTCCATCTCCCGGTCCCAAAAATCCAGGCCTTATACACGTGCCCTGATAGGTGACGCAACAAGTATTAAACTGATAAGAATAGTACTTACATACATCCACTCCTATATGGTGGCACCTTTGATTGCACGCGCCGTGCCCCAAATCTGAAGTGATACAACCAACCAAGTATCTTTTTCCATCTCCCGGTTCCAAAAATCCAGGCCTTATACACGCCCCCTGATAGGTGACGTAACAAGTATAAACTGATAAGAGTCAAGTACTACTAACTCGCCACTCCTATTTGGTGGCACCTTCGATTGCCACGTGCCTGTGCCCCAAAATTGAAGTGCTACGACCAAAAAGCATCCTTTTTCCCATCTCCTGGTTCTAAAAACCCAGGCCTTATACTCGCCCCCTGATAGGTGATTGTATAAACATAAAACTGATAAGGTATTAGTACTTACAAACACGCCACTCCTATCTGGTGTCACCTTTGATTGCACGTGCCGTGCCCCAAAATTGAAGTGATACGACCAACAAAGCATCTTGTTCCATCTCCTGGTTCTAGAAATCCAGGCCTTATACTCACCCCCTGATAGGTGACGTTACAAGTATTAAACTGATAAGAGTAGTTACTTACCAAACACCCACTTCCTATCTGGTGGCACCTTTGATTGCACGTGCCGTGCCCCAAAATTGAAGTTGATACGACCAACAAAGCATCTTATTCCATCTCCTGGTTCTAAAAATCCAGGCCTTATACACGCCCCCTGATATGTGCTGTAACAGGTATTAAACTGATAAGAGTAGTACTACTTAACGCAGTGAGAGGAGGAAGACCAAACACAGCAGGCGTCCCAGGGGGCGTGTTGTCACCTTTCGGGGACCCTTGGTGGCTGGGTGGAGGAAGAGACCTTCAATGACATCAGTGAGGACATGGAACGGGACATGGCTAGCGTGGTATCCCAACCTTGTGCAAATGGGGAGTAGCGGTTGTGCAAATGGACTGTTTGCGGTTGTTTGCGGCTGCGTTAAACGGGAGTTTGGTCTGTCACTGGTCTGTCACTGTGAAGCTGGCCTAACCCTTACACTACCTGATCGATACAACATCATACCTGATGTTTTTTTAAAAGCACTTATTCCAAACAAATTTAGGAATGTTAGTTAATTTATGCCCTTTATGGCTTAAAACCAGACTCTGCATCAACTATGTAATTTTCCGTGGGAGTTTTGCCATGATCTCCCCCTCCGGCATGCCACAGAGCAGGTGTTTAGTCACGTGAAAACAACTTTCCCATCACTATTGTGGCCAGTAAAGAGTCCCTGTGGTTTTAAAAATCCGCCTGCCCATTGAAGTCTATGGAGGTTCGCAGGGTTCGCCGGTTCGCGAACATTTGCGGCGGTTCGCGAACCGAAAATTTTATGTTCGCGACATCACTACCGAGCACCCAGGAGACAGCAAACTGTTTGATTGCTGGGATCTGGGTAGAAAAATCACCCTGTCTACCGTCCACAACCACCAGAACCTGCCTGTTGCTCTGCCTATTCTGCCCTCCCACTCCTCCAGTAGAACTGTTCTCCAGGATGTTAGACGGAACAGCTCTATCTGGCATTGCATTTCTGAATATACATCCCAAACAGTTTCACTCAATCTAGAAAATCTGTTGGTGCTTGCCAACTCAGAACTGGCCTCCCTCCTGCTCCTGTTCCCCCTGCTTCGCCTTATAACTGTAATCCAGCTACCTCCCTGGACATCCTCACTAGCCCCAGCTCCACCCTCCATGCTAGGCCCAGCTCAACTGTGCTCTGTGAGCACCAACCCCCTTTCCAGTGGAGCAATATCACTAAGTGCTGCAATGCTACTCTCCAGTTCTCCAATTTGAGTTTCAAGAGTAGGCAAACATGCTCACATCCATGTCACAGAAGGTATGGACTCTGGATCATCTATTCCAATAGTGCATACATATGACAGGATGTACACTGAGTGAGGTTGCCACTGGACTGACTCATAATTACAGTGGGTACATTTTTTTAAAAAGAACTACGATGTTCTCCCCCTTTGCACTCCCTCCTTATATTTAAACTCCTACATTTATACTAGAACTGCCCTTATGCTAGTGTTCGCACCTTCCCCTGTTTTTATTGGGTTCTTACTACTCACCTGCCCACTACTCACTGCACAAGTACACAACACACTTACTGTTCAGAAGAAATCACAGAACAGAGGCAAGCAGACCACAAAAAGTCACCCACTGATATAGCTTTACACAGGCAAACCCCCCCCCCCTCAGCTGCCACTAATCACTGTACAAGTACACAACACACTTACTGTTCAAGATAAATCACAGAACAGATGCCAATTGACACCACATCCATTCCCCCTCACTGGCCCAGAAGAAGGATATTGTATCCATAGCAATCCAGAAAAGGAAATGCCTCGTTTACACACACAGTTTCCACCAATGTATCATGGATTCCTCCAGGAATAAAAAAAGTTTAGTTTCATTGAGCAGTGGTCCTTTAACTACTATGTCTTTTGATCAATGCTGTACGTATATAGTATAAAAACATTACATATTTGATGTAATACAAATAGTACTAAATAAATTACTATAATATATTTTATTTATCTCCTGATCAGCTTATAATTAGAGGTATTTAGCCATTCACTAAAAAACAGAGTGTTATCTAGATTTTGTTCTTGTCTTCCCTCTAGTATGGGATTTCCTTCCTTTATTCTTAGCCAGGTTATGAACAAGTTATCTCTTTAAATGGTGCCTGCAACCATGATATTTTAAAAGATGTTTAATTCTGGGGAGTAAAGTTATGGTATGTCTGGACAAGTTATTAAAAAGTAAAGATATTCCAACAAAGGTCTGTATAATTAAAACTATGGTATTCCCAGTAGTAACAACGGATATAAGAGCTGGTTTATAAAGAAGTCTGAGCTTCAGAGAATTGATGCCTTTGATTTGTGGTGTAGGTGAAAACTTGTTAGAGTCCCTTGGACTGCAAGAAGATCCAATAAATCAGTACTACAGGAAATTAAGACAAACTGTTCACTGGAAGGTTTGATCATGAACCTAAAGCTCAAATACTTTAGCCATATCATGGGAAGCAAGTATTCCATAGAGAAGACTCTGATGCTGGGAAAGATTGAAGGCACAAGAAGGAGGCAGAAATGGAAAGAGGATTTCTAATGAAGTAATGGCTGACAGATGTGCCTGGCGTGCTGCAGTCCATAGGGTCACAGAGAGTCCGACATGAATGAATGACTAGACAACAACAAAAGCATTGAATTAGTGACTTAGTGACTTGAATTGTCTACATATTCAATCTGTTCATTGTCTTTGTTTTTTTAAAGAAAAAGTAACTCAGACGGGATCTTGGTGTAACAAAACAAACAGACGCTATATACATCTGACCAGTCTTCCTCACCTCTCCAGTCATTATGCCGACCACCGAGCTGCATCTCAAAGTCTCCTTAGTCATTTTCTTCCTGTTCATAAGGGAATTAATGATAATAAGACTAATTATGGTTGCAGCCCTGTTCAACAAGTAATATATATATATATATATATATATATATATATATATATATATTATATACGTACATATATATATATATATATTATTTCATGTCTAAAAGGCGGGGACATGCAAATGAGAATACAATGTACCTCACTCTTTTAATCCCAAAATAGCAACTTTATACATTGCTCCCTTAA
The DNA here is from genome assembly GCA_027410445.1 of Discoglossus pictus. Taxonomy (NCBI): domain Eukaryota; kingdom Metazoa; phylum Chordata; class Amphibia; order Anura; family Alytidae; genus Discoglossus; species Discoglossus pictus. Next base: position 100,020,406 of record CM050170.1, on the reverse strand, counting down.
AGCGTATGCCCGCCGTTTTAAACAGCTTTTAAGCAAAGCTGGAAGCAGGTTAAACCAGCTGGAAGCAGGTTTTTTAATTTGTTTTAGACATTCAAATGTAAACACAGATGCACCATGTATTTACAATATATATATATAAATATATATATATATATATATATATTTTTTTTTTTTTTTTTTTTTTTGTTGTTGTTTTTTTGTTACAATCTGCTTTCTTCCGTCAGGCTTATTATGGTCAAACCTACCCAGCAGATGTTGCAGGTTCCTTCACCAAGGCAGCAGATGTCTCTAAAATCCTATTTCTTGGATGCAGAATTTAAAAATATGAGCACACAGGATCAGTATACAGGATACTTCATCTGGACAAGTGGTGCTGGAACTGCTTTCATTGTGGTGGAAACTTCATAACAGATACACCTTTTTTATGTATCAACCACCAGATCCAACTCTCATTTTTCATGTAAACAAATTTTTTCTGTTCTTTTAAATGCATAGATACAAATTTATGCCTTTACTGAACCTTTTTTTATATAGGGTGGTTTTTTTTTCTGAAAAATGTGCTGTTTCTGTATATGATAGGCTAGCCTTGGTCTGTGCTGTAGAATGAGAACCCAGTCTAAGTCATTATGTATATTTGTACAGACAATGAAAAAAATAAATCATCAATTTTCCTAAATTGTGATAAAGAGAAGAAGACAAAGGAGAGAGGTCAACAACAGGTTAACTACGAGGAAATTCCAGTTAATATCAGTGAAGGTGAGTAATACAGTCTTTAACCTCATGGCCACAAAGTGACTGTGAAGTACAACAAGTGGGAGAGGGTGGCCAAGGACCTTCTGAGGCAGTTGTCCGCCTCTGGAGTTTCAGGCCTGGTGGCCCAGCAGGACTCAGCCCATGAGTAAGCCCCATTAAGTGGTGAAACGGACCGTCGGGAGCAGGGGGGAGATGGTACACTTAATTCTATGCTCTTTGTGAGCTACAGCAGAACAACTATACCCCTGTGTGGTATTTCAAAAAACGCAAGTATACATGTATTGCTTTATGTCCTAAAGGGGAGACTTAAGATACTCCTATTCTTTTTTCTCACACTTAAGCAGTAAAAGCCTAACTTTATGCAGTGGTTTGATAATGCTATAAGAGAAACATATGTCTATTTAAGGATTGATGGTGATATCTGCCTCCCCTCTATACTTCAAATTAAATTAAAGTATACTGCGTTCATACTTATATTTATACTAGGTACCACTCTCTACCCCCTGCCTTTTTGTTGTTGTTTTTAAACCTTTCTTAGTTCAGTGCACTTTTTTACAAATAAACAGTGCCTATCCTCAAACTTTTCATCTATAATATATGTTGCTGCATCCCTATGATTAGCAAATACCTATTGCATATGAGGCTTGCATACCAGCATCACTTTATTATTATTATACCATTATGATGCTTATTTTTAAGCTCTAGAAATTAAATATTATACCACTTCATCTGTCATAATAAAGGTGGTCACTTATTTCTAATCCCACAGTATTATGGGACAGTGACACCCCATTTTTCTTGACTTACAGCCATTATTTCAGGATAGACGCTTTTTTATTTTGTAGTTACTTATCTTGCTTTATCCTGGAGAACACTAAATTATCCTACTTTTTTCCTATTAAATTATTTCCCCCTTTTTTTGAATTTAGTGTTAAGCACTAGGAAATTGCTTAGGTCATACATTCATATCTAAGAGGAGGATAAGCAAGCTGCAGCAGCAAGTGGTGGCCACAAAGTGACTGAGTACAATGAGTGGGAGAGGGTGGCCAAGGACCTTCTGAGGCAGTTGTCCGCCTCTGGAGTTTCAGGCCTGGTGGCCCAGCAGGACTCAGCCTCTATGTCAGGTGAATATCACATACACCAACATGCCACCACATGTACATCACACACACTACATATGTACATGATAACCAACAAGGACACTGATGTGTCAGCTCTATGGAATTAACAAGGGATAGATGGATGCTTCATTAAATCCATTAAGCTGACAAATCACTGTCATTCCTGGGCACAACAACAGTAATCAACCAATAGAGAGTCAATGTATTTGTGTGCCCAGTGCAGCCTATGCAGGTACAGACTGAAGCTGGAATCAAGAAAGTTTTAGGAGCCAAGAACAATCAAGATCAAGAAACAAAGAATAGAATAGATCACATCTAGCAAATGATAGCTACTCATGGTTGCAATTAAGTGAATCATCCAGGTTCAAGCCTAGATATCAGATAGTTAGGGATTAAAACAAAACAATGTATCATTTATCATACTAATAACATATACCTTTCTTTTCTCTCTTTCAGCATCAAGGAGGTCTGGGTCCAGTGGTGAGCCAGAGGCGGGGGCATCAGCTCCATCGGAGCAGGGAGTTGGCAAGTGAGCCAAGAGCCCTGGTCCAGAGGAGGAGGATGTCATCTGGGATGTGGGGTCACCAGCAAACCATCAGCCACATTTGACCCCACTGTCCACCTCCCCCAGAGACTCAGCATCTCACCAGGGCCCTCCTACTGGAGGGACCAGCGGGACTTGACCCCATCTCCTCCTCCACTAACCAGTGCCACAGACTGGTCACCCCCACCACCAGGCCCAGCAATGACACCACCATCCCCACGGAGCAAGGCTCCAGCTGGGCCCCAGACCCTCCCCACTGGGTCACCACCACCGCCACCTCCTCACCAGGCAAAGCTCTAGCGACCTCCATCCCCACCACCAAGCCAGGCTGCTCAGGGGGAGATGCTTGCCATCATGCGCCAGCAACTGGACTGCCTCCAGGTAATTCCAGGCCAGCATCTCCACCAGTCATGCGGACGTCATGCGTAGCCTTGCCAAGTGCAATAGGGAGGAGAGGAAGCACAACCTAATGACAGAAACAACTACTATTTCCGCTGCCTCCTGGGGGGGATGCCTCTGTTTTGTTTTGTTTTAGGTACAATTCAGGTCCATGAAGGCATCTTCTGCATCTGCAAGCATTGTGAAGGAAATGTATGAGGTGTAAGGTTTTCCCAGTGCCTCTCAGATAGACATTTCTTCAATGACAGCCCCCCTTAACATGTAGCTCCCACCAAACTTTTAAAGCTTTCATATAGCCAGATATCTAAGACATGATAGTTGTTAGCTTAGTTGTAGACTAATGTTTTTTTATTTGCATATTTGTGGGTTTGAGACTGTTCTAAGCTTGGTTTTGCGTCTCTGGTTGGCCCATAGTGATTATGTGCGGGGAACTCGTAATCGGAATGGGAGTAGCTAATAAAATCTGTGGCAATTGTCAGTATGTGTAACTTTGAGAATTGGCCAATAGAGTATGGGCCACTGTCAACAGACATTCGATTAATTCTTGATCAGTTGAATGTGTGTATCTATCTATCTATCTATCTATCTGTACAAGTGTTGTGTACATATATATATACAGTGGATATAAAAAGTCTACACACCACTGTTAAAATGTCAAGTATCTGTGCTGTACAAAAATGAGACAAAGATAAATCATTTCAGAACTTTTTCCACCTTTAATGTGACCTATAAACTGTACAACTCAATTGAAAAACAGACTGAAATATTTTAGGTAGAGGGAAGAAAAAATATAAAAATAAAATAATATGGTTGCATAAGTATGCACACCCTTAAACTAATACTTTGTTGAAGCGCCTTTTGATTTTATTACAGCACTCTTTTTGTGTATGAGTCTATCGGCATGGCACATTTTGACTTGGCAAGATTTGCCCACTCTTCTTTGCAAAAACACTCCAAAACTGTCAGATTGCAAAAGGGCATCTCCTGTGCACAGCCCTCTTCAGATCACCCACAGATTTTCAATCGGATTCAGGTCTGGGCTCTGGCTGGGCCATTCCAAAACTTTAATCTTCTTCTGGTGAAGCCATTCCTTTGTTCATTTGGATGTATGCTTTGGGTCCTTGTCATGCTGTAAGATGAATTTTCTCTTCATGTTCGGCTTTCTAGCAGAAGCCTGTAGGTTTTCTGCCAATATTGACTGGTATTTGGAACTGTTCATAATTCCCTCTATCTTAACTAAGGCCCCAGTTCCAGCTGGAGAAAAACAGCCCCAAAGCATGATGCTGCCACCCCCATGCTTCACTGTGGGTATGGTGTTCTTTTGGTGATGTGCAGTGTTGTTTTTGCGCTAAACTTATCTTTTGGAATTATGACCATAAAGTTCAAACTTGGTTTCATCAGACTATAACACCTTTTCCCACTTTGGTCTTTGCCACTCTACCCCATAGCCCAGACATATGAAGAATAGGGGAGATTGTTGTCACATGTACCACACAGCCAGTACTTGCCAGATATTCCTGCAGCTCCTCTAATGTTGCTGTAGGCCTCTTGGTAGCCTCCCAGACCAGTTTTCTTCTCGTCTTTTCATCAATTTTGGAGGGAGCTCCAGTTCTTGGTAATGTCACTGTTGTGCCACATTTTCTCCACTTGATGATGACTGTCTTCAATTTGTTCCATGGTATTATGTAATGCCTTGGAAATTCTTTTGTACCCTTCTCCTGACTGATACCTTTTAACAATGAGATCCCTCTGATGCTTTGGAAGCTCTCTGTGGACCATGGCTTTTGCTGTGGGATGCGATTAAGAACATTTCGGGAAAGACCAACTAGAGCAGCTGTACTTTATTTGGGGTTAATCAGAGGCACTTTAAATGATGGCAGGTGTATGCTGACTCCTATTTAACACGATTTGGAATGTGATTCCTAATTCTGAACACAGCTACATCCCCAGTTATAAGTGGGTGTGCAGACTTATGCAACCACATTATTTTTCTTTTTTTTTTTCTTCCCTCCACCTAAAAGATTTCAGTTTGTTTTTCGATTGAGTTGTACAGTTTATAGGTCACATTAAAGGTGGAAAAAGTTCTGAAGTGATTTATCTTTGTCTCATTTTCTTACTGCACAGAAACTTGACATTTTAACAGGGGTGTGTAGACTTTTTATATTTACTGCATATATATATCACATATTATAATTGTCTAACTACGATTCGTCGTCACGCAGGCGCTCATTTCAGGCGAGCCTCGCGTAGCGAGGCGAGCCGTTAAACCGTAGCACTTAGAAGAAAAAAAAATTACGAGATAAGCGGCGGAACAAAAACAGTAAAAAAACCACTAAATACACACTAAAAAATAAAACAAAGGTCACTTACAGCATGGGGAACCAGGCAGGACGTCTGGAAGTGAGTTAGAACTGCAATTTAGATCGATTTAGCCGAGTTACAAAGATAGAAAATCGGCTAAGCGAGAAAAAAATGGGCGCCGAAAAAAATGAAAACGAGGCTATACTACTACGAACTGCGTAAAACACAGTCACAGACGCATGTCTTTGAAAAACAACGAGATAAAGCATGCGGATTAACCGCGCAATGAGTAAAAAGACAGTAGCGAGTACATTTTACGAAACACAATTACAGATTTACGCATTAACACAGATTTAACGACTTTGTCTCGCGCAACATCGGATTTCCCACCTAAACCAATGCATTTGATGTGAAATATGTTGCAAGTTACAAAAAAAAAAAAAAAAAAAAAAATACATTGTATTTATTTTAAGAAAAAAAAAAAGGGACAAATGTAGCGTCATGTTGTGTGGCAAACAAATTTCACTACATTTCATCTTTAGTGACCGTCATTTGACCGTTTGACCATATTTACTGTTAAACCGTAGTGCTTTAGCGGGCTGAGCGATGAGCGCTGCAGGCGATCATTGCCCGCCGAGCCTCGCACAGTCAGGCGAGCCGTTAAACCGTAGTACTTTGGCAATGAGCGCGAGGCTCGCCGTTAAACCGGAGTACTTTGGCAATGAACAGAAAAAATGCTGCACGAACAAAACTAAAACCAGGCGACAGCACTATATCCACGGAAAACACGTACCGATAATCCGCTAAGACGCATACCACACATTATCCGCCATTTTAGGATAATGCGGAAGTACACAGCTACGTTAACGGTTTCGGATTGCGCATGCACACTATTACACTGCACACGTTCATCACGCTTACACAGTACCTCCACACCACTAATGCTGCTGCAACATCAACACAGATTGCCAGCTCTTCAACACAATGCATAAAAATACGTAAATTCATTTATTAATTTGATTTCTATATTTCAGTAGTACACAGAAAACAACATTAGCTACCTTACAATTCCATATGTATATTAATAACTAAACAACTTTTAAAGCATACACATCTGATTTCCGTCATGTTTTAACGGGCAATACGCTAGTATATATATATCACATATATAGTTGTGAGCGTACGAGTCGTTGCTCACGCTTGCGGGCTCGCGTAGCGAGCCCGCAAGAACTGCGGCCCTCGCGAAGCGAGGGACGCAGTTCCCCTCAAATGCGGGTCCTCGCGAAGCGAGGGCCCGCATTTGCGGTGGTGGAGGCTCAACGTCGGCTGTGTTAACACACACATACACACACACGACTTTTTAACAGAATAAACCCAACCGCCCAGCCAACAAAAACCCAACAACGTCCCCGCAAATGCGGATCCTCGCGAAGCGAGGGTCCGCATTTGCGGTGGTGGGAGCATCCCAACATCGGCTGTGTTAACACACACATACACACACACACAACTTCATAACAAAAAAAAACTCAAAGTCGCCTCACACCCGCTTACACCCAGACACACAGACGCAAGACTTAACAAAAAAACAGTAAAAAAGGCCCTTCACACGCTCTTAACACACATACGCACGACTTAGAAACAAATACACTGCGTCGTACACGTAAAAGCTAACTGCGTATATCGCAAAAAAATACGGCAACATCGCAACAAAATACGGCCGCATCGGAAAAAAATACGGCCGCGAAAGACCCATTCCAACCGCCGCGCATCAAAACATCACAAACAGAAAAAATAAACACAACAAACACATAAAAAGCTTACTTACAGCACGGGGGGGCATCCAGCACCTCCAAAACTTCATTTACACGTCCATTTAAGTCCAAAACAAAGAGTTTAAACGGCCGAAAATCGGCTAAGCGAGAGAAAAAATGGCCGCCGAACAAAACGAAAACGAGGCTCCAGACGTAACTACACTACACTTACTCGCAATAATGAAACACATACTATGCGGAACGGATCACACTCATATTAAACACCATTTTAACCACTACTACGCACAAAATGGCGGATGGAACGCAAATTGTAAGCTGGAACGCAAATAGCGCATGCGTATTGCGTTCTAACGGTCTAACTTTCCAGAATGTTCTACAAGTTTATAAATACTGCCTATTTGACAGAGAAAAATACATTTCTCCTCAGGTGATGAACAGAGTGACTTCTGAGCAGGGGCGGCCCGTCCATTGGGGCGTCAGGGCAAACGCCCCCCCAAATATTTTCTTCACCCTGCAATAAAAAAAACACAACAATGTATTAGTATAACCCAAAAACAAATAAATATAAGGTGTACATCATCATTTCAAGTCTAAATAGTATTAAAAATGAAGTAAAGTTAGTAAAGGGACACTGTCACTTTAAAATAACCCTTGCGCTACATTAACTAATGCTGTGTATCTATATAGCCCCCTGCCTGCACCCTGTGTGATCAAATTACAATAGTTATACACTGTGTCACTAACCTGAGTCTTCTCTCTCTTCAATGAGTCCTGGCCTGGCCCCCTGACCGTTAATGCATGCCGCCCACCATCACAGTGACGATATGCATGGGCGGTCATAAATGTATCAATTAATAACTGACAGTCTTCCATCATTGACCAATCAATGATGGAAGGCTGTCCAGTTACTAAGTGATCAATCTAAACCCACCCAGACCGTTAGCCCTGAGCGCCCGCCAGCAAATAGGGCCTCGAGTTTGATTTTGATTGACTGATACAGTCAATAAAACCACCAGTTCCCTGTCCCTTCCCCCTTTCTGTTTCCTGACCCTGGTCACGCTGAGACTGAGAGACCTCCCTGGCTGAATCTACTCATCTGCTCTGCCTGCCTAAAACAGTAAGTCTACACCTGCCTCTGCCTGGCACCTGCCCTGCCCCTGGCCAAACCAAAACCCCTAGTAGCCCCTAATAAAAGTTAGGGGTGACCCGTTACCCCCAGTCCCCCACTATGCCTGCCTGGCCTGCCAGTGCCACCTACCCAGCCACCCACCAACTACCACCGACGACCCCAGCCATCACCCCCATGTGGCCTGTGCCACCCCCGATCAGGCCTGCCCTATGCTAGCCTAGCTATGCCATCATGCCACCGCCGGATTACCCCGATCACAGGATCGGGGTAGTCGGGTGGTGATCGGGGTGGCACAGGCCCACATGGGGGTGATCGGATCACCCCCTTGATGAGGCCTGTGCCACCCCTGATGACCTCCATGTTGCCGCCCTATGCCACCCCCGAGGCCCGATCACCACCGGGCCGGCACCACCCCGATGCGGCCTATGCTACCCCGGGTATTCGGGCAGTGAGCGGGGTTGACCAGGCCACATGGGGGTGGATGTTCACCCCCATGAGGCCTGTGCCACCCCTGATCGTGGCCTATGGGCGACCGATGGGCGCCTGACCGTGACCGACCCCACCCTGGATGAACCAACTACCTACCCCCCCCCCCCCCCTATTTTTATTCCATTTTTAGAAGTAACAGGCATGTATATGTGCCTGTCACTTCTAAAGATAAAATAAAAATAAGGGAAGGGAAAAAAAAATACAGTAACAACATTATTACAATTAAACACACAGTAAGCAAACACATTGTTAGTACAGTTAGTAACACAACACATTGTATACAAAAATAAACAGCTTTAAACAAACATTAATAAAAAATAAAATAAACAGCACATACACACATTGTTAGTACAGTTAGTAACACAACACATTGTATACAAAAATAAACAGCTTTAAACAAACATTAATAAAAAATAAAATAAACAGCACATACACACATTGTTAGTACAGTTAGTAACACAACACATTGTATACAAAAATAAACAGCTTTAAACAAACATTAATAAAAAATAAAATAAACAACAGCACATACTTACCTGTAAAATTGACCCCTCCAGCGTTGGCCTTCTGTCCTCTCTGGATATAGTCATGATGAAAAATAAATAATCCATGTTGATTGAAGCCAATGGTCAAAATAAAATAATCCATGTTGATTGAAGCCAATGGTCAAAAATAATCCAATCTTGATTGAAGCCATTGTCCATCCATCCATTCTGGCCCATTGAAAGAGGCCTCCACAAAAAAAAACCGACGCTCTAAAAAAAAAAAAACAACACACTAAAAGAGCTCCTCCTACAAGGAGCCCCTCCCGCGATTAATTGTTTTTTTCCCACGGTCTGCAAAATATATACTAATTTTTGAAGGACTCTGATTGGTTGAAATTTTTGATTGACATCGATTTCAACCAATGAGAGTCTTCAAAAAATTAGCAAATCAGCAAGCAGGTATGGAAGCCTGTAAGGGTAAAAAAGGTTAGTGTGAACTTGTTTGACCCTGTATGTATTATACATATTACAGGGCTATTTTATGTGATATACATGTTACAGGATAATATCCTGTAACATGTATAGCCAAAAAATAGCACTGTAATATGTATAACAAATAAAGTGTAATAGAAATGCATGAACAATATAATATACCAAGTAATAAAGAACATCAATTAATCAAATAATAAATATCAATTAATATATATTGTTGTATGTATATGTTTATTTATATTTATGTGTATTTTTTATGCGTATATATATATATATATATTTGGATATATATATATATATATATATATATATAAATTAATATCAATATATCACAATAAATAAATAAATATATATATATATATATATATATATATATATCAATTTGATATATATATATATATATTTATTTATTTATTGTGATATATTGATATAAATTTTTATATATATCTATCAATATATATATATATATATATATATATATATATATATATATATATATTTATATTTATATATATATATTTTTTTTTTTTTGGGCCTATATGTTATTTAAGGTTTTTAAGGTGCGGTTGGGGCCTATATGGTCAAAATTGGCTATTTAAGGTTTTTAAGGTGCGGTTGGGGCCTATATGGTCAAAATTGGCTATTTAAGGTTTTTAAGGTGCGGTTGGGGCCTATATGGTCAAAATTGGCTATTTAAGGTTTTTAAGGTGCGGTTGGGGCCTATATGGTCAAAATTGGTTATTTAAGGTTTTTAAGGTATGTTTGGGGCCTATAGTCACACTTGGTCTTCTAAGGTATGTTTGGGGCCTATATAGTCACACTTGGTCTTCTAAGGTATGTTTGGGGCCTATATAGTCACACTTGGTCTTCTAAGGTATGTTTGGGGCCTATATAGTCACACTTGGTCTTCTAAGGTATGTTTGGGGCCTATATGGTTCCACTTGGTCGTTTAATGTTTTTTAAGTATGGTTTTGTTCTTGAATGGTATGATTGATTTGCTTGTTTTCTTTCAACCCCAGGTGCAAACCCTATGTGGCTGCAGATTTGTTTCTACTCATTGGTCAACTTAATGAACGTGAATACCCTGAGAAGAAGAGCCGACTAATGGTTGGTGTCACTCCTTTAATTTTTCTGTTAATACGTATAGGTGCAATTATGATATTGCTGTAGTCTTGTCACATGAGTTTTTTCAATCTATATTGTATACCAATGAATTTAACACATTGTTACTTTACTTCTTGACATTTCTGCATTGCAGATCATGTATTTCAATGGGCTTTACAAGCATAATGTCATTGGGCGGGGCTTATAAAGGTCATTATGACATCAGGGGGAGGAGTTATAAAAATGGGTGTGGTTTGAAAAAGGGGGAGTGGCTATGTTTCGCCCTGTCGCCCCTCCAACTTGAAAAGTCACCAGCCGCCACTGCTTCTGAGATAACTGCTGCTAAAACTTGAGAAGATAATTCTTTCCTAATTTCCTACTTTGCATTGTGCAAATTACAACTGAGAGGTAAGCTATAATATATTACATTTTATTATCAAGACAGGACATCAAAAAAAAAAATTAAAGACAAAGAGGTTTATGTATACTGACATGTGACACGCACATATATGCGTATAATGTATACTGACAAGTGACACGCACATATATGCGTATAATGTATAGTGACATGTGACACGCACATTTATGTGTATAATGTATAGTGACATGTGACACGCACATTTATGTGTATAATGTATAGTGACATGTCACATGCACATTTATGTGTATTGCCCCTGCAACAAACTAATTAAACAACTACATTTAAATTACATTAGAAAAAAATAAGTTGGGACTATTAAAATACTATTAAAATATGAGTCATGTATACTGATATGTGACACGCACATATATGTGTATCATCTATAGTCACATGTCACACACACATTTATGTATGTTGGCCAAAAATAAAAATAAGGTTAATTTAACAATTAAAATATGATTCATGTATAGTGATATGTCACACGCACACAAAAAAATTACTTTCAACTATGGAAATGTGCTTCATGTATCTGACATATGTGTGTAGACCCCACCAAAAAATAATGTTAATTCAAATTAATTACAGAAGTATATTTCAATGAAATTAATTTACTGCAATTTAATAGATCACCTAAAACTCAATCTTTCTACTTTTTTTAATATTCAAACAGACTCTGCATCAACAGCGTCTCTCAACAATTTGCACCGTGCACTGTGAAGCACAATCCCTTTTAAAGAACACCAACAAAGAAGAAGAGGTAAGATACAAAAATACTTTAAATGCTGAAAAGGCCATGGTTTGTTAAATACAAATAAAAAATTCTATAATTCACTATTTCACTTTATTTTTCAAACAGACACTACAAGAAGACCGGCGGATTAAGATTGGCAGGAGGGGACCCTCTGTCATTCCACACTTCAATCAAGGTAAAGTATTAAGTATAAAAAAGAACCGAACCATGAGCCTTATTCAATTGTGAGTTGGCTAATTGAATAGGGCTTTATATAAGCACATAATAGGTCTTCACTAACTAAAAACTTCTGTCAAAAAATATTTTATGTGCTTATATAGAGCCCTATTCAATTGGTCAAAACGCAATTGATTCAGGACCTAAATATGTTTAATGGCCGAGGGCCTCATTCAAATGTGATTTGCCCATTTCAATAGGGCTCTATATAAGCACATTTGGCTCAATTTAACTAAAAACTTCTGTTCAAAAATATGCTCTGTGCTTATATAGAGCCCTATTGAAAAACCAAATTCAATGAGGCCCTCACAATATAACAAATCCAGCAAACAAAGGCCCTCATTCAATTGATATTTTGGACAATTCAATAGGGCTCCAAATAAGCACAATTAGAACCCTATTGAATTGGCCAAACTGCAATTGAATGAGGGCCAAAGTATGCAACATATGGTACACACAAACTGGTACACACAAAACAGGATTGTAACAAACACATAGCAAACTAAATTTATATTCTTTTTGTTTAACAAACTATAACCATTAGAAAAAACACTACATAAGTATAACAAAAGTGGTGCCCATCAAACAGAATTGTACGAAAACTCACACAAACACATAGCAAACTACATTTAAATTCTTATTTTAATGTTTAACAACCTATAAGCCTTAGAAAGAAGCCTAAATAAGCATACCAACATTGGTGCCCACCAAACAGGATTGTATGAAAACTCACACAAACACATAGCAAACTACATTTAGATTCTTATTTTATGTTTAACAACCTATTAGCATTACAAAACTACATTAATAAGCATACCAACAGTGGTGCGCATCAAACAGGATTGTATGAAAACTCACACAAACACATAGAAAACTACATTTAGATTCTTATTTAATGTTTAACAACCTATAAGCCTTAGAAAGAAGCCTAAATAAGCATACCAACATTGCTGCCCACCAAACAGGATTGTATGAAAACTCACACAAACACATAGCAAACTACATTTAGATTCTTATTTTATGTTTAACAACCTATTAGCATTACAAAACTACATTAATAAGCATACCAACAGTGGTGCGCATCAAACAGGATTGTATGAAAACTCACACAAACACATAGCAAACTACATTTAGATTCTTATTTAATGTTTAACAACCTATAAGCCTTAGAAAGAAGCCTAAATAAGCATACCAACATTGCTGCCCACCAAACAGGATTGTATGAAAACTCACACAAACACATAGCAAACTACATTTACATTCTTATTTTATGTTTAACAACCTATTAGCATTACAAAACAACATTAATAAGCATACCATCAGCGGTGCGCATCAAACAGGATTGTATGAAAACTCACACAAACACATAGCAAACTACATTTACATTCTTATTTTATGTTTAACAACCTATTAGCATTACAAAACTACATTAATAAGCATACCAACAGTGGTGCGCATCAAACAGGATTGTATGAAAACTCACACAAACACATAGAAAACTACATTTAGATTCTTATTTAATGTTTAACAACCTATAAGCCTTAGAAAGAAGCCTAAATAAGCATACCAACATTGCTGCCCACCAAACAGGATTGTATGAAAACTCACACAAACACATAGCAAACTACATTTAGATTCTTATTTTATGTTTAACAACCTATTAGCATTACAAAACTACATTAATAAGCATACCAACAGTGGTGCGCATCAAACAGGATTGTATGAAAACTCACACAAACACATAGCAAACTACATTTAGATTCTTATTTAATGTTTAACAACCTATAAGCCTTAGAAAGAAGCCTAAATAAGCATACCAACATTGCTGCCCACCAAACAGGATTGTATGAAAACTCACACAAACACATAGCAAACTACATTTACATTCTTATTTTATGTTTAACAACCTATTAGCATTACAAAACAACATTAATAAGCATACCATCAGCGGTGCGCATCAAACAGGATTGTATGAAAACTCACACAAACACATAGCAAACTACATTTACATTCTTATTTTATGTTTAACAACCTATAAGCATTACAAAACAACATTAATAAGCATACCAACAGTGGTGCGCACCAAACAGGATTGTATGAAAACTCACACAAACACATAGCAAACTACATTTACATTCTTATTTTATGTTTAACAACCTATAAGCCTTAGAAAGAAGCCTAAATAAGCATACCAACAGTGGTGCGCACCAAACAGGATTGTATGAAAACTCACACAAACACATACCAAAGTACATTTAGATACTTATTTTATGTTTAACAATCTATAAGCCTTAGAAAAAGGCCTAAATAAGCATACCAAAAGTGGTGGACACCAAACGGGATTGTAGAAAAACAAAGAAATAATGTCTTTTTTTAGTTCATACAAATACATTCAAATAAAATTACATTTTCATTTTTATTTTATATCAGATACTGCGTCAAGAACATCGGAACAGGAGTTTCAACTGAGGACCACACCAGTGGACGAGGACTTTCAACAGAGGACCAGACCATTGGACGAGGACTTTCAACAGAGGACTACACCATCGGACGAGGACTTTCAACAGAGGACCAGACGATTGGACGAGGACTTTCAACACAGGACCAGACCATCAGACGAAGGCTTTCAACACAGGACCAACAAAGATTCTGCTTCAAATCAAACTTCAACCAAGGTACAGTATAAAAAGTAATATCTATCATCTATCTCTTATTTGTCTTTTAGGGCCAATAATCTTTAACACTAAATACAAACTTCAATGTAAACTTAAAAAATAAATTGGCATAGTCCAAAAAAGTCTAAAAACACAGAATCTATACAATTTGTCATTGTAACATTCCAGTCCTAAACCCTAATTTAATTGCCATTTGACAAATTGAATAGTGCTGTAAATAAGGACATAACATCTTTTTGAAAATACCTTTTTAGTTACTGAAACACTTGCTTTTGGATACATGTTTAATAAATAACAATTTCTTTAAATAATTATCTGATGGCCTTATTTAGACTTTTATTCAATTGACCGCATTGAAATTGATTAAGTATAAAATGTTAACACACTATTGATAACTATTTGTCATGAAAAACAACTTAACATCTCAAAATAAACTAATGGTACATTATTTTATTTTTACAGATTAACATGGCTGATAACGAGAGTAAACAAGAAAAGAAAAGACGCCAAGCTAGAGAACGACGACAGAGAGCAGACAGCCAGCAGACACCGGAGAAGAAGGAAATTCGACGAGAAAAAGAACGCAAAAGAATTGCAAGCAAAAGACTGTCACTTGCAGAAATTAAAGATATGTCAAAAAAAACAACAAAGAAAATAAAGCATTTACAACCTGTTGCTCAAACATCAGATGACATTTTACCAGAAAAAATACAAGAGATACCAAAAAAAGCAACAAAGAAAACAAAGCATTTAGAACCGTTTCATGAAACATTACATGACATTTTACCTCAAACAATACAACATATACCAAGAAAAGCAACGAAAAAAACAAAACATTTAGAACCTGTTGTTGAAACATTATATGACATTTCACCTGATGAATATGAAAGTCAAAATCCTATATGCTTTGCAAATTGTCCTCTACTCAAGTCTTTAGCAGTAGAGGTTCATAGTTGTGGGGACATGACTACTCAATGTCAGTTTTGTGAGGCTTATTATTTTAAACAGGAGAGACCCAGAGATGGACAATTTATTAGTTGTTGTCAAAAAGGCAAGTTCAAACTTCCAGAAAGGAAAGAATTTCCAATTTATTTACAAAATATTATGACTGAACCTACTTTTCAAAACTACAAAAATTTTAAGACAAACATAAGATCCTACAATAGTGCCATATCCTTTGCATCCATGGGGGCAACATTAGCTGCTAATGTACCAGGACATGGTCCTTACTGTTTTAAAGTCCAAGGACAAATTTATCATCGCACTTCCCATTTACATCCAGAGGAAGGAAATAAAAGAAAATTCGCTCAACTATATGTCCTAGATACAATGGAAGCTGTTGACCAACGTATGCAGATGGAAGAAAATAAAAAATGCTTACCCACTGTTTTCATAGAGCTAAATAACATTATGGACAACAATCCCTACAGTAAAGCTTATAAAAAATTGGCAGAAGTAGAAAATGAACAACTACTTCATTCACAAACACATCAATTACCAATGCCGAAGGTTAATGTGGTGCTTAAAAGAGACAGACATACTGATAAACGTCGTTATAACTTGCCAACAACAAATGAGGTTGCAATGGTGTTTCAGAATGATGAAGGAGAACCACCATTTCAAAGAGACATTCGAATATATCCTAGAAATGAGGACCAACCGTTTATTAATATGAGTATCTTAAGTCCAAATTTAGATCCAATGACATATCCCATCTTTTTCCCACACGGAGAAGCAGGTTGGCAACCAAAATTAACTCTTCCCAGTTACCCAAATGCTAAAGCCAGAATCCGAAATAATGTTTCTATGCTTGAATTTAAAGTTGCTCAAATTGCCATTCGCAATGTATTTAATCCAATTTTATGTGGTGGGAAACTAACACAACAATGGATTATTGATTCATATTTGCAAGTTGAGGCAAATAATTTAAACTTTATCAAATATCAACAAGATAAACTCCGTGTAGAACAATATTCTGGACTCATGGACTATGTTGCTGACGTGGCTACAAGCAGAGACATGACAGCTGGCAAAGCCATCATTTTACCATCTTCCTTTCAAGGATCTCCTCGGAATATGAGAGAAAGATACAATGATGCTATGGCTATTGTGACAAAATTTGGCAAACCCGATCTATTTGTGACATTTACATGTAATCCACAATGGCCAGAAATTACACTAAATCTACTTCTTGGACAAACTGCTTCAGATCGACCAGATTTAGTAGCCAGAGTTTTTAAGATTAAATTAAATGAATTAATACGTGACTTCACTATAAATCAGTTATTTGGCAAATGTCTTGCTTATGTATATACCATTGAATTTAAAAAAAGAGGCCTTCCACATGCACATCTTCTAATAATACTTCAAGAAAAAGATAAATTAGATACTTCAGACAAAGTGGATGCAGTCATTGTTGCTGAACTACCAGATCCAGAACTATATGGTAGACTATATGAGATTGTTACTCATCGCATGATTCATGGACCCTGTGGTGACCTTAATCCACAATCACCATGTATGGAAAATAATAAATGTTCCAAAGAATTTCCAAAAGATTATAGAGACAAAACCTATGCCAATTGTGATGGATATCCACTTTATAAAAGAAGAGAAGGAGATAGTGCCATTATTCGTGGAAAAAAAGTGGACAATAGATATGTAGTACCCTACAATCCACATTTACTCATGAAGTACAACGCCCACATCAACGTAGAAGCCTGCACTTCCATCAAATCCATTAAATATGTCTACAAATATATTTACAAAGGTTACGATGCAGCTACTGTAGTCGTCAAAAGTGCAGACAACCCTGAAAGTAGTGAGTTAGTACATGATGAACTTGCATCTCATGTAGATGCTCGCTATGTCAGTGCGCCAGAAGCTATGTGGCGGCTTTTAAAATTTGAAATGCATGATAGATCACATGCAGTATATAGGTTAGCAGTACATTTGCCACAACGACATTTAGTCTATTTCCATGCTGGAAATGAAATGAATGCATTGGCCCAAAGTGAAGATCGTCACACTACACTAACTGCATGGTTTGCATTAAATTCCACTGATGCTGAAGCAACACAATACTTATATATTGAAATTCCATATCACTATGTTTTTGTGAATGGATTATGGAGACCAAGAAAAACCAGAGGCAATAAAATTATTCCAAGAATTTACACAGTCAGTCCAAGAGATGTGGAACGTTTTTGCTTACGGATATTACTTTTAAATGTTCCTGTAGCACAAAGTTTTGAACACTTAAGAACTGTTAATGACATTGTATATGAATCCTTCCATTTAGCTGCAAGACATAGAAACTTACTCGCTGATGATACAGAGTGGGAAAGATGTTTAGAAGAAGCAGCACAATGTCAAATGCCACGACAGATGAGAGAACAATTTGCTTTTATTTGTATCTTCTCAAATGCTCCAAATGCATTAGCTTTGTGGGAGACTTTTAAAAGTAATATGGCTGAAGACTTTATGCGACGATACAATGAACCCATTGCACACTTAAAAGCGTTAATGGAAATCCAAGAAGTCTTTTTAACTCATGGATTAAGTTGTGCAAGTTTTAATTTGCCTGATCCAGGTCTTATAGATGACATTAACTTTGAAGACTATGACATTCAACTACAAGCAGAAAGAACAGAAGAAAGACTTGCAACTTTAAATACACTACAATTGCAAGCATTTCATGCCATTAAAAATGCTATAGATGATGACATGGTGACAGAGCGTTATTTCTATCTTGATGGACCTGGCGGATCAGGAAAAACATATTTGTACAATTTATTAATGAGTTCAGTACGAGCCCAAGGAAAAATAGCAATGGCGTTTGCCACTACTGGAATTGCTGCACTTTTATTAGAAGGTGGAAGAACTGTTCATAGTGGATTTAAACTGCCAGTGCCTATTTTAGAAAATTCTGTGTCAGATATTCGCATGACATCCTTACAAGCAAAGAAATTGAAGAAATGTAAATTAATTATAATAGATGAGGCCACAATGATGTCATGCTATGCCCTCCAATGTATTGACCGTTTGCTTCGTGAAGTCATGGAGAATACTTTTCCATTTGGTGGAAAGGTAATGTTGTTGGGTGGCGATTTCAGACAAACATTACCTGTCGTTGTACATGGAAATCGAACTGACATTATCGAAACATGTATAAAGTCAAGTATAGTATGGAAACATTTTACCCATCTTCAACTGCAACAAAATATGAGATCAGAAGGCCAAACTGATTTCAATGATTGGCTTATTAAAATTGGAGAAGGCAGAACAGAAAAAATACTACATTTACCTGATGACACTGTAGAGATCCCACCTCATATGATTTGTCAACAAGATATTATATCGGCTATATTTGAAGGGAGCATAAATAACGAAGAATATTCCGAGCTTGCCAACCAAGTCATACTGACGTGTAAAAATAAAGATGCATTAATCCTCAATAATGAAATCTTAAAAAAAAATTATGCACCACAAAGAAATTATCACAGTGCTGATTCTGTACTTGCTGATGACAATGAAAGTCAGGCTAACTTTTCGACTGAATTCATAAACTCTTTAACTCCTTCTGGAATGCCACCACATATTTTGCAGCTAAAGAAAGGTGCAATTATCATGTTACTGCGAAATATGAACCCCAAAAAAGGCCTATGCAATGGCACAAGATTAATTGTTCAACAATTAAAGGACCATTTTATAGATGCTGAAATTTTAACTGGGACCCATAAAGGAGAGAGAGTTTTCATACCAAGAATAGATTTAGCACCAAGTGAAAGTAGTCTCCCTTTTATACTTCAAAGAAGACAATTTCCCATTATTATGGCATTTGCCATGACCATTAATAAATCACAAGGTCAAACTTTCAAATCTGTGGGTATTTTCTTGGAAGAACCAGTTTTTGCACATGGTCAATTGTACGTTGCGTTGTCACGGTGCAAAAATCCACAGGCTATTAAAGTTTACATTGAAAACAATGAAAGTCAAGGTGATTTATTAGAAGATGGACGTATTTTTACTAAAAACATTGTCTACTATGAAGTACTATAACTTTGAAGGATACAAATTAACGATGCCAAGATTTTTTTAAAGCATTGCAAAATACATAACAATTGGTTGTTTAATTCAGTCATAATTAATGGAAGTCATGTTTATGAATGATTTGCCTCACAAAATACTTGCCTTGCATTGTTAGTAAAAATTATGTTAAAATGTTAAGTCACTATGTTAATGTTTCTAATGTTACAAGTTTCAAAAATATATTTTCAAGTTATTTCATTCAACAGATTACAAAGTGGATGTTAAGAGGTCAAGCACCTTTTAAGTCACAATGTAAATATTGTCTGTTATCTTAAGATTACTACCTACATTAATGTTTATCGCCAGTTTATGTGCTCAGTAATAAATTACTTTAATTACGTACGTTTTAAGAAGAGTTTTACTGTATGCCTTACTCTACATTCAATGTATATTCAAGTTAACAATTATTCTGATAGAAATTGAATTTTAATACTGATTAATTTAAATGTCAATTGTTTTTACATTCAAATGTTAATACTTTTCATAAAAAATTAGGTTACAAAATGTATTCACTATGTTCCTGTTTATAATGTTCAAAATTATACCAATGTTTTGTTAACTTCTAAACTTACATAAAAAATAAAGTTCAAGTTTAAAAATATATACTTTGATGGTTATTGCTTACATATAGTTTAAACTTCATGTTAAAATTCGCGACGTTTAAAGAAGGCTTTTTACTTTTTGCTTTCCTATTCATTCAATGTATATTAAAGTTAACAATTCTTCAGATACTAATTACATTTAAAAAAACCATTACATCAACATTTTACAAAAATACACGTTCATATTAAAATACTTACAAGTGTCAAAAATATATGTTAATAACTAAACAACTTGACAAACATATACATCACATTGCCGTCATTTTTTGACGGGCAAGTCGCTAGTATATATATATATATATATATATATATATATATATATATATATTATCAAGGCAACACGTACAAACATTGGATCGCATTTGAGTAACCAACTAGCTCCTGATCAGCTGAATTTATCTGTTTGTGTTGTCAAGGTAACTCGTATAAGTATCACATTATGTTATCAGGAAACATCCGATTGACTGACCATACTTGTAAGTAAAACACCACAAAATTCATGTTGTGTGACTGATTATATCTGTATGCTTTATGTAGATATCTGATCATATTATTCATATACATTGCCCATCCAATCAGCAATAAAAAGGTAGAAATCACGGAAGCAAACAAAGATGAGGGTAAATTTACCTACATAATGTTACAGTGATATTATATCCTTCAAATATATAGTTGAGATTGTAATCTGTAGATAGATATGGCACACAATAATACATTTTATAAACAAAGGGATAGTATTAACATTATCATGTAACTCACAACTCATTTCTGTTTATGTCTCAGTGTGATATAGATAAACACAATACAATGATGGATGAGAAACACCAGACACTCAGGACTGTGGGAATATCAGGATCCAGTGTTAAAATGTCTTTGAAGGGTTCTATTTATATGCTCTTGTGAATGTGATTTTATAAAAATAAAAATGTCATATAAAATTTTGATTTATTGGAGGAAGACATTTGTTTTGTCCCTATCACAGGTGCAGAGCTATAGGTGGTGCAAGGCACCAGGGCTCACATAACTTCCGAGCAGGGAATCACATACCAGTTAATACTTTGTAATTCATTGAGGGATCCTGCATGAGTCCCCTCACACACAGCACACCAGAGACATGATACATGAGTCACTGAGCAGATTTAGCTCTTCTTACTGACTGAGCACTTCCTCTTTATCATCCTACCTCAGACAGTCAATCAGCCTGCAGGTAAGGGCAAGGGGCTGCTGAGTCCTGGCAAAAGTCATCAACATCAGCAAATGTGGACACATTACTCGTCAGACCTACCTGTAAATTATTAATAAATATTTCAAAAAGAAGAGGAGCCCTATGAAACCACCACCTACCACATTAGTTCAATCTGTGTATGTTCCATTTACAACAACGCTTTGTTTTGCCAGTTTTATGTCATGTGCATATTTTTTACTGGAATTCCTGAATCCTTTATTTTGTACAATAGGGTTCCTTGCGGCACTGTAGCAAAAGCCTTTCCAAAATTCAAAAAGACTACACAAGCTGAGTTGTCTTAGTCCGAGATCCTAATTACCTCTTAAAAGAAACACATTAGATTAGTTTGATATAACCCTTGTAAACCCATTTTGACTCCTACTTATTATCTTGTTGACATGGATGTTTTCTAAGAGCATCAAGACTATTCGGGTAAGGCTTACTGGTCTGTAGACCATGAATTTATTCTGGTTCTCCCTTTAAATAAACATATCATATCTGCTTTTTTTCCTCTGAATCTGAATCTTGAAAAATTAGAAATAATACTGCTGGATGTATTACAGCTGTACCTAGGGCCTTATTCAGTCCGCAGATTACGTTATATAGGCTGTATGTCTGAGGGCTTGAAATTTGCTACAATTACAGATTCAATTGATGAAGCCTGCAATTTATAGGCTGAAAGCTAAAACCATAAACCATGCAATCATAAGTAGCATTCCAGAGCGTGATCTTGACCAATTAAGCAAGGCCGTAACTACAAATTTAAAAACAGCCAATAGTAAATGAGACCATTATCATGACATCAGTAAAACATGGAGGTTAAACGTCAATCAATTAGCATTTAGAAGACAGATATGCGATCAGACTCGCAATCGGCAATGTACAAAATATAAAAGATGAATGGTGATACTGTTTTAGTCCATGTGGGTGGCCTGATATGTATTACCGAGATTGATATGACACCGAAATTTAACCTAAAAAATAATAATTTTCTTTTGCAGATTTGCGTGCTTGAGACTGCTGTGCAATTAATTCTAGTGTTTTTCATTTCTTTCGCCATCTTTTAAAGTGCAGTATTGATTTTTTATTTGCATTTACAGTGCTACGAACAGGTGTTTAACCCCCTTGCGAGTCCTATCTGGTACCCGTAGGATTTTCTTCTACATTTACCATTTACGGGTGTGAGGAATTGTAGCAATTTAATAGCTTTTGCAGGCTTGAAAGATCAAAGGCTTAGATGGGTTATAAATTACGATTTTGAGAACTGCATGGATTTTCAGCCTGTAACCCATAGATCATTTGCGGCTCGCTAAAAGACGCCAATTGAAAAGCAAATTAGTTTACGGGCTACATTACAGGCTCCAGTAAACAACAATTGATAAATTAAATAGGGCCCCTGGTGTTTAATTTAATTTGTATGCTGATTTTCATTCCTTATCTTGATTTTTAAAGCATTGATAAGCCATGTGGATTTTTGTTTTATGCTTTTATTGTTATTTCCACATGTTATGTGCCGATATGTATGTATATTTACTAAATCTTTAAATGTTGTCTATTTAATTGTCTGTATTCTTACTTGCTAGAGATTTGTACAAGTCTATATTCTAGATGTCGTTAGATTATTAAAATTCAGGCTTTCCAAATACTATTTTTGTTTGATTTACTGTTGCACAAGAGCTCAAGCTAGCAACCGTGATGTTAAGGAAAGGTAAGAAAACACCTACAGTGTTTGTAAATCTTACATAAACACCAGGGGCAGTTACAAAATATTAAGTGACACCTGTGTGCACGACCTTCATTAGTCTCCTGAAAACTCACCTATTTTATAGCTTGGTAATTATAACTAAAGTTTAGTAAAACTGAAGTGGTAACATGATCCTTATTTTGTGTGTGTAAATCTTTGGACTAAATGCTTTAATCTAATTAAAGAAGTCATCTAAAGGTGAAAAAATGCCCATCATCATGACTACATGAGTGATGGAGCATGGAGATAACCCTAGTACTTCAGACAGAAAAAAATAAGTTTAAATTATATAATTACAGATTGATTTATTGTAGTTTCTAAAAAACATTTTTTTTTAACTAACAAGAGGTGAACTAAATGCTCAAAGTCCTTAACCTGGTACTTACAGTTGCCCTTTAAATAATTAAGTGTTTCTTCTTCATTTTTAGTACATATAGCTCATTAAGTTTATAGATCTAAATACTTCCTGAAATAATTTTTATACACAAAACAAGTTTAGCTTTTGTTTTCAGATCTATACATTATTGAATATATATTCAGAACTATAGTCAATAAAGACTATATTTTAATTGTTTTATTCATTTTATTAAACAAACAACATTTTACATTGGTGAGCCTTAGGTTTACAGAATTTGTACTTGTTAAATTAATACAAAATTATTAATTATCTAACAAAAAAGTATAAAAGTAGAGAAATTATAGATGAATAATTATAAAAGCAGATCAAATTAAACAGTCACAAAAAACATCTTGCATATTATCTTAAAAATAAAATTTAGATTTGTTACAAGACACTACAAAACAAAACATTTTAAGACCAAAAAAGGATTTAGCTATTTCCATATATATCACTAGTTGCATCTCACCCTGGTCAAGAATTTCCAAAATCTCTTTTCAAATCTCCAAAAATACAATGAAGGTGATACAGCTCAGTTATGAAATGTTAGTAGACTGAATCTACACATACACTTTATCCATAGTGGGTGGATGAGAAAGGTTTCACATAGTTCTGAAACACAGTTATATAACCATTTTTGTAAATATATACAAATATGTTTAAATATCTTAGTGGATTCAAATCTATATTTATCTATCTGTATATATCCATATTTCTAGACTATCCAAGAACATCCTGCAAAAATGACTGAAAACATTGAATATATTTGAACTTAAGTACATACTGACAAAAACACATTTATTTTCCCCTCCCCTATTGCTAATTTGATTGAAGGAACTTGGCATCTCCATGACTTCCATGATGACTCTGAGTTTAAAGGGCCATTTTATATGCCATTAAAAGCTTTTACACCTGACTCTAATTACAGAGTTTAAAACTCATTCAGGAAGAGGCGACACACTGAAATAGTCTGACTTTAATTGATCATAACTAGATGAATTCAGTATCAATTAAAAAAATTAAAACACTTTTTCCCACATGCTTTTTCACCCTCTAATGGTTTTTGTGGTCCTTTAAAGGTCATAATATTAGGAAAAAATACCTCTTTATAAGCCATATCTGATAAGACCTATTTTTTTTTATTTCCTTCTGTACAAACCAATTCTTTAGGGTTCAACCCAAATGTCAGCTTTGATTGTACAATCTGATTAAGAGGAAATGGTAATCCAAAAATAGATATCAAAATTTGCGTTCCAAATTTTCCCAATTAGTGAGCAATTGTGACATTGTTTTTAGGTATACAGTTGAACCTCTACATTCATCCACCCCTATATTTGTTAAATCCAATATTAGTCACATTTATTAGGCAAAAATATGTGCCTATAATTATTCAAAAATCCAATATTAGACACATGTTACTTCATGTTTAATGGAAGGTGACTACCCTTCCAAACATTAATTCCTTTCCTTCTCTTCAGCTTCTGGCACCATCGCTCCTCAGTAAAGGTAAAGTTCTGGTTAAACTTTTATTTATTTATGTATCAGATTCTGGGCTTGGGAATGGATGATTCCAATTTTAGTTCATTCCTATGGAACAAAATTATTCTATATTCATCGGACTCAGTATCCGTCCGTCCCTCAGAAATGTATTAATGACGAATATAGAGGTTCCATTGTATTAGAGAAATTGACACTTAATGAGACAATTTAATGTGTCGATGAATTGCACAGACTGGGGAAAAAAGAAATGCATTTATGAATTTAATATATATTAGTGTATGAAAAAGTTCCCTTTTGTGAAAAACACTGAAAACAAGTATATGTTAATTTGCATTTACATTGTGTTTCCAAACTACCTTGAATTTTAATTATGACTTTTGTCAGCTAGAGTTGTGAATAATGTCATGGTTTAAAATACTTCTTGCTATATCACATCAAATTCAAGCACATTAAAATGGACTTTCTGGTGGTTAAGGAGGTTTATCTTATGGGAAAAACATTTTTCACACTCAGAACAGGTAAATGGCTTCTCACCTGTGTGAACTCTCTGGTGCCTAATGAGGCTCGACAGTTGAGTAAAACCTTTCCCACAATCAGAACATACAAAAGGCTTCTCACCTCCATGAATTCTCTGATGTACAACAAGTTGTGACTTCTGGGAAAAACATTTTCCACATTCAGAGCATGCATAGGGTTTCTCCCCTGTGTGAACTCTCTGGTGGCTAATGAGACTTGACTGTTGGTTAAAACATTTCCCACATACAGAACAAGCAAACGGCTTCTCACCTGAGTGAATTCTCTTGTGTCTAATATAGTTCGACTGTGCAGCAAAACATTTCCCACATTCAGGACATTTAAAAGGTTTCTCGCCTATGTGACTTTTCTGATGTGTAGCAAGTTGTGACCTATGTTGGTAACGTTTCCCACATTGAGGACATGCAAATGGCTTTTCACCTGAGTGAATTTTCTTGTGTCTAACTAAGTTCGACTGTGCAGCAAAACATTTATTACAGTCAGTACACACAAAAGGTTTCTCTCCTACATGAATTCTCTGATGCATAATAAGTTGTGACCTTTCTGGAAAACGTTTCCCACATTCAGAACATGTAAATGATTTTTCACCTGTGTGAACTCTCTGGTGACTAACAAGTTGTGTGTGCTGGTAAAAACATTTTCCACACTCAGAGCAGGCATATGGTTTATCCCCTGTGTGAATTTTCTTGTGCCTAACAAAGTTTGATTGTGCAGTAAAACATTTCCCACATTCAGAACATGCAAAAGGTTTCTCACCTAAATGAATCCTCTGATGTGTAACAAGTTGTGACTTTTGGGAAAAACGTTTCCCACATTGAGAGCATGCAAATGGCTTCTCACCTGTGTGAATTCTCTGGTGATTAACAAGTTTATTTTTCCTTCTAAAACATTTCCCACAGTCAGTACATGCAAATACTTTGGTAACATTTATTATTTCAGAGTTGCTACCCTCTGTCCTTGATTTATTACCATAATTTGCACCCGAACATATTTTGGTTCCACCTTTCTTTGAATCATCATTTTCTTCATCTGCAGTCCTATCCATGGATCTATCTGTTGAGAAAAAAAAAATGTTGATATTTGTTAGAGGGCTTTTTACCTCACTGTAAGTGTCTTCATGGTGTGAAAGAGCACAAGATTGTAAGTTAAAATGATCTATTTCTTTTAATTACACTAATAACAGCTACAAAATCTAACGTTTTAAGTATCTGTCTCCATACAATTGTATCCTGCCCACTGGCTGTTTCATGAGTAATAACAGCTTGCGGAGTGCAGCTTGTGTTGTGCGTAGGTGCAGCTTGTATTGTGCCTGAATAGGTAAATTTATTAAGAGAGGCAAGAAAGCAGAAACCTACATTTTCAATCCTTAAGAAAAAAAAAAAAACATTACAAGATCCTTTCAAACTGGAAACATGAGAGGTCTGACAGAAATCTTAGCATTGACTTGAATGGAATACACACCTCTGTAACCTGATTGGCTGTAGTAACGCAAAAGACAGTGGGCATTACACAGCAGGGTAAAGCAGGCAGGGGGTAAAAGAATATCTCCCTCGACAGTGAGTATTACACATATAAACACAAACTTTGAATTTGGATTAGGATAAATGTTCTCTTTTTCTGTGAATTGTTTTTAGATATTTCATAATAAAACATTCCAAAAGAAGATTCCTAGTGCTCTAGATAAACCTGAATTTTAATAGGTCCCAATTAGCCATTATAGGAGCTTTGAAGTCCCACATATTCTATCTATCTATCTATACAAAAATAAAAAAAAGTGATAAACAAAACAATCAACCCTACACTGTACCCACATTTATGTAAGTTTTCAAAATGAGATCACATGTACTGACTTAGATAAATAATCAAGGTCTAAATTACTTTAGAATTCACTGACACATTTACTATGTTTATCACTCACCGCCACAGTCATCTGAAATAATTGTCACCTGTAGAATATCCTTTTCATCCAAATCATCCGTCTTGTCCTTAATAGTTGATAACGTGTACAGATTTTCATCATGGAGATCTACAACATTACATTTAATGAACACAATAGTTATAAAAAAAAGCATCACAGCTTCTACCAAACTATGGATGTCTCCAGGATCCCTCCGCATTTATTTTTTATTCATTTACATTTAGTTTTAATTGTTTTACATAAAGAAAATAAATAAATAGTTTATATAGCATAAATAACAAATACATATGAATTAACTAAGACATTTCTCTTAATATTTAAATTGGAGTAGGAGTAAAAATAATAATTGTGATTATAAAATAATTGAAGAATTAACTTTAATTCAAAAGGTTCATAAAGTATTAAGAATAGATTGATATTTTCATTAAATCACCTATATAGTGTTTCTAATCACTGGAACTTTTCTTATTAAGTATTTATTACTCACTGTCACTAATATTTACAGGAATTTCCTCCTCCTTAACCTGTTGTCGATTAATTGTAGTCAGATCTTCTTGCTCTATCTTTGAGACAGTTGAAGGCTTCATACTGGAAGGTCCTACACAAAATATAATTTCACTGATGTTCATGATTTTAGTAACTGCTTTAAATTGTTCAAATTAAAGAATCATAAAGGCAGAAACAAATTAATAGTTATTTGCATCAATAAAAATACATTTTGTGTGAACAATGTTAATATCAACGTAGTTTTGGACTATATTGCTTGTAAAAATAAAAGCAACTTGTATTATAGATCTTATCGCATGCTGCGCAACTGATAACTTTATAGACTTTTACAATGGGTGGAACCCCTAATTTTAAAGAACGGTCTTTCAAACTAGATATGGGTAGGGGCAAGGTCCAGCTCGTTTAAAGCCTACCTACTTGGTTGTGTAATGTGGATGTGATTGACATTATTATGGTGAAGTAGAAACAAGATTTACTGGGGTGGCCTTATCTATTCTCTGCATTATGAAAATGTCATTTGATTGAGTGAAAACTTTGTAAAGTAACCCAAAAACAATCTGAAGATTTAAGCTCTATTCTTATACAACACGAAACAAGACAAGGTTGCCCCTATTCCTAAATTTCTTTGCTACGACAATGGTGCAATAATGAAAGATCAGGAATATAAACCAGGCATGTTTGGAGATTAAGTTTTACTGTCAATCCAGAAATCTTGTACTCTTGTACCAAATGTATTTAAATTATTGTCTAACTTTACATTAATCTCTAGTCTGCAAGTTAAAATTGGGAAATTTAAAGTCCTAAATATTTCTTTCTCACCTCATACAATTAAACTTCTAAAACTAAATTTCAAATTTCAATGGGATATAGATTGGATTAAATAATGAGTAAACATCCCTGCTAGTCGCAATGATCTGTAAAAAAAACAATTGTCCATCTCTTATACAGAAAATGAAAAAGAAAATATTTTATCTAAATTGCTCTATTTATTCAAGTCACCAATAGATAACCTGAACAAGAGGTAACATTCAACATACCCTTAAGTTATTCATCTGGACCTGCAAAATACCAAAACTAAGAAATTCAGTCATGTTTGTGAACAGACCGGAAGGAGGACAGTCCCTCATTTATATAAATACTAACTGGTTGCCCAAATGTCACAAAAATTAGCATGACATGCAGAAGCAGAAAGACTCAGCTTGGTCAGGATTAAAGAGCAATTGGTTAGCCTGCCCCCCATTTAAACAGCTAATGTGGATCCAGAAATGAAACGCCTACTCTAAGGACCATCTAAGTTATTCTTTACAAATGTGCCAAAATGTAAAACAGAAATACCACTTAACTTCTAATAATGATACCTATAACAAGCAATTTCCAGTTCCCTCCAGGATTTTCCACCAAGGAATGGATCAGGAAAGGCTTAACAAAGATTGTGTGACTATGTGAAACTATTTCCAGAACGTCAAGAGGCCCTGGGTTCCCATCAATGAAATGTGTAGATATAGCCAAGTTAAAGATTATACCAGGACCAACTAAAATTAAAAGGGTTCTGAAGCAAATTTATATAATAATTAACCAAACAAGCTCTAAACTTAAATCATCATGGGAAAAAGACCTAGGAGCCCCTGTTTTAGAACCCTGGGAAACATTTCTACAACAACAAGCATGGAGAAAAATCTACTTGTTCTCCACAGAATATGCAGACACCTGTTCTTATACATAAATAGTACCCAGATAAAAACTCAAATTGCTTTAGAGGTTGAAACACAAATTTAAAACACATTTGGTGGTTGTATCCAAGGTTCTGTGGAATAAAGTGTGCCATACATAATTATAAATATTTCATAAACAAACAAACAAATCCAACTCAGGAGCTTTGCTACCATTGATATTTTCACAACTGCCTACTACCAAGTGTATACAATTTTGGCAACAGTAAAACTGCACTCCCCTTCTGGATTGCTACCTTGTTGTGGTGAAGGGGCTTGTGCACTTCAATGAAGCTAAGAGCTATACCAGGTAGGGTCACTCAAGATGGACAGGTCATAGCAGAGAGGTCAGACAAATTGCGGTCTACTGGAGAAGGAACTGGCAACCCACTCCAGTAACTTTGCCAACATTTTATTTTCCTGTGATCCAAGATCTCTTCAGATGATGACTGTAGCCATGAACTTAAAACGTGTTTATGGCAAGTCTGGACCAGATAGTAAAAAGTAAAGATATTACTCTATCAACAAACGTCTGCATAGTTAGAACTATGGTATTCCCAGTAGTAACATACAAATGTGAGTGCTGGACCATAAAGAAGGCAGAGCACCATAGAATTGACACCTTTGAATGGTGATGTTGGAGAAAAATTACCTAGAGTCCCTTCGACTGCAAGAAGGCCCAATAATTGAGTACTTCAGGAAATGAAGCCAGAAGGTTTGATCATGAGGCTGAAGCTCAAATATCTTGTCCATATCATGAGAAGACAGGATTCCCTAGAGAAGACCCAGATGTTGGGAATGATGGAAGGCACACAAAGGGGGAGGCAGAGGTGGAGATGGATAAATGAGGTGATTGAAGCAATGAGCATGAGCTTCAGAGAGCACAGAGGGGCAGTGGCCGACAGATGTGCCTGGCATGCTGCTGTCCATAGGGTCACAGAGAGTCGCAAATGATTGAGCGACTAAACAACAACAACAAAACTACACATTGCCTCCAACAGAAAGAAACCCTTTTTATCAAATACTGAAATAATCAAGAGATTTAGTAAGAGCACCATTTTAGAGCAAATAACATACACCTCTCTCCTCTCCCGTGTTACAGAAACTGAAAAAGAAACCAGTAAACTGAATGGAACTAGAAACAGGATTTATGCACCAGAGGCCTTCATCTCTGATTTCATTAAGTATTATTAATTTTCAAACAAAGAAATATTAAAGAAAATAAGAAAAAAGTGTAGATAACATTCATTAGTTTCCATGTCCTATATATCAATAGTAAGCTATAACCATGTTTTGAATAGAACAGAAAAAAAAAATTCAAATAAAAGGTTAATATCACTAGAATTAAAAGGACAAGGGAACACGTGTATATATTTAAAATTTTAATAACAATTGAGACATATTTATATAGAGAATAAAATAACTATTTGAAATTAGTTTCAAAGGACCACACAAAGTCACCATATGTGTGCTGCATCATCAGTTAGAGGGTGGAAAATGTGTTTACATTTTTAAAATTGATCAAGAATTGACTTTACAAGCAAAGGCCGCTTAACTCTACCCCGATGAGCGCTTATTCTCTATAGTGCTTTTTTCAGTTTTAAGTTCCCGCTCTGCACTAAACCTCACAATAGGGTGGGTTTTGCATTTAAATCCCCGCTTAGCATGGCAGATATATCTTTTTTTTTTTTAAAGTAGTTCACATAATCACGTAAAAATACAGCTACCTCATACTGACATCTGCTTTTTTATATAAACTAAGGAAAATATTTCTGATTTTTTAAACAGTAAAGAAAATAATTACCCCCTGTGGGAATTGAACCCAGGACCTGGCCTACCACAGACAGCAACACTAGCTATGTGCCACCTGCTCAGTTGCTATATTTTCTGCTAGAATATAATAAAGTAGCTACAATGACTCATTCAAAGCATCTTCACCTCATTCTAGTTAATATACATTTTTTTCAGTGCAGTATAGAGCTCATTACTCATTCAGGTAGAGGCAACACACTGAAATAGTCTGACTTCAATTGATCATAACTACATGAATTCAGCATTAATTTTACAAATTAAAACACGTTTTCCACTTGCTTTTTCGCCCTCTCTCTAATAATGAGCACATATAGGGGATTTTTGTGGTCCTTTAACTGGACATTAAATAAATTGTTATTTAAGCTTTAATGTTATATTATAATGTACATATTAACAAAAGAAAAAGTGGATGTATGCTACTAATGTAAAGGTTCAGATAAGTCATCAGAATAATTACGTGAGGGAATCAGATAGGATGCTTTCACTACCAATTTGAATGAGAAGATTGCTCAGTCTAGAGGACAATCAAGTATGATTTATTAATAATATTGTCATATACATCACTCACCTGCATGTGGATTTGAATCTATTACTATTTTTTGAATATCCTTCTCTACTTTCTGGTTCTCTCTTTCCTCTTTAATTGGCACAATGTGCAGATGATCATCATGGAGCACTGATAGTTCAATAGAAAAATAAAATGGGTTTATACATGTTAATTATTACATATACATACACACATTAAATAATGTTTTCGTCGTTCAGTCATTTCTGACTATCCGTGACCTCATGGACCGTAACACAACAGAACATCTTTATACTGATAACCACAAACACACACCACCATCGTCAAGCTCTCAGGATATGATGTAGAAAAACAAATGGATTCCACTGGTCATAAATAGCATCTTCACAAATTCATATTTGCCCCAATAAATGTTTTATGCTGATATTTTCTACAGCTGCTATTGTTGTTAGTTTGGTACATACCGGACAAACAACTGTTTTTTTTTTTAACAGTTGTCTTTTAATATTATCATTGTGATTTTATTTAATTGCCACTAAAAAAAAATATATATATATGCTGTTTTTAATCTCTTCTATGCTTTTTATAAACCTTTTATTTATTTATTTATTTATTACATTTTTGGCTTACTTGCTTTATTTTTTCACTTATATTGCTCAGTCAGTATGTTGCTGTTTTTGTCGTATAGTCATGTCCAACTCTCCGTGACCTCATGGACTCTAACACACCAGTCACATCTTTATGTCCATGATCATGCTGATCCACTTGGTATTCATGGCAGAGATACTGGAGTGGGTTGTGAGGTCCTTCTCCAGTGCGCCACAGCATGCATCTCCTGGTATTCCTCGGTGGTATCCCATCCAAGTACTGGCCAGGTCCAACCCTGAATGGTTTCAGGTTGGTGTGACCTCAGGTTCCCTGACTTGGAATCAAACCCAGGTTGACAGTGTAGTCCTAACCACTGGACCGCCAGGGAACTCGTTAAATAATTACAACATGTTTAATTTATGTATATTTAAACAGTTATATGTTAAGGATTCATTTTTAGAATCTTTCTATGTGCACATGAAATACTATACAATTTTTAGCCACAAATATATCTACTGGCCTATAAGACACACTTTTATAGGACAATGCACTCTACAAATGATGCCATCAGGTTATAGGCTGAATTGGTTATGCCTATGCGGAAGTTTAAATCAGTTTAGTAAAGTGTTTTAAAGCGTTGAGGTTTTTTTTGTCCATCCACCTGAATGCTATGTAATTTGGTGAATGCCTTGTAGCTCTCTGCCTCCTCAAACATGGGACATCATAGACAGGACCACAATGATGGATGACACAACTAATCTGTTACTCTGGGGCTGTTCAGATATGTTAGTATTATTATTAGCTTGTATTTGTAAAATGCCAACAAATTCAATAGAGCAATTAACAAATTGCAAAGAATGGAGGACCCTGTTTTTGAGCTTAAATTCTAATGTACATAGAGCTTTTTCACAAGGCACCGTACAAGACAGAAAACTTGCAAACGTACAATCTGAGGGTTTTCAGAACTTTTTACTAATAAAATCCCATTTTATATTTGTTATTATAATCTAATAAAATACATATTTTTGCAGCCTAAGTGCTGCGCGGCTGCTTCGCCTCGCTTGTTGCACTCTTGCTCACGCAAACGTCCCCAACATCGCAAGATCCACAACTATATATGTGATGCATGCATTTCCATTTGAATATATATTGTGTGTTTATAATGTGTATACTAGTGACAATTATTCTTACTTTTATATTATAGAAACCAGATGAATAGAATCCTTTTAATTACAAGAAATGATCTGAGACCGTCCTTACAATGCAGGTGCCCGGCAGAAAGGGAGGAAACAAAGGAAAATAGATATCTAAAAATTTGATAGAGTGAAATGCATCAAAAATGACTGACAAACTGAGATAGAAATAAGATGAAGTCAAGAGGTCGTAAAGAGTTTATTTTATTATGTAAAATTGTATTTTTCGAACCAGATTACCATCTTGAGAAATATAACAGAAGTGCAGTTATTTGTATTTTAGTAAGTTTTTCTTTATTCAGTAACTAATTTTATTTTCATATTTTATTTTATTGGCTAAGAGAACATGCATGCTGTGATGAACAATCGAGATAAGGTTAAAGCTTTAGTATAATTAGGAAAGAGACAAAGGAATTGGAAAGGAGGCTCTAACAAGGAACATCCAAAATCCGATATCTATATCCACATCCAACACATCTATAAGCTACATCGATAGACAACATCTAACATCTAGAATCTAAGAGCTGAGAGCTAACACAGTCTCCGGGACAGACTCCATTAGAGAGACGTAGACATACTATTGAACTATTACCAAACCACATAGCTAATTCAAAATGTATTTTCCAAGAGCTATTAAGAAATCTTCATTGGTCACATACAAAAGAATTCACATACTTACTTTCCAAGAACTTATTTTGAAATATAAGACAAGATCCAGAGTCCCATTGGGCTAAGTCATTTAAAGAAACCAAGTACCAAAACTAGGTATGTGATAAGATTTTATATTCTTCTAAATTTTACTTTTCATTACAGATATGGAAATATGTTGTTACTTTTCTGCAAAATAGATTGCTATATCAATATTTACCTGATTTATAACATTTCATTATAATTTGTAAACTGTAAGTCGATGTGCAGTTTACAGATGAATTTTATACATGTCTCAAATATCAGCAGTTATAGCAATCCAATATATTCTATACATAATTGTAATGAAAAGCATTTTTATTTTGAATTAGAGATAACATCTTAATTAGACTATAAAAGCCATAAAAATCATATGATGTTAAAATGGTATGATATCTTAGTAAATAGATATTTGTAAACATACCAAAATAACTAATACTATTTCTGATATCATAAATATAATATCAGTTCAATTAAGCACATACTGCATGTCTTATATATGATTATGTGGACAATATGATAAAAAACTGATATTTTATAATTGTTATAATCTTGATAGTATATCTGCTACAATTGTTTATTCCATTGTGTTATATTAAAATACACTGAAATATTATATTTATTCATGTATAATAAATATATTCTCAAATGCTGTTGTGTTTATTTCATGAGGCCAAGGCTTATATATATATATTGTTTAGTAAGAAATCGAAATTAGTCGAAATTGGCAAATATATAGAACATGTAATTTTTACTTAATATTGATAAAGGTTATTGATATCAAAAATATCACCATATTATTTGCCAAAACCCACAACAGGATTTGGGTGTGGTACAGAAGGGTTATAGATGCAAGCTGGCGGTGTGTAAGGCAGTTGTGCATATTAAGGATGAAGGTGATAATCTTTCTTAAACAGATCCGTTCTTTAGTCAGCTATTGAGGCAGGAGCATAGTCTAGTGGAGAGAGGCAAGGAGCTCCACTCATACCCAAAATCTACAATCCAACACACAATCTACAGTGCAACAAACAATCTACAGTGCCGCACACAATCTACAGTGCAACACACAGCCACGTCCACAAGGAGTTCAGGATGGTAGGGGCAGCACAAGAAAATTCTTGAAGACGGGAGTGAGAGGAGGTGATAAGCGAGGAGGAAAGAAGAAGGTTATCAGTAGAACAAAGGGAGAGGTTGGGAGAGTATTTGGAAACCAGAGCAGAGATATAAGGGGGTGCAATGTTGTTGAGGGCTTTATATGTTGGGTTATGATTTTAATTTTAATTCTGGAGGCTATGGAAAGCCAGTGGAGTGCCTGACAGAGAGGTGCTGCAGACACTGAGTGTTTGGTATGGAAGATGAGTTTCGCAGAGGCGTTCATTATGGATTAGAGGGGAGACAGACGAGAGATGGGGAGGCCAGCAAAGAGTGAACTGCAGTAGTCGAGTCGAGATATGATGAGAGAGTGTATTATAGTTTTAGCTGTGTCTGCCGTAAGATAGTGACACATTTTGGAGATGTTTTTTAGGTGAAACTGACAAGATTTTGTTATTGATTGGATGTGAGGAATAAAAGAGAGGTAAGGGTCCAGTAGAACCCCAAGACAATGAGGGTGGGAGGTGGGAGTGATGATGACATTGTCAACAGTGAGAGATATTTGAGGAGAGAAAGCTGTAATAGGAAACTTGATCTAAAAGAGAGGGGGATAGATCTGGTGCAGAGAGGTAGATTTGAGTGTCATCTGCATAGAGATACTACTGAAATCCAAAGGATTTTATAAGGGTTCCAATAGAGGATGTGTAGATTAAGAATAGGAGGGGGGCTAGGACAGAGCCTTGGGGAACATCAACAGACAGAGGTAGAGGTGAAGAAGAGATGCCAGAGAATAATAATAATAATAATAATAATAATAATAATAATAATAAAAGGAACTGGGGTGTGCAGGGAAATCTGCACATACTCTGGCCCTTTAGGGTAAATATTGTGTTACCTGAACTTTTGTTTGCTGGGATTCCCAAAGGCCCAAGAGTTTGGTAATTCTCATTCATCATTTTCTTATATGACACTGAAAGATAAAATAAGAGACTGGTAATGACCACTCTAGTGGTGGAAATTAGTATACATTTAAATGTCATTAAAATATGTGGAAATGGTTGATTGGAGGAGGACATGGGGAGAGAAAATGGATAGAGGAGAGAAAAATCAACAGGTGGACAGCAATTGGGGGAGAGTGAGAGAGAGAGTGGTTAAGGAGATAGTGACAGGACATGGGGATAGAGATTGGAGAAGGTGGAAAGGGGGGAGAGAATGAACAGATGGAGGGGGGAGAAAGAGTGAACAGGGTGAGAGAGGGGTGAAAGAATGGATAAGGGGATATTAAGGGGACATGTGGGAGAGCGAGAGTTGAGAAGGGAGAGAAAGTGGTTAGGGCAAGAGAGTAGACAGGAGGATAGAGAAATGTTACAAATAGTGAACAGTGGACAAGAGAAAGTGGACAGGGGAAAAGTGCATGTGGGAAGAGAAGGTGATTAGGAGAGAGAAAGTGGATGAGGGAAAGAGTGGAAAGAGAGAGGGGGGATAGTAAACAGATGGGGAAGAAAGGATACATTAGAGAGTGGACATGGAGATAGCGTGGAAAGAGTGGAAAGGGGGAGAGAGAATGGAAAGGGGGAGAGACCGTGGAATGGATAAGGGTGGAAAGGGGGAGTGTGGACAGGAGGAGAGAGAATAGACAGGAGAGAGGAGTTACAGAGTGGACAGAGGAAATAGGGAAAAAGAGTTCAATGGGGAGAGAGACTGGACAGGTGAAAAGAGAGGGAGAGAGAGTGGACATGAAGATTGAGAGATGAAAGAGGGTACAAAGAGTAACCAGAGGGGAAGAGAAAGTGGATATGTGGGAAAAGTGATCATGGAGACAGAAAGTGGACAGAGGGAGTGAACAAGGGGAGATGAAGTGGACAAGGGGGGAGAGGAAGTGGACAAGGGATGAGAAAATGGAAAGAGGAGTGAAAGTGACATGGAAGCGAGAGGGGGAGAAAAAGTGGGTATGGAGAGAGAGGAAATGGAGGGGGTGAGAGTGAGGGAACAGAGAGAGAGAGGGGACAGGGGAGAGAAGTGGATTAAGAGGAGAAGAGGGAAGTGGATAGTGGTGTGAGAAATGGAAAGGGGGGAGAGAGGGGATAGGAAGGAAAAGTGGATACGGAGAGAGAGGGGGATAAAAAGTGGAAGGTGGAAAGGTGGAGAGAGGAAACAGTGAAGAGAAAGTGGATACGGGGAGAGAAAAAGGAAACATTAAGGGCGCTAGAGAACGTGGAGAGCGAAGTGGACAAGGGAGAAAAAGTAGATAATGGGGAGGGTAGAGGAGACAGTGAGAGAAAATGTGTATAGGGTGAGGGAGACGGGAACAGGGGGAGAAAAGGTTAAAACAGGGAGCAAGAGGGACTGTGAGAGAGAAGGGAAGAGAAAATGGCAAGGGGGAGAGAACGTGGAGATGGTGAGAGAAAGCAGATGGAGGGAAGATGTGGACGGGGACAGAGGGATATATATACTATATTATATATTTATATATATATCTATATATATATAATATATATATATATATATATATATAGTAAATAAATAGTACATTTGTGTTCACATTTGAATGTCTAAAACAAGTTTCATACCCAGAATTCGGAGAAATACAGTTATTACACTGCACTCTGGGACCTTGGCAGGAAGGGACATGCGGACATCCAAATGTGCCCACAAAGACTTTGCTCTTGCAATCCATAACCATATGAAACATGGCTTCCCTTATGCATATGCCCACTGTATAAAACAGCTTTGAGCAAAGCTAGTGTTGCAAGCCAGGAATTCCATCCA
This sequence comes from Discoglossus pictus, assembly GCA_027410445.1. NCBI lineage: Eukaryota > Metazoa > Chordata > Amphibia > Anura > Alytidae > Discoglossus > Discoglossus pictus. The sequence goes on along the minus strand of CM050170.1, from coordinate 99,981,860 downwards.
CGTACAGTTGTTTCAAGGTTACTGCCTATCATCAGCATGGGACCCGGATCCTTAGCTTGTGTAGTGGATTATTTTTGAGTAGGTAATTCACCACAACAACAATTTAATATATGGTGGGCAAAAGAGCGATAGAAGCCCTCCACCGTACAGTAGTACAGTAAATAAATATATATATATATATATATATATATATATATATATATATATATATATATATATATATATTATTTTTTATTATATAAAAAACAAATATATAAATCACACACCCAAAAACATTTTTGCTGGCTACAAAATTTTGTAACTGGCTCATAGATTTATAAAAGCATCAATTCCTCAACTAAGTCAATATTTGATGAATTTTAAACATGTAAATAGATTTCCAGATACATAAAGATATACACGAGTTATATATAATACAGGTATACAGGGTATAGATATAGGTACCACACATACAATATAATATAGTGTGTGTATATAAGGATATACAGTGACTACGAGGCATTGTGACTATAAGGATATAAAGTTTATCATTTCTTATGTTAATATATATAATGTAATATAAACATCAAAAACACAAACAACTTACTGATATAAACACATTCCCCCTGCTCAGACTTTGCGCATGAGAACTGGAAGTTAGATTGGAATCCGGAAGTACTACCGTATGAGCATTTCTTGCCCATAACAAACATGGCGGATTTGTATCAGACGTTACAGTTATGTAAACGCGTTCGAATGGTCATAAAGCCTTCGTGGTGCCGTCATATCGGTCAATAGCAAGATGCAAGCGCTGCTGTGAACAACGGAGTTATTCCGCTTATATCTATCTGTATGTACTGATTGTGGACTGATGGTTATATTTTTATCTAATGTGGGAGGAGAGGTGTATAGAGATACGCTACGCTAATCTATTGTTTACGGTGTTGTGGCAGGTGGGTTGTATATATCTATATATTGTATGTGGGACCTGTACATAAATACTTATTAATCTATTATTTATGGTGTTCTGGCAGATGGGTTGTATGTATCCATATATTATATATAGGACTGGTACATAAACTACTGATTTATCTATTGTTTGTGGTGCTGTATTGTAGTAGATAATAAAAACAAAGAGAAGTATGTTTGGTAGTTAAGTGGGTCTCCAAAAACAATATAATATTTGTTATTATAATAGGTTGTTCCATATATCATTCCCAGTCTGAATAGTCTATGGATTTATTTAAATCAGTTTCCCAAAGGGGTACATAACTTTAATTTGGACCAGTTCATTTATTGTATAGTATTGTATAAAAATAGAGGATTATGTTTGTGGTAAAGCGGATCTGTCAGATACTGCCACTGTGAGCTACCTCAAATTCATGCTCATTGCTTGAATGCCCTCATCTATCCACCTCCACTGCCTGGCTTAATTTCCTGTAGTATGTATTAATCAGATTTTATGGCAGTCCAAGGAACTCTAAGCAGTTTTCTCCAACACCGCATTTTTTTTTAAAATAGCCAAATAATAAAGTTATCAGAGGATTTCTATGGTACCCCTGATCGCACAAAACACGTGCATCACCTAATTTGAAAGAGGAGCATATTTTCTTTCAAAAGTGTCCTCTCGCTACCCTCTTAGTATTAGCTGAGGGTTATATAAGGTCTCTATCAATACAATCCCATTGCTACCTTGCAGTGGTGAATGGGCTTGTGTATCTCAATGAAGCTATGAGCTAAACCATGTAGGGTCACCCAAGATGGGCAATTCTTACAGAGAGGTCACTGGAAAAGGAAATGACAACCCTCTCCAGTATTTTTGCTAAGACAACCTTATGAATAAGCATGACCAGAGACATAACGATAGATGTGCCTGGCGTGCTTTGGTCCATAGGGTCACAGAGAGTCCTACACGACTGAATAACACATAGATATAATGGTGAGCCAAGGTTATGGCATAACTACTGAGAAGATTTTTTTTTCCTCAATTATCTGGTCTTTGTGGTTTAATATTTTAATTTTTACTTGTCTTACACACTGCTTTTTTTTCAGTGTTATATAGGAAGACCTAAGGAGATTATGGATGAGAATTACCAGCCTTTGAGAATTCCATCAAACAGGAACTCTGGTAATATAATGTTTTTTTTGTTAAATGGCATCATATAAAGGACTCTCAGTGGGGTGCTGGGGCATCATCTCCCTCCTTTTACACTACTCACATGATAGAAGTATTCATCTGAAAGCTGTTTAATTATTCAGGAGTTGTAACTTATCTCCATTTATCCTACTGTTGCTGTGAGCATGTTTGACCATGTCCCCCACAGGATATCATTAGTAATATCAACGTTTTTTGTTTCATGAGTTTCCAAACTATGGTTAATTAATAACAACATTTAAAAGGAACACATATGTCATGGCTTCCAGACAAACACTGTGAGTCGTGTGAACGGAGGAAGGTGGGTGTGTATCTAATGTCTGCAGACAAGTAATGTGAGTCATGTGCAGATAGAGAGGTGGAGACAAAACAAACCCAGAATAACATGAATAACCAGAATTAAACTAATATCCACATTTGAAAAATTCTCAAGAGCTTTAATTAAAATAAGAAATTATCGTAATAAAATATTTATAATAGAATTATATAAATTCAACTGCGTACAAAGTTTAAAAAAAGTGTGTGTGTGTGTGTATATATATATATATATATATATATATATATATATATATATATATACAGTAAACTCCCCATTATCCGGCACAAACGGGGACTCCCTATTGCCGGATGTGTAGTTGCCGGTTAATCGAGAGTCTCTGAAAAAAAGGGTCTCATCGACCCTTAAACCCTCCAAAAACCCTCACCTAAACTGGGCCATTTAGGCCCAGAATAAATAATTAGAAATAAACAGCCTTATTAAATTGCGATTTGGCCAATTCTTCAGGGCTTTATATAAGCACAGAGCATATTTTTTTCACATACGTTTTTAGTTAGTAAACTTCTATCCAAAAGCAAGGTCTTCTCTGTGCTTATATAGAGCCCTATTCAATTGGCAAAATTGCAATTTAATAAGGCTGAAAGTTAGTATTTTTTTTTTTTTTTGCAGTCTCGAACTTCCGGATAGTGCCGGTTATGCCGGTTTTAGCGGGAGTTGTGTTTTAAATGGGGAATTGATGCTGGTGCCAGTTGGTTATGTATATGTATATTTGTGTGTATATATATATATATATATATATCACATATATAGTTGTGAGCGTACGAGTTGTTGCTAACGATGCGGGCTCGCGTAGCGAGGGCCGCGGCTCGCGCAGCGAGCCAAGGCCCTTGCGAAGCGAGGGCACTGCCCGAGGGTCTCAGTTGCTGGCATGGAGCGCCGTAGGCGCTCCATGCCAGCACCTGAGGACCTCGCAAAGCGAGGGCCGCAGTTGCTGGCATGGAGCGCCGAAGGCGCTCCATGCCAGCCACTGCGACCCTCGCAAACTTCACGTCGCAACCCAAACAGCACGACACACACATTACGACACTCGCAAACAACATACGACACACGTTCACACACACATTACGGCCTCGCAACACTCGGACGCAACTCGCGAACATTACAAAATGTAAAACACAATACATACACACAGCACATACATAAAAACATTACCTACACCAAGAGGGAGCACCCAGGACCTAAAAAATGCAACTTAGACCTCGATTTTACTCCAAATAAAAGAGTTTAGAGACTAAAAAAAAATCTAAGCGAGAGAAAAAATGGCCGCCGAACAAAACGAAAACGAGGCTACAGCACTCTAAACTCGCAAAACACCACAAGAAACTCGCAAAACACCACAAGAAACTCGCAAAACGCCACAAACGACCTACGGATATTCATACCACACAGTGCACACATTCAGCATGCTTACACAGCAGCTCCACACCACTAATGCTGCAGCAACATCAACACACATTGCCAGCTCTTCATCACAATGCTTCAAAATAGGTACAGTATATTCATTTAGTAATGTATTACATATTTATTATACACCAAACAGCATTAGCTACCTCATTTTTTGACGGGCAATTCGCTAGTATATATATATATATATATATACCTGCTTCCAGCTCAGAATTCATAGGAAAAACAGCTATTACACTGCATTCTGGGAAGCTGACCTTTTTATAAAGCTTTATGGAATGTAAATTCATTTTAAGCTAAACAATATTTAAATTTACACCTCAGCCAGATTTCTACCATATTTCCCAATTGTGAACATTTTCTCTCTGCATTAGCCTGAGTGCTGCTTATTGATGTACAATCTTTACAGTCTACCACTCTTCATTATCTCCTAAGTTTGTGCATATTTAATGTGCAGACTAAGTTAAACTAAATGTTTGATTATATCTATAAAAATCTAATTTTCTATTGACCAGCAGGTCTTCATGATAAAAAATCTTTATTCTGAATTAATTAATGAGGAAGGAGAGTATGAGACAAAAGAAAGCTATATAAAGCAGATGGAATGGAATTCACATCTTTGTGCAGGTGAGTGATATAGATAATTTAAGCAGTTTCGCCATTTGTTCTTTGCACATCAGAAAGAGGGTAGAAATTAATGTGTGTATATGGTGGGGTCTTTTTCATTTAAAGGGCCGTTTGCCTTACTATAAGTGCTCTTCATGGTGTGAAAGAGCACACAATTCTATGTGAAAATTATCTATTGTTTTTTTTAAATTATGCTAATAACAGCTAAAAATTTGCAGTGGTGGATCTGTTTACAGACACTCCGCTGACTGTTCTAAGATTAACAACACCTGCCGACAACAGCCATTGCAAGCTCAGTGAACAAAAAGAATTATGGTTTTACCTGCACAGAAGAATTTGGGGAGGGTTAACCCTATTTATGTTCTGCTCTCTACACACAGTTCTTGCTCTCAGTTGGCTTGGAGGACTTGCCTAATCCTCATGTAAACAGAACTTTATGATTTTTTTTCTGTGGAAAAAAAGCAACTTTTTAAAAAATTCAAAAAGTATTTCAACATGTTTTCAGGAGTACATTACAGTGGTGTTCTCCAAGTTATGCTGAATTACTTGGCCCTTTTGATATTGCTTTTCAATTTATGGAATCATAGGCCTTTTAATTTAGTGGTTGTAGATTGTATGAATCTTGCCCAGAATGAGGCCTGCCCATGGAGGCTTCAGAACCTACTAGGGGTGGGCATTTAATTTGTTGCATTTTTAGTTTTTAACATCAGTGTAAGTAATCTGCACAGATAGCTTGGTGGATCGAGCATCTGCCTGCAGTGAAGCAGTTGTTCTTTTTTTTATTATATGAATGAATTCACAGGATTATTTATTTATTTTAAATATGAAGATTTTAATTTGGTTAAATGTTATTCTCATAAAAATGGTTGATTAAATTAGATCACACATTGGTGAAACCATAATACATTTATTGGGCATTGACAAGATCTGCTCTTCAATTGACTGAAAATGACAAATCCTACCCGCAGATCCGCACAGTTCCTCCAAGTATAATTTTTATATGTTTCTTTGATACAATAAAACAATGGTACATTGACATAGGCCAACCCTGAACCAATCCACAAGTGGATTGGTGATTGGTGGTAATTCAAAGTATAGGAGTGAGGAAAGGGCTAAAGGGCTTCCATCAGGGACACGGGTGCTAGGACGTCTACTTCCCAAGCCTGATGTCGGTTATCTCCCCACCAAACTGTCAGACCTTCCTTATATCATCTGGGCTCTCCAGGGGATTGAGGCAATTTCTCCACTGGGCAAGTTGGCTGTTGGCTGTCTGGGAATCCAGGGAGTGACTGAACCAGGTATTAGCTTATCTCACCACCAAATGGTCAGACCTTCTGTAGCATCTGGGCTCTTGAGGTGGTTTCTCCACTGAGGGAGTTGGCTGTCAAGGAATCCATAGAGTGCATGGGAGGCCTGTGGTTGATAGACAGGTTCAAGCACTTATAACTTACTGGTTACATACATGTAGACTCCTTGCTCAGTGTGCCTTAGGGAGTTATCAGCTACGCCCTACTGACGAGGCCCAAGAGAGGCCGAAACGTATGTCTGGGGTTTGCTGTTTCTCCTGTTCAGGATAGAATTGCCTGGTATTTTGCGGCTGGATTAAGCTTTTGAGTGAGACCAGGCTGACATAATTTAGCATATTTCTCCATGTGAAGGACACAAGTGAAATAAAATAGGCTCATTTCAGAGTGGATTATCATGTCCATAGAACTTCCTATTGAGGTAAGTTTGTCTTCTGATTTTTGTTGTTATTACATTAAAACGCCTATCTATGAACCCATAGTTAATGTATTTTATGATACTTTTCAGATATAAATATTCTATCAGTGTAAGCAGCTTATGTATATTTTTACAGGCAATGGCAGAGTGAAACAAAAAACATCATGAAGAAACTACAAATGTGGGGAGTCACCAGATGGTTATGAATCAGGAAATTCCTATAAACATCATCAAATAGTGGAAGCTGTAATGGACTCACCATATTTGGTTAATTGAAATACCATTGATGACAATAATTCCTTGTGAATTTTTTTATGCTTTACTGCTAAAATATTTCCTACCTCAATCACATATTTTTTTAAATATGCCTGTTGTATGCAAATTACACAAAATTAAGTCAAATTGTATTATTGTAGACCATTTGGTTGAGCCAGCCATATGTGAATCTGTATACATTTTTGGCATCTATATATTCAGTGAATATTTGACTTACATAGTAAATATTCTCTGTAATTATTATTAACTACATTTATATTCAGTAATGAATTGATGACATTTGTTTTATTTTTTTATATTTCTTCAGGACACCCTAATGTGGAGCCTTCAATCATCCCAAAGCTTGAACATGAAGAAGATCTAGATATGATGAGTCATCAGGTTAAGGAGGAGGAAATCCCTGTAAACATCAGTGAAAGTGAGTAATTAATGCTAAATATAGATATCATTACTATAATAAAATTCAATTTTGAAAGCCAATTTTATCATTTTAAACACAGAAACATATAAATGACGAATAAACAAACACCAAACAAGTATATAAACCTGCAAGCCCATAATCTAGTGGAGTAATTTCATTCAGGTGCTCACATATTAGAGGTTAAAATGCCACACTATATACAATATACATTTGTTTATTTGGCAACTGATTAGCAATACAATCTTTTCAGGATAGCCTGCAGCATATTATTTCTTTCTATGTCTTAATGATAAATGATGTAACGCTTAAAATGCCACTATAATGCAAATAATATATAAATAGAATTCATGTTCAGTATTTTTTACATTGATTAGCATTGGAGGCATCAGGACCTTCCATGTAGTGTTGAGCACTTAATTTGTTGCAATTTAGTTTATAACGGCGGTGTGAGTCATCTGCACAGATACAGTTCAAATCCAGGTGTCTGCTCTCTTAACTTTTTAAAAATGTTTCTTCATCACCAAAACATTTTAAATATATATCATCAAACTGTTTTCTAACCTGTCCATAAGATACATAAAATAAATGTGATAATTGTGATTACATTTTGTACATCATTTACAAATGATCAGTATTATTTTAATATCTCCCTATTGCTCATTTCTCAGTCTGATTCTGGGTTTAAAATAATAGCATTGGCCAAAATGAACAGCTACTGGCATTGGCAAGCAGCATTTCTTCATATTATGGACCTTGTTATCTATCATGAGCACTGGTCTAACAGCTTAAAAGGTATAATGAAGTTCTACACAAGGACTCGCTTTAAGATACAACATATGGAATCCATAAAAAATCTTTGGTAAAATAGTTAAGAATTAAAATAAAGCCTTTTGACTTTTAATAGTTTTATTGTAAATATTCAAACTACAAATATTAGTTTACATTTTGACCTTGGGCCTCATCAGTAGGTTGTAGCTAGTACATAGAACTACCCAATTAAGGTTAGCCAATTCTCTGATTGTGCACCTCTGTTTTTGGTGGTAATATTTAGATTTCTTTTGTGACTTTGATTTATGAAGAAACTCCATCTTTTGTACAAAATATAATTTCTAAAGTAGAAATGAAAAGAAAATAGATGATATAGAGATATTTTTTAAATAACAAACACATTTTTAAATATTACATTTGATAAGAAAGCATATTAGGTGTAGCACTACTTATGTTCGTTAAGAATTAATATGAAGCCTTTTGACTTTTTATAGTTTTACATTTTGACCTTGAAATATGGTTTATGAGGCAACAAGAAGTCTGAAATCATTACTCGTATAAGCCTTTAGTGATGCTTTCAGAACAAAGTGCATTTTTGATACCAGTATGTGAGCATGGCCAATTTCTCAAAGGCTGACAAGACGGTCTATAGAAGCTCTTCCTTGAGAAGAGAGCATCATGAAACCATATAAAACATATAATAGAAATTATTGCATTTAGTCAGCCACCAAACCTGAAACAAATATTGGTCAGCAGAAGATTGGCCAATGAACAGTAAGAGAGAAAACGGTACCAAACCTTGCAACAGAGCTTTATGTAAACTATGTCAGCACATCTGTAAAGATGACACAGCCACACATAAAAACATACCAGAGGGTCATATTCATGCACATCCTCCACTGTGGGTTACATAATACAATGCACTGTATCTGAAAGAGTATGTTGCAATAAGGATACCAGCCAATAATTACATATAAGGCTGAATCTACATAGATATTTTCTTAAAAGGCACAAGAAAGACTGTTATTGTACTGCATTTGGACACCATTGCACCCAGAATGATCACTTAAATTTAATCAATTGATTGATAAAAAAACATCCAGGAGATAAAAACATTTGAATTGAAGATGATCACATTCTGGCACATTATGGACATTTCTTGTGACCCTACCACATTCTTTCTCATGTTTTATTGTTCCTTTTTTTAACACATTAATATATGTGGTTATTTATTGCATTTAACAGATTTACAAGACAATGGACACACAGAGACATAGCATTTTCCCTCTTGTCTCTGACTTTCTGTATATATCCACACAACTCACATACCTGCTCTGACTAAGCATTTTATTTATAACTAGCGACTTTTCCGTCAAAAATTATGGGGCAAAAAAAATTGAAGCCGTGGGAATGCTGTTTGAAACATAATTGAAACAGTTTTGTACTTTGAGGACCTTCCTCACTCACAATGAGCGCCTTCGGCGCTCATTGCAAGCCTCACCTGTCGTGTACTTATGGTCCTCTGAGAGAGATATATATTTCTATGTATATGTAGTTAAGTAATAATGAATGATTTTTTTTAAATATATTTTTTAATATAGACACAAAATAGAAACAATAGGTGGCTCTAGGTATAAGAAAAATCTGGGATATAAACAAGGGGTGCTCCTTGAGGATATAAATAACTATATGACAAATAAGGAGAAGGGAAAGAAAAAGTATCCTTTTGAATTGAATTACACACCCTCTGCCCTAATAACAATATAGAACAGCAAATAAGTTAAAACTTAACGTTTATTTATTAATATTAAAATGTATTATTAAAATCCTGAAATACTGACGAGATCCAATAAGTAGTGAAATCTGAAATAATTGTAAGGGCTTTCTTGATGTAATGGGTAAAATTAAGAATCCGTGTAAATGAACACTTGATCCTCCTATATAAAGTGACAAGTGGCTACAAAGTGCAAAATAATAATAAGTGGAATACTAATAAATAGCAGAAATGCAGGTCCAAACTATGGGACCTATATGTTTGCTTAATGCGTATTCCATATACACAAAGAGACTAGTGCTATCACTTATATATCACTTATAAATATTGCACCTTCATATAGCTTATAACTTATATATTCTAAAGTGCCTAGTGCCAATTTCAATTGAATACATTTAATATAATGTTGGATACAATACAAATAAAGTGCTGGTGCTTGCTGAGGATATAGTGAATTACACAGTACAGCTTTATTGAGGAAAGTCCAATATTGTTATATATTGTGAGTAATCGGTATCACTACACGAACTGGGGAGCTGGATGGTAGTCTGTATAATTCCACATTAGCTTGATGATTAGTATAAAATATAAATTATAAGTTTTAAGCATGTGGAAATCATATTGTTCGATCGTTTTACTTAGGTAGTATTTCTATATAGTTTGCACAGCTCCTGAGTCCCTAAACTAACCGCTCGTGGTCTAGGCGTCTACGTATGACATCATAGCGCAACGACGCGGCGTAGAACGTGCAACCCGGCGCACGTTTCTGAATATTTCTTCAGGGGTTGACCCCCATCCAGCTCCCCAGTTCGTGTAGTGATACCGATTACTCACAATATATAACAATATTGGACTTTCCTCAATAAAGCTGTACTGTGTAATTCACTATATCCTCAGCAAGCACCAGCACTTTATTTGTATTGTATCCAACATTATATTAAATTTATTCAATTGAAATTGGCACTAGGCACTTTAGAATATATAAGTTGTAAGCTATATGAAGGTGCAATATTTATAAGTGATATCACTGTTATTACTATCACTAGCCCTAGTCTCTTTGTGTATATGGAATACGCATTAAGCAAACATATAGGTCCCATAGTTTGGACCTGCATTTCTGCTATTTATTAGTATTCCACTTATTATTATTTTGCACTTTGTAGCCACTTGTCACTTTATATAGGAGGATCAAGTGTTCATTTACACAGATTCTTAATTTTACCCATTACATCAAGAAAGCCCTTACAATTATTTCAGATTTCACTACTTATTGGATCTCGTCAGTATTTCAGGATTTTAATCTTTTAGTATTTCAGGATTTAATCTGTCTTTGGTGTTCACAAATATAAGCTATTCATTCTAGTATTGTTTACCATGGGTTTGTTATTTCTCTTCCTGGCACCTATTATATATTATTATTATTTATTTATTTATTTTTGCGGACAGGACCTTGCAATGTGAACTCTTCAGTTGCCTCAAAGCTTGAGCAAGAGGATGAAGCAAATATGTGGGGTCATCACCAAGTTAAGGAGGAGGAAATTCCTGTAAATATCAGTGCAGGTAAGTAATAAACACCAATACCTTTTTAAGGTATTTTTTTTTTCCCTACTCAAGGAATTTATCACTTCAATTACAACAGGAGATAGTGCTAGGACAAGTTGCAGAAATTAATTTTTGGTTAAAAATAAATAATAAACAACTCCCCTCTAAATGAAACCCACTATGCATATGTGTCCCAAGCAGAGCATACACTTTATTTTTCAAGCCACATACTGATACAGTTAAGTCACCAATCACAGTTAGCCCCTTCCTTAGGCAAAACAAACATTCCACACGAAGGTGCCAAGGAGTCCTGATTATCCGTTACCTCTGGCAGGATCCGGGCGGGAACCTAACGGATAGTAATTGGGTGGGTTAACAGGCTTTGGGTACCTTTTGTGTGAGGACAATAGAGTGGCAGGGCCGATGGCTTCAGAGTACATAATTAGGGCCTGAGGCCCAACATTACACAACCTATAACTATAAAAAGTGTCATAGTCCCTTAAGGCCATTGCAATAGCCCTTGGGATTGGTAGCCACAAGGGCTAGTGTCAATCCATAGCCAGTTGTTACCCAAAAAGAGTCTCTGAGTTCAGGGGGTCTTTCGAAATACAAACAATTAGATATTCCTTTTATATAATGACTGGAAAATTTGCTATTAAGATGTTAAGGAATTTTGGTACTAATCATATGTTTATTTTCTACAGATGAATCCATGATGAGGAATACCCCTGGACAAAAACATAGATCACAAACTTCAATACATTTTATGATGGAAGATAAGGATGTAGCAAAAATTGAACAAGGAAAAATGTATGTTAATTCGCCGTACGAAAATGGAAACAGAGCTACACAAATGGCTAATGAATTTAATGAATTTACATGTACTAACTGTGGAAAATCTTTCAGTCATAAATATATTTTAGTAAGACACCAGAGAATCCACACGGATGTGAAGGAATTTGTTTGTTCTCAGTGTGGTAAAAGGTTTAGCTGGAAGGCAAATCTCATTGCCCACCAAAAAGTTCACACAGGTGAGAAACCATTTTCATGTTCAGATTGTGGAAAACGTTTTGCACAAAAGTCAGCTCTTGTTACACATCAGAGAATCCACACTGGTGAGAAACCTTATGTATGTTCTGAATGTGGGAAATGTTTTGCCCACAACTCTCATTACAACACCCACCTGAGAATTCACACTGGGGTGAAACCGTTTGAATGTTCTGACTGTGGGAAATGTTTTGGCAACAGGTCTAATTTTGTTAGCCATCAGAGAATTCATACTGGTGAGACACCATTTGAATGTTCGGACTGTGGGAAATGTTTTAAGTATAATTCAGATCTTGTTAAACATAAGAAAATTCATACAGGTGAGAAACCATTTTCATGCTCTGTATGTAGTAAATGTTTTATTGCAAAGTCACAGCTTGTTAAACATCAGAGAATACACACAGGTGAGAAACCATTTATATGTTCAGATTGTGGGAAATGTTTTAGACACAAATCAAATCTCACTACACACAAGATAATTCACACAGGGGAGAAACCTTTTGCATGTTCTGAATGTGATAGATGTTTTAACAATCCTTCAAATCTCATTAACCATCAGAAAGTTCACACAACTGAGAAATGATTTGCATTCACATAAAGTGGAAATAGTATAGGTAGAAGACACAGTATGTTAGCCATAATCATACTTTCTGTATTTTGTCATATGAGATTGTAAGATATGAATCTGTTGAATTGTTAGACATCATTTTTAGAGAAAGACCACCACTTTTGTTAACAAAAATAGCTCTGTCTCTCTGTGAAAACTTAATTTCACAATAAAACTTTCAATATTTAAGAAACATAGACATACTAATAGAGATAATGGCAATATACAAGAACATGTGTTTTTGTTTTGTTTTTTATCAGCTTTGGTGTTCACAAATCTAAGCAATTTATTATAGTATTGTTTGCTATGTTTCCAAAATAAAATGAATCACACAAAATATGTATTTTTTCCAAGGGTATTATTTGTATTTATTAAAGGGTTACTGAATTCAGCAAAATTTTGACCACATCACAGTAAAGATCTCCTAAAAGTAATTTTTAGATTTTTTTTAAATATGTGCATTTTTCACTGAGATATCAAACTAAATACATTTGGTGTTTTGTGTGTGCTCTCATTACTGCAGCCAATCAGGTTGCAGGGGTGTGTGTCCCATTCAAGTCAATGGTAAGACGGCTTACATTTCCAGTTTGAAGGAAACAGCTTTTTTGTAATTTCTTATTGCAGGAAATTCAGGTTTCTGCTCTCTTTCCTCTCTGGAATTTTAAGAATGCAGACCAGTGCTTTGCTCGCCCTGGTGCTGTTTGTGTGGAGAACCACAAAAAAAAACCTGCAGGCATGGAATGCTGGACTCCCCTAAACACAACCACAGGTCAGCTATAGGTTAACTGGTCAGTGCAGTGTAAACTGATTCCAGGGAAATGCTGCTATCAATCACTGGTTTCTCCACAACATGCTTAGGACTCAGTTATCTGTTATTATTCATGCAACAGCCAGTAGGCAGGATACACTTTGTTTATAAACAGACTTAAAACTTAAGACTGTATCTGATATTAATGTGATTAAAAAAATATATTTTTAACATATACCTGCGCTCTTTCACACCAAGAAGAGTACTTACAGTGAGGTAAATGGCCCTTTAATATCCAACATATTTTAAACTCCAGTGACCCTGAACAACCTTCATATTAGTCGGCTTTATTGAATTTGTAAAGAATTCTTGCGAATAGATTATATTTATAGAGAGGTTGAATAGCTTATGAAATGTCTATTCGCAAAATAAGAAACAAATATGTAATTAATGATACTACACGTATTATACAGTATAATATAATATCATCTTTAGAAAACATAGCATCCTAAAGGTCAAAATCCTCAAAACTACCAAGGGACTACACAAATAGTTCTCTCTTTCAATAATACATTGATAGCTTTTACAACCTTCAAAGTTTAATTACCTTGTGTATTATCAAACATTTAAATAATGGAAATTTGTCATTTTGGCATTTATTTTAGCAGTGTTTGGAATAGTTCTGTAATATGATTTATACAAGGCTGTAATGCAAGGGAACAGTTGGACTCTATCGGTTAGAGTGTGGTGAAGTTTAGAGAAGTTCTCTAAAAACATGGAAATGGGCCAAATATAAATATCAATTAGCTCTACCCTTTCTCCACTGACTTCACTTTTTTCATCCTCTACCAAACGTTCTACTTTCTTAATAGAAACAAAAACTTTCTGGACCACTTAAACTTATAAGGTGGGAACATGGTTTTTGAATGACAACATTATTCCTTCAGAAAAATTAAGACAACATTTTTATATTCCAAAAAAATAACTATTGAACTATATTAAATTCAGACATTGGATATATACAATGTAAAATAAATACGGAGCACCCAAAGCTTCATGGCTATCAACAATCTGTAAAACCCTACCCTTAGCTAAAGGAATTATAGGTTCCCTATATAACATCTGTCAATCAAAAGCCTTCCTTCATTTTTAAATGGGAATTGGACCTGAATCATAAATGGTCTGAAGCTTATTTAAACTTTTCCAAAGGCTCATTTAGTTATAGCTTACTTGAGACTTCCATAAAAATCTTACATAGGGCATATTTAACCTCTTTGAAAATATATAAAATGTATTCAAAAGGCAATGACAAATGCTATAGAGGATGTCAAAAACAAGGTGATTTTATATATGCATGGTGGCAATGTCTGATAATCCAAGAAATATGGTCTAAAAATACTAAACTAATAACAAAATTACTCAAAACTACATTAAAACCCACAATAGATAACTGCTTGTTAGGCACACACTATACTAATTTAACTTAAGGTAATAAATTAGCCCAATTAATTATTATTATTTTTTTAGCAACTAAAAACATTATAGCTACATTCTGGAAAAAAAAAAAGTTTTTCCAAGCTATAAGCAAAAAAAAGGAACTACATATTTATAAATGAGAGGATAACGCACATATTATTAGATAAATACACTACTCTTCTAAATATTTGGGAACCTTGGATATCTTCTCCAGAATGTGTTTCTGAAATACATTAAAATTATTAAACCTTTTGAAGCTTTGCACCCAATTATAAAAGAGAATGAGGTTGAAAGAAAACTGAAATAAATGACATTGAAATAAAACCGAGATTCTTGGACAAACATCAACTTATTTCGCCATATAAGAGACCAACTGGATGATGATGTAGGAAGGAGAATTAACCACCACAAAACTTCCCCACTTTATTATTTAAACAACTATTTATATTATATTTTCTTTTGGTTCTTTAAGTAATCAGATTTCTTTAAACGTATGGCTATCAACGAATAGAGAAATGTATTATCTTATTAAAATACATTATCTTTAGATACTCCAAAACACCCTTTATTTTAAACCATTACAACTTAAATATTACAAAAATTTTAAACAAATAACGAAACCATACTATAAAATATGATATCTCAATCATATTATGTTTAAGGGTATACCTTTTCACAGAAAAAAAAATAAAAAAAATATCTAAGGATTTTATCTAATCACTAAATTACAACTTAATTCATAACATTTTATTAACCTCTTTATCCTACCTCCCACCCCTTTTTTTTCTCTCCTCCATTTTCTTTCATTCTTTATCACATATTTTTATAAATGTTTTTATAAAATGTTATACATTTAATTTTTACATTAATTAATTTCTATTTATATGTCCTTAATAAAGATATTGAAATAAAAAAGAATATAGAGAAGTTCTTCATCAGTTATAGTTGTTGGGGTACATTTATACAAAACTATACAAACATTACAAGATAAATAATTAGTATAGAATACATTGTAAGAATGTATTAATGTCCCATGGTAATGATATGGTATTTTACAAATTTGTAGTAATATGTGTTACTGTAAAACGTATTCTTATATTTTCTAATAGAAACGGCCAAGACAAAGATTTAGTATGTTATCCCGGTTTTTGGGACGTCTGAGAATAGCTGGCATATTCATGAGAGTTAAAGTGGGTTAATTCAAGTTTTACTGACCCTTGTTGTTGATCTATGCTTGTCCCTTTAAATTTTGTTCTGATGTGGAGTGGGATCTACAGAACAGTTATGAACATTTCTTGATATTGGTCCACGAGTTTCATCCTTCTACATGTATGCATTTATTGATATAACTGTTGGATAGCTGAGATGGCTGTTTGTTATTACTAGCGACTTGCCCGTCAAAAATTACGGCAATAAAATTTGAAAGCTGGCATTGCTATTTGCCACACAATGCAAGGCTCTCCCCCTCTAAGTTGTGTGCCTCACAATGAGCTCTCACTGCAGACTTCGTCCAACCCGCCACTTTTGTGCTGAGCGCTGAGAGCCTTTGATACTCATTGCAAGCCTGTCCCCACTCTCTACCCCCTGTGTCTGTTTCCCCCTCTCCCTTCAATGTGTCCCCCCCACACTGTCCTGTGTTTTTCCCCCTTATTTCCCTCTTCTGTATCTCTTTTCCCCCCTCTCTCACCCCTGTGTCTCTTTCTACCACCTCCCCACTCTCCCTCCCCTGTGTCTTTCTCCTCTCCTTTCCTGCTCAAGTCTTATGTGGCTTGCAATGAGCGCAGTTGGTTCTTTTTTTCAAAGTCTTGAAGGCTTTGCGTTGATCAGCCAAGTGTTATGGGCTTCGGCCTCGTTTTGAGCTTTTTTCAAAATATTTACGTCTTTACAGCTGCCATTTTTTACCCTTGAAAAATGGCAGTTAAGCCTCATATTAGCTTGCAACCTTAATCACAGGCTCCCTGCCTCTCCCCTGTGCTGTGTGTAAGGTTGTAAGATATTTTTTTAATTATTTGGCATTAAAGCCAAAATTTTTCAAAGTATTGCGTGCCTCACGATCAGCGCCTGTTTCAAAGTCTTATGGGCCTTGCGCTCATCATGGGCCTGGCAATGAGCGCCTTCCGGACTCCTTGCCAGCCTTTTTCAAAGTCTTGCGGGCCTCGCGATGAGCACCTTTGGCGCTCATTGCAGCCCCCCTCATTGACAAATTTCAAAGTTTTGCCGGCCTTGTGATGAGCGCCTACGGCGTTCATCGCGAGACCTGCAATGAGCGCTCATTGCGCATGCACAAGCCCGTAACTTTTAACATTGCGTGACCAACATTCGTAACAACACAACTATTATATGTGATTATTATCCTTTATTTGTATCTTGCCAACATAATCCGTAGAGCTATACAGAGGTTAAGTACATCTAATATACAATATTAGACAGATAGCAAAAAAGTGGAGAGCTCTGTCTTTGAGCTTAAAATCTTTATCTAGAAGATGCTTTACCCCCAAAGCACCCTACAAGATAGGAAACTTGCAAACGTAGGGAAAGGAAGAGGCAGAAACCTGGATAAGAATAGCAGGTATTAGGATGGGTCAGGGAGGAAGTGAAAGGTTACTTAGGTAGGAAGGTTTTAATTTATTGGGTGAAGGAAGGTATGTGATAGAAAATCATTGTGAGGTAGTGGGCTCTAGTATGTAGTATGTTATCTTCACTTAGTGGTCAGATAATATAATCAGCAGATGGGAATATCATGTGATTGTAATTTGACTGTTATAAAGTTCCAACAATTAGGGTATGTGGGGGATGGTTAGAGTGTTTTCTTGAATCAGGAGATGAAATGTAAATGTGTCTGTGGTCTGAGAGGACAGGAGGAGGAGAGAGAAAAACAGTTAGCAGTTTCACTGTATAAGAGTATGAGGATGGTCTAGGAGAGGTATGACATTGCTAACAGCGGGTTTGGCATTGCTGAGCTGGTGGAAGGTCAATTTTGGACATAGCATGGTAATAAAATCAAAGACGGGTTATACACATATGCTTAAACAATACATAAAAATATAGCAAAACTAGGAAATTGACCCTCAAAAATGACGGGAGTAAAATTGTAAGGC
This sequence comes from Discoglossus pictus, assembly GCA_027410445.1. Classification (NCBI taxonomy): domain Eukaryota; kingdom Metazoa; phylum Chordata; class Amphibia; order Anura; family Alytidae; genus Discoglossus; species Discoglossus pictus. The sequence goes on along the minus strand of CM050170.1, from coordinate 99,963,879 downwards.
TAGCACTGCTGTTTGCCACACAATGCGAGGCTATGGGCCCTCTGAGCACCTTCAGCGCTCATTGCGTGGTTCGCGAGCCTCTCCCAGTGTGTAGTTTATAGGCCTCACGCTTGATTGTTACAGTCTTGGTTTGTGTTACTGCCTTGGGTTAAGTGTTAGTGGCTTGGGTTAAGTGTTACTGTCTTGTGTTAAATGTTAGTGGCTTGGCTTAAGTGTTACTGGCTTTCGTTAAGTGTTACTGCTTAGGGCTATTTTTTACGTCCTTTGGGCTCGTTTTACATCCTTGGGCCTTGTTTTTGTCGTTTTGCGTTTTTTTTCGGTAGACATCTTTCTCTCACTTGGGCAATTTTCGATTGTGAAAAAAGGGCAAATACTGTATGCATAAAATTAACGTGCAACCTGACGAAGTCGCAGTTTTGCGAGGCGCACAGTGCATGTTCGGGTTTTGGTCCTAAGTAGTACGGGTTCATAAGTCCCGTGAGTCCCACTTACACAGCAGCTCCCAAACACTGAAAACACACATTGTATGCGGCACTCCTAATCTTTCCACCCTCTACTACAGTTTCCACTCCCCAAATATCTCTCACTGTTGACAACACCATAATCACTACCACCTCCCAGGCCCGTTGTCTTGGGGTTCTACTGGATCCCGCCCTCTCTTATATTCCTCACATCCAATCGATAACAAAATCTTGTCAGTTTCACCTAAAAAACATCTTTAAAATTTGTCATTATCTTACACAAGACACAGCTAAAATTCTAATACACTCTCTCATCATATCTCGACTCGACTACTGCAATTCACTCCTTGCTGGCCTACCCATCTCTCGTCTGTCTCCCCTCCAATCCAAATTGAACGCCTCCGCTAGACTCATCTTCAATACCAAACGATCAGTGTCTGCAGCTCCTCTCTGTCAATCACTCCACTGGCTTCCCATAGCTTCCCGAATCACATTATGAAATTTATGACCCTAACACATAAAGCCCTCAACAACAGTGCACCCCCTTATATCTCTGCTCTTGTTTCAAAATACTCTCCCAACCGCCCCCTTCGTTCTGCTAATGACCTTCTTCTTTCCTCCTGTCTCATCACCTCCTCTCACTCCCGTCTTCAAGACTTTTCTCGTGCTGCCCCTACTATTTGGAACTCCTTGCCTCGCTTCATTAGATTATCTTCCTGCCTCAAAACCTTTAAAAAATTACTAAAAACACACCTGTTTAAAAAATCATATCACCTTCAGCCTTTATAATTACAACTGCACACTCCACAGCTTAATAACACTCCCACCCACAATCTACAGTACAACACACAGACCCCTCCAATTGACTAAACAAATTGCATTCACGTTGCCATTTGTATTTGTCACCCTCTTGTATCACACCTAAACCCTTAGATTGTAAGTTTACAAGTTTTCAATTGTTTCTCCGTGTCTTGGAAACATTTGATTATATGCTCAAAAACAGGGCCCTCCATTCTTTATAAGGTGTTCAGTTTGTTTTTTGCCATGTACTAAACCCCTGTACAGCGCTACGGAATATGTTGGTGCGATATAAATAAAGATAATAATAATAATAATTGTATGCTGCAGCAACATCAAAACAGATTGTCAGCTCTTCAACACAATGCTTCCTGCATATATTACTTCAAAATAGGTGAAGTATATTCATTTATTAATTTCTTAATTATTTCCAACGCTGCTCATAGCACACAAACAAACAACAGCCTCGCAATGAGCGCCGAAGGATCTCGGAACACCTACAAAATTTATGTCGCAACCAAACACCATTACCTGCCTTACAATCTTATTTCCGTCATTTTTTGACGGGCAAGTCGCTAGTATATAATATGGGGTTAAAACATGTTGTGTAACAATGATCAAATGCCCAAACAATAATTTTGTCAGTTATTTAGTTGATTTATGTTATCAAGGTATCATGAGTATGGGAGAAACAAACAGCTAAATATTTACTGGTGCTCTGAGTTACTTAAAAGGATTTAAGATGCTAGACTAAATGTGTGGACAACCTAGTGCTTAAGCGTTTATACTTTTTGTAGATGATTTTGTAATAGATATTATGCTATGTCTGTCCAGCTATATCTGTCAAAAATGTTTGCAGAGAGGAGGTAAGTTTAGTTGTAATCAGTAGGCCAACTGCAAATGCACATATTTATATTCCAATATCCATTAGATATTAGAAATTGGGACAAATCCATTAGATATTGGAAATATCTGAAAAAAGTGTTAATTTATTTTGACCCTAGCAGATATATTGAAGCATGCCTGGACTATTGCCATAAGTCATCAAATCTAGGAAGGGAAATACCACCATCAGGTGAAATGCTTTTTCTCCATCTGTGCACAAAAAGCATAACTGACTGGCAAGAGTTGGAGTCACATTGTATTAAATTCAAAACAAGTATTTTTCACTTCCACTCTAGTATAAAGCTGACTTGATCCGCACCAATCAAAGAGGTCAGCAGTGGTTTTAATAAATGTGTTATAATGTTTGCAAATATTTCGGCATTAAATTTAATAGGGATATTGGTCTACATTTATTATGGGTGACTGATTTATCCGGTAAGGGTGAAACCTGACACTGCACTGGGTCATTGAAACATTTTAGTAGCGTTTATAGAATTAAATATTCTGCTTTACTCACCCTATCAGATCATTCAACTCTGTTAGGGGATTTTGAGTTAGGGCTTTTTATAACTCTAAAGTGGATAAAGGCCTTGAACTATGCATGTGTAACGTGGTCTGCCCAATACTAAACTCACCACCCAAATAAACACACAAAACTTGATGTATGGGTATAATTACAGGCCATAGCTTTATTTAACCATAACATAACACATTCCATAAACGTCCTTTGCTGCATACCTTTTCCATGGAACCCCGTGCCCAAGAGACCTCTGGCACTGGCCCAGACCGGATACCTTACCAGCTAATGAGCTCCGCCCTAATGTGATGCAGCACCCCCGCCACCAGCAAGCCCTATGGGCTCAGCACCGCCAAAAGAAACCATGGCCTGAACAATACCCTCCTTCAATAAGTAATTGAATAACTGAAGACCAATTTCATTAAGGTGAACTCCGTCCCCCCCAAAAAAAACTTGTGGGCCTCCTGTGACTCAAGATCCCTGTGCCTAATGGGAAACCCACCTAATCACCTAACAAAAGATGTCATGATCTTGTTTATTCTCTTTCTTGCTTTGTTAAGCTTATTGGGATCATGAGCCCCCCGCCAATGTAACCTTGGAGTTATCTGGGACCAAATTAAAAATAAGTCTGGGAACAATTCCCTCTTCATGCTTCCAATAAGTTCCCTCATGGATATGAAACCTAAATCATTTCCTCCTGCATGTATTAACAGAATCTCAGGAGTAGGGGATGACCTACTGTAGCTAAACTACTGTAGATACTTTAAATAGAACCACTTAATTAATACCACTTCCTCTGGGAAACCCAGCTGACGGGCCCGATCAGTTATTTCTGCTGCCCTTAGGGCCCAATAAATGAAGAAATGGCCTACGATCCATAACTGTAAAGTGGGTCCTGTAATAAAACACATAATATATACATATAACAACTTTATTATCCTCATTAACATCAACACATTTTGAACACTGAGGAAGTTTTCCTTTACCCAGTGCGCCATACTTAAATTGGTTTCCTTTACCACAGGCAGTTATCCTTTACCCATACAGATTTTCCTTGACACTTGGGCAGTCAACCTATACCCAATACAGCTTTTCCTTGACACCTGAGCAGTAAACAGTTACACCAACACCCCCACCTCTTGTAACTTGGGCAGTTATTCCTACACCATTTGAAATGGTGTCGGCTCCACATTCACCAACGGTGCTTCCTTCCGAAACCGCCCCCATTCGAATCTTGATAAGGAGTCAGCAATAACATTTTTTTTTACTCCTGGGATGTGGGATGCTCTAACTAAAATATTCAACTGAAGGCACTTCAATACCAGTTGTCTCAGTAGTCTAACTACTGGAGGTCAAGAGCAGTAATAGAATTAATTGCCTGCACCACACTCATGTGATCACAGTTAAAGATCACATGATAGTTTGAAAAACCATCTCCCCACAACAATATTGCTACCAGAATAGGAAACAATTCTATCAAAGTCCAACTAGTGGGCCAAGCCTGCGCACACCAGGAACCGCTAAAATAAGCTCCAAAACCCAACAAACCTGCTACGTCAGTAAACAACTCCAGGTTATTTCAGAATCATATTACAACCGTTAAAATGTTCCAAAAATTCCAACCAAATGCGGAGATCCCCTTTATGCTCTGCTGAAATTCTACTGTGATGCTGCGGCTGATTCATGCCAGAAGTAGCCAATGATAATTTCCTGGGAAATATCCTCCCTATAGGAATAATCCTACAGGCACAATTAAGTTTACCCAACAATGACTGCATAGACTTTAAAGTAACTTTTTTAGCTGCCAAAACTTGACTAACCCTTAATTTTAAATCCGTTCCTTTTTCCCTTGGGAGCCTACACTCAAGTTTAACTGCATCCAACTGGATCCCCAGAAAACACAAAACATGAGAAGGACCTTCTGACTTATCCTCGGCTAACGGAATGCCAAAATCTGCTGACAACTCGTGAAAACCTTGCATCAACTTTTTACAATCTGACGAATTAGCAGAACCCCCAAACAGAAAATCATCTAAATAATGCACCACCGAGGATAAACCTGTCTTAACACAGACTACCCAATGCAAAAAGGAACTACATTTTTCAAAATAGGAGCACGATATATTACAACCCATGGCCAGGCACTGATCAACAAAAAACTTGCCCCCAATATGACAAACTAACAAATGATAAGAATCAGGATTAACTGGAAGCAAACGAAAAGCTCACTTTATGTCGACCTTCGCTAACCCCGCATCTTTTCCAGCCTTCCTGACTAGCTGCACTAGCTGCACTGCCTGCATATGAAACCGAGGACAACTCCTTGTCAATCCCATCATTAACTGATAACCCCCTTGGGTAGGACAAATGATGAATCAGTCTAAAAGAATCCAGCTCCTTTTTTAGCACCAATCCCAATGGAGACAATCTAAAATTTTCAATTGGAACCTCATCAAATGGACTGGCCATTCTACCTTTCTCCACCTCACTGATTAACTTACTCCATACCAAAGATGGATTCTCCCTAGCAGATCTTAAATTCCTTGGCCACCCAAGTGGGGCTGAAGACAAAGATGGGATTGAGAAACCAAACAAAAAACCATCAAATTACAACTTAGCATCCTCTGACGAACTAGGCCTACAAGTGTACCGCCTTAATCACCCCTCCATCTTTTCTAGCTGTGCTGGGCTCTTTCCCTTTGGACCAAACTCCCCTGCCATCTGAGCTTTTGATCTTATAAAGCAGGGAAAAAGATGATGACCCATACTACACTCCAAACACTCATGCCTAATCTTACAAGAACCCCCCCCCAACTGCATAAACCTTCATTATAAGCAAAGCAATACCACTTCTTACTATTGCTAGCTACAGCGGGCTTTAGGCCAGTCCCAACAGCTGGGCACAACTGAGTTACAATTTTTTGCCAAACTGCCCATATCCCTATCATCCCACTGCATAGATGGCCAAACTGCTAACTTCTGCTGGAATTTCTCATCATATGCCCACCATGCTAAACCTCCATAAGTCCTATGGATGCCTTCAATTTCGTCCAAGTAACAGAATAATGCAGAACAAAATTCCGGATTCCGCTCCCCAACTATTCTGGCAAATATTACATAGGCCTGTAACCAATTATTAAAAGTCTTGGGAATCTTTCTGTATCTGCGCCTACGCTCATCCTCCTCTTTTTCCCCCTCATCCCTCTTTTTGTCTTGCTTAATTTCTATAAAATGATCCAGTGGGAGTATCGAGAATACAGAGCCGATTTACTAATTACTGTGTCAGCTACCCTAATAACTGCTGCCCCAGAACCAACCTTAGACTGAACTCCACTGACTACCGTAATCTCTGACTCCAGGCCAGTTCCCATTTCAACACTACCACTAACAGATGGAACAGCCACTACACCCTGACTAATAACCTTATCAGGACCTACCCAGGCTACCCCATGCCCCAAGCTTTCACCTTTTTCCATTTGTGACAATAAATTCTGTAAGTTAGCTACAACCTTTAACAAGCTAACCTGTGTAATGTCAGTTTGTGTGTTGTGCGTGTCAATAAACTCACTTGCAGTATGCCTCTTGTCTGTCGACGACAATGAGGCTGTAAGGCCAGATGAGACGGTCGTCTCATTCCGTTCTCCTGCTTGACTGGAGAAGAGAAGTTGTCGGTTCCTGGCTGGAGTCATCTCCTTTCTTGAACTCCCTTGTACCCTCCGGTCCTCCCCGGAAGGCAGTCTCTGGTCCTTCCAGTCTCTTGTATCTCTATTGGTCCTATAACGAGGATAAAAGTATCGGCTCCCCTTGTCATCCCTTTTATGCTCACCTTCATGATGTGAACCGCCGTCTTTACCTTGAACTCCTTTTTTTTTGGGGGGGGGGGGGCATTTTCCTGCTCCTGCGAGTTGGTGAAATATTTCCTCTGCTCTGCCAACATCTCCCAGCCGGCGACCTTCTATTTCTGTAATCAGATTTTATACTTGTACGCCTTTCCTTACCCATCCTGCCTCCTCCTTGCTTTCCTGTTGCCTCCACCCGTCTACTTGGGCCTGGAGATAGAGACCGCCAAGAGGACACTGAAGACCTCATGAACTCCTTCTGCCATTCTCTCTGTACTCTACCCAGATTATCATCCGTTCGGGACCTGCTCATGCCAGATGTCCCTTCCTCCGGATCAGTATGTTGAAACAGGGCAAAACAATGCAGAAACAGCAGCACTAGACACATTCCTGCCTTCTTTCTGTAACTCTTCCACTTCCTCACACCCAATTGACACTTCTTCTAGACAGTTTCCTTGTTCCATGCATACGCTGCCTGCTTCCATACTTCTCACTTCTGCCCCCTCCATGCTGCTGTCACACAACTCCTTTCCTCCTTCCTCCTCTTCATTTTTATCTGCTGCACTTAACCCCTTTCTGGCCTCCTTTTGTCTTCCTGCCCTGCGCTCCTTTCTGTGCCCTCTTCTGATTAGCTCTCTTCCTTCTCCTTCCCCTTGCCCCCTGTGCTGTCTGCTCTCTTCAGCTTAACCGCAGCCTCATATGTGCTGCCCCTCTTCTCAAGTTCCACCACACTTGCCTGCACCCTGTTGTGACCTGAATGCCATTCAGACCTCAGCAACGCCGACCATGTCCCTGCAGCTGCTCCCTCATCAGACCTCCTGTCAGACGCCTGCGCAAGCTCCTTACCGGACGCTGTGATCCGCGCCTCCTCTTCTGCATGTTCCGCTGCCTCCTCCACTGACGTAGGTCTCCTGGACGCCTCCTGCTGCTGCAGCTGCTCTCCGGATGCAGGTGACGCGCTCCCAGGACTCCGTTAAGTCCCTCCTCGCCTCTACGGCACCTTAGGGGTCTTCAGGGTAGGCTGCGCCCCTCTTGCCATCAGGACGTTCTTCCTCACAGGTCCACTTCTCCCCTTCTTCTTAGGGACCACCATCACAGGACTCAGCCTATTGTGCGGTCTTGCTGATCTGGATGGTCGCCCTCAGCTTCCTCCAGCAGATGGAACAGTCCCAATTTCTTGCATCATCTCTGGGCCACTGGGGGACTCCCTAGCCCGCAGCCTAGCCACTAATTCTTGGAACCACTCCCGGCCATGCTCCTCAACTAGTCTCCTGAGTTGGGCTATTAAAGCATCAACAATCAGGGTTGCCATTTGTAACGGTACCCCCACACATATAAGGGGGTTGCCAAGGCCGTTTTAGTCGATCTGCCCGTCCAGTGATATAGGGACAGCTACTGCAGGACACCCATTCCCCCAAACTGGATCCAAGGTGAATATGCTCCAAGCCTGGAACTGGAACCTCACGAATAGCTGCTAGCAGCTGAACAGGAAAAGCACCCCAAGATGCTTACACTCCTGGCAGTCAGGCTGTAACAGCATACCATGAATTCCCCCCAAGAACGAGACATAAGCTCTGTGTTTGAGGGTCAAGCAGTGAACTCCCTTCTTTATTAATCAAGACATATTAAAATTATTTTCACATACACAGTAGAGGGAGGGGCTACTTGAGGTCAGCCCCTAATGGCCTCTGGCCAATCACATAGTGTCACACCGTGGGAAACATGAGACTCCTCCCAGGTCCGCCCACTAGGTGTGGCTAACAGTCATTTGGCTTCTGACCACCAGAGGGGAAGCATGGCTTTTGCTCTATCCTGTGCCCCTGCTAAGAAAGCTGAGAAACCCCATGGGGTTATGGAGCCTGTATGTCTGGAACTCTCTTTGTTCTGCTATCTCCCCTGTTGTGCATGTAGATAACCTTTGCTCTCAACCATCTGGCCTTAGTGACTCATAGATGGGGGGTGGTCAGAATCTGTAACACATTTCTACACATTTTTCCACATTATTCATAAATTTAAAAGTATGCATCACATTTACATATAACACACACTTTTTATGAATCAGCATACTCCAAATACAAACATATGTCCAAATCATATAAATTGGTCCAGTGGTTCAAAAGTTAGATCATAGTCCTTTCTGACCAAATGAAGCATGGCTTCCATGTCTTTGTAGGGGGAAAATCAACATGGGCCGTAGTCAAAAGGAAGAATTTGGGCAACCAGGCTCCTCCAATTCGCAGTGACGAGACTGATCTCGTCACACCATTGTTAATTAGATGCAAGCTCTGCTCTGATTAACAGTTGAGTGACCAAAGGGTGGGAAATTTCCCCCCTTTTATAACCTCCTTGTCCCCACCTACAAATTTAACTTAGCCAATGGCTACCCAGTACCCAGCCAGGTCAAAAGCCCCTGTCACTAGGCAGTTCCCAGGTGCTGCATTTCTGCATCTTACTCCACAATTGTAGGCAATCCCACCTCTTAAGTATTGGTTGACTATTTTTCTCTATCTAGATTTGGCAAAGGGGACTCCTTATCTGAATTTAAATTATAGAGATTGTGTTAATAATAAGAAAACAAAGTCTGCAATCTCGGAGAAGTGAACTGCCCAAGTTCCTGACGTACAATGTTTAACTTTGTTAACAAAGGCTTTTGATCTGTGACTTTTGAATATTTGCACTAAAATGCGTTCTCCCTCGTCAGGGCAGATTCAGCTCTACCTTAAGAGGCTGATTTGGTTGAATCTGAGTGTCCTCTTTAGCTGTATTTTTAGTATATGGTGATCGTTTATGGAGACTTTCAGGTTTTCTCAGATCAAACATATCAAGGGAGGTGCTTAAGCGTAGGGTCAAGTGCCCAAATGTAAGGAGAGAACTCAAAGAAAGGAAGAGATACTGAGCATATCAGGGAAGAGTGATTGGACTTGGTCTTTTTTAAACAGAACAAGATTTAACACAGGAAATGTTCTCATCAAGGAAAAAACGTAATCAATAATGCTGTATGAATTTTGGACATGAGAAAAGAAAGTATAATCACCAGCAAAGGATTGAGGTATCACCATAAAATCGAGTGCCTAACTGTTCGGTATTTTCTCAAGTTTTTCATAAGTACTGAAGTTAAGTTGAGATTTTCTATAGGAATAGTAATTTACAACATTTAAATCACCTCCATAAAGGTAGTTCCTGATCTGATTTATCCAAATCTATTACATTTCCAATGCAGGTATAGAACACTATTGGGACCATAATAACTTTCAATAAAAAGTGTTTACCTTAAATTTTGTCCTACAAGATAACATAGAGACGTCTTTACACTTTAATGTTTAAGAGTTGGATAACAGGATGGCAACTCCTCTGCCTGACTGAGAAGAACATCCATAACATCTGCTAAATGTTTTAGAGCTCAGTTGAAAATTAGATGTGTGCTTAATATGAGTATCACATATTATAATTGTCAAACTACGAGAAGTCATCACGCTTTGATTGGTGCGTACGACTTAGGCGATGAGCGGTGAAGGTGCTCATCGCTTGGAAGCCTCGCAAAGCGAGACGAGCCATTAACTCGGAGCACTTAGGCGATTAGCTCCATAGGTGCTCATCGCCAGCGAGCCTCGCATAGAGAGGCGAGCTGTTATGGCACTAAAACGCACAGCACCTGGGCGATGAGCGCCAAAGGTGCTCATTGCCTGCGAGCCTCGCAAAGCGAGGCGAGCAGTGGAGGCAATGAAACACGCGGGACTTAGCCTGCAAACACTTAGGAAACGTGGGATCGCCTTAGGCTGCAAGCAGTTGACAAACGAGGAACTTAGAAAAAAAAATACGAGATGCAGGAAAAATACAAAGTTAACGGCCGAACCACGCAAAGCAAAAAGCATGAAACACACACAAAAAAAATAAATAAATACAACACAAACATCACACACAGCACGGGGGCACAGCCGTCTGGGAGTGAGGTGGATTGCGAATTTAAGTTGATTTTGATGAGTTTCGGCACTCGAAAATCGGCAAAGGGAGAAAAAAATGGCGCCCCCAAAAAATGAAAATTAGGCTACATGACCCTGAACCGCACAAAACACTGCCAACCGGGTACCACTTTCACCCAGGAACCTATTAGGTACAAAATACACTATTACAAAGGACGGCAAATGCTTGCGAACCGCACATAGACCCACAACGCTATTTTACAACCCTAACTTGCCACTAACAACATTACGCATCTAAAGTAGCGTTTTACACAAATAAACTAACGGTTTGCCCTTGCGCACACAGCCTATTTCTCATGCACACTTGGGATATTCATAAAACTATCTCCTCAGGCCAGCAACAGTCCCACTGGACATTATATGCTGCAGGACAACAAAAAGAGATTGTTACCTTTTCAGGCTATTGATTGTTACATATATTAATTAGAAAAAGGTAAACTATATTAATTTATTATTCAATTAATTAATTCATTAGTATTTAAAAAAATAAAGAGAGAAGCCAAAGGACACACGAGGAGAGGCGATGAACGCCGGAGGTCCTGAGAGTATAAAAATCTTAATATTGTGTGCCAAACAGCATTGCCATGGCTTCATATTTTATTGACCGGCATTTTTTGACAGGCAAGTCGCTAGTATTGTATATAAGCTACATGAGTGCATCAGGATTCTTTCCATAGGAGACCCCTCTGCTGATGGGAAATGTGGTCCTCATTGCAAGCCTCTCCTCCTGTGTACTTTATAGGCCTTGCGCTTGTAGTTTAGGGGCCTCGCCATTAGTCTTATTGCCTTGTGTTAAGTGTTACTGCCTTGGGTTAAGTGTTACTGACTTGGGTTAAATGTTACTGGTTTGCGTTAAGTGTTACTTCCTTCGGGAAATATGCTTCAAATTCACTTGCAACCTCACTCAAAGGGCTCCCTGGCTCTCCCTCTGTGCTGTGTGTGAGTGTATAAGTGAACTTGAGGCATAATTTAATTTTTGGTGGTGGTCTTTGCAGTTGCGTGGTTTGGGCGTTTTACGTGCTTTGGGCCTAAGTCCTACGGGGCTCACAATTCCAGTTGCGTGGTTCGGCGGTTTTACGTGCTTCGGTCCTAAGTCCTACGTGCTTCGGTCCTAAGCCTGCGGCTTTCATTGCAAGGCCTGCAATGAGCGCCTTTGGCGCTCATAACAGCCTAAGTCTCAAAACATGACATACACTGACAAATACATATGTGATGTGAAAGATTTTTTTTTTTAAAACAAATCCTTGCATACCTCATACTCAAATGCTGTTGCAAGGAGACCTATCCCCAATATCTGCATTTTTGCCAAACTGAATTTAAGTCTGGTATAATCTCAAAGCTTTTGGTTTCTGATTTTATCTCTGAAGTTGTGAATTTAAGCATTCTGCTCTGGCTCTGGTTCCAAGTTCTTGGACACCATTCTTTAAAGTGTCCGCAGTGGTTTGAAATTCTCTACTGATAGTGTGCTATAAGCAATCCATCATTTTCTGTAGCATACCTTGTGGATCTATAGTGGATCTATAGCTTTAGATGCGGTTTCTGAGATATTATCCAGGATAGGTTGGGGTACCTCTCAAAGTAGCAACAGGCTTTGAGCATGTTTGTGAATAAATTGATTGGTGGACAGTGATTACTGGAGGGAAATATAGTTTAGATTGAGTGCCAGCAGTAGGTGTACCGGACAGTGAGGAACCATTCCTTTTTTGGATTGCTGGCTTTGTGGGTACACAAACTATATATATATATATATATATATATATATATATATATATATATATATATATATATACATATACACACACACACACACACATACTCGAGTATAAGCCGACCCGAGTATAAGCCGAGGCACCTATTTTCCCATAAAATACTGGGTAAAATGAGTGACTCAAGTATAAGCCGAGGGTGGGAAATGTACTGCCCCTGTGTCCCTCTTGTGCCCTCTGTGTCCCCCTCTTGTGTGCCCTTTTCTTGAGTCCCCCTCTCTCTCTCATGTCTCTTCTCCCCTCTCCCTTCCCTGTGTCTCTTCCCCCCTTTCTCATTCTCAACCTCCCTCCTCAACCCCACTCCTCATCCTCAACCTCCCTCCTCATCCCCCTCATCCTCAACCCCCCATCCTCATCCTCAACCCCCTCCTCAACCTCAACCCCCCTCCTCATCCTCAACCCCCTCCTCAACCTCCCTCCTCATCCTCAACCTCCCTCCTCATCCTCAACCCCCCTCCTCATCCTCAACCCCCCTCCTCATCCTCAACCCCCCTCCTCATCCTCAACCCCCCTCCTCATCCTCAACCCCCCTCCTCAACCTCCCTCCTCAAACTCAACCTCCCTCCTCAACCTTAACCTCTTTCCTCAACCTCAACCCCCCTCCTCATCCTCCCTCTTCATCCTCAACCTCCCTCCTCATCCTCGACCTCCCTCCTCATCCTCGACCTCCCTCCTCAAACTCAACCTCCCTCCTCAACCTTAACCTCTTTCCTCAACCTCAACCCCCCTCCTCATCCTCCCTCTTCATCCTCGACCTCCCTCCTCATCCTCGACCTCCCTCCTCATCCTCGACCTCCCTCCTCATCCTCGACCTCCCTCCTCATCCTCAACCTCCCTCCTCATCCTCAACCTCCCTCCTCATCCTCAACCTCCCTCCTCATCCTCAACCTCCCTCCTCATCCTCAAACCCCCCATCCTCAACCCCCCCATCCTTGACCTCCCTCCTCATCCTCAACCTCCCTCCTCATCCTTAACCTCCCTCCTCAACCTCAACCCCCATCCTCAACCTCAACCCCCCCATCCTCAACCTCAACCCCCCCATCCTCAACCTCAACCCCCCATCCTCAACCTCAACCCCCCATCCTCAACCTCAACCCCCCATCCTCAATCTCCCTCCTCAACCTCAACCCCCTCCTCAACCTCAACCCCCCATCCTCAATCTCCCTCCTCAACCTCAACCCCCTCCTCAACCTCAACCCCTCCTCCTCATTCTAACCCCCCCTCCTCATTCTAACCCCCCCTCCTCATTCTAACCCCCCCTCCTCATTCTAACCCCCCTCCTCATTCTAACCCCCCCTCCTCATTCTACCCCTATAAATACCTCCCCCTCACCCTTTCTTCTCACTTACCTGCATCTGAAGCTTCTGCTCCGGCCTCAGCTCCTTCCACATGCGCGCCATGTCATTAGCATATACCGGGTGCCAGCGTCTAAGAGGGGATATGATTACCCTATATAAATATATCCAAGGTCAATACAAGGCTTTGTCAAGGGAACTTTTTGTGCCAAGAGGTTTTCAACTGACAAGGGTACATCCTTTGACATTAGAAGTAAAAAGATTTCACCTTAAAGAAGGAAAAGGGTTCTTCACAGTAAGGGTTGGTAATCTGTGGAATTCTCCACCAAAGGAGATGGTGACAGCGGATTCAATAGATAACTTTAAAAAGGGATTGGATATATTTTTAAAAAAAAGGGCATTAAGGGCTATCCTGGATAAATAGAGAAGGAGTATTGATCCAGGAATTAATCCGATCGCCAGTATCTGGGGTCACAAAAGATTTTTTTTATTTTTTTCCCTGTTGAGACAATTGGCAAAGTTTCCTCTTGGGGGGTTGGGTTTTCTTTGCCTTCCTCTGGATCAATTAACAATAAATCTGCATATTGCAGATCAGAGGAGATCTAAAAAGGTTGACCTTGATGGACTAAAGTATTTTTTCAAAATAAATTACTATGTAACTATATATATATATATATATATATATATATATAGTGGCAAGGCAGCCGTCTCCCTTTGGGTCAATGCCCTGTTTTCTGACACTTCTGATGGAGGAACACAGGAGGCTGTTAAATGCTTTTCAAACTTTTAATGTTTCTTTGTCAAGAAAATAAATAAAATAAGATCCTGCCACTCCAGTACAATTCCTGCAGCCCCTCTGGGTAACACTCTATGTCTCATCTGCAATACTTCTTCTCTGGGCTACAACGAATCTTTCAAAATAGTTTCTCAGCCTGTTCACTGCTGCAGCTACATTGTGATGTAATAGAGCCATTTTAACACCTACAGTACTGGATTGTGCAAATGTCTCTTTCCAGCCTCAAACTCACGTATCTGCCCTTTAGGACTCTCCCATATTTCTATACGGCTTTGTCACACACCCCCACCCCCAAGCTCAATTACAGGGGCAACTTCAGCAGAAAGACAGTGAGTTCTCGAGAGGGCATCTGCCTTGGTGTGGTCCTTTGCTGCCCTGTGTTCCAGGTCAAACTTATATTCTATGCTCCCTCTAATTTTTTAGAGTCTGTGTGCGCTAAAAATTTTCTGTTGTGCAACATTTTGCAAGGAGAGTAAATTTTGTGCGCATTGCAGTCAGGTGATAATTAATGTTATTGTGTCTTAAGCTCACTAGCATACATTGCTTGAAATGTAGCATTTGTTTAAAATATTATGGAGTATGGGATAAGAAATGTAACAAAGTTTTACATGTAGAAATAGATTTATTACTAACACTTACAGCCTTATTAAATTGTGATTCAGTAAATTTAAAAGGGCTCTATTTGAGCACACAGCATATTTTATTTACAGAAGTTTTTAGTTAGTGAAGACCTTGCTTTTGGATAGAAGATCCCTAACTAAAAAACTTCTGTAAAAAAAATATGCTGTGTGCTTAAATAGAGCCCTTTTAAATTTACTGAATCACAAGTTAATAAGGCTGTAAGTGTTTCAATTCACTTCCACATGTAACGGGAATTTAACCTTCTTAATTGTATCGCAAATAGAGTTCTCGTAATTGCGAGTTTGTCGGTCATACTATGTTAAAAATGATGGGCTTGAGCATGCGCAATGAGCGCCAAAGGCGCTCATCGTGAGTCCCAAAGGTTATGGGTTTGCAGTGGTCTACAATGAGCACCAAAGACACTCATCGCAAGGCCCGTAAGGTGGGGGGGGGGGGGGAGGCCCGCAATGAGCGCCGCTCATCGCGAGGCCCGAAAGTACGGGTTTGCAGAGGTCTGCAATGAGCACCAAAGGCACTCATCACGAGGCCTTTAAGGTAGGGGGGATGCACTGAGCGCCGAAGACGCTCCTTGCAGGGTTTGGGATGAGCGCGAAGACGCTCATCACGAGGCCCGCAAATTAGAAGGGGGGAGTGGCTCGCAAAAGAGGCTCCGAACGGCTTCCGAGTTACGGGCTTGAAATAAAAAAAACACAGCCATTTTTTTTCAAGCCTGCAACTCGGAAGCCGTTGGGAGGCCGCCAAAAATTAGCTACCAACCTCACTTATAGGCTCCCTGTCTCCTCCTGAGGCAGGGAGTCCATAAGTGAGGTTGAAAGCTAATTTGCTATTTAATTGTCGTCTTTTGGCGGCCTCCCAATGGCTGGCGAATTACGGCCTTAAAAAAAAAATGATGGCGTTAAACCTGTAACTTTTTTTTTCAAGCCCTCAAGGCTTGTAGCAGTCACAATTTATGGATTCAAGCCTTGCGGGCTTGAAAAAAGTTACACGTTTAACCGCAGCCAAGCCCGCAAAAATGTTTTCAAAGCTGTGAGAGGGGGTCAAAGAGAGACAGGGGCAGGAGAGGATGGGAAAGAGACAAAAGGGAGGGAGAGAGTTGGAAAAGCCAAAGGGGAGGGAGAAGGGAGGAAAGAGACACAGGGTTCTTTGATAGCGCTCATTGCGAGGCCTGTGATGAGCGCAAAAGGCGCTCATCGCAAGGCCTACAAGTTAGAGGGGGGAGAGCCTCGCATTGTGTGGCAAACAGCATTGCCAGGCTTCAAATTTTATTGCCATCATTTTTGACGGGCAAGTCTCTAGTATAAATAATATTGGGTGAACTCTTTTCACAATGCAGCAGAGCTATTGTATTTACAATAGATCTTAAACTCCTTTTATATTACAGTAGACTCTCAGTTAATCGGAACCCATCAGGATCTGTAGATGCCGGCTAAGGACCCTATGAAATTCCATCTCTTTAAGTGCAACGTGAAGCTTGCAGCAGCTTGAAATTTCCCTGTGTTACTGTGGTATTAAATTAGAACGGGCTGAGAGTTATGATTTTGAGACGCAGTTTTGACGTCAGAACCAGATATCCGGATTTGCCCTAATGCATTTCTCCGCCCACCAGCTCACTCTCCAAGGGCGTATTGGCATTATTCACCCTTCCCTGCAATGTAATGTAAACAGTGTTTCAATGCACACAACTAATAAAAGAATCATATAGGGCTAAAGGATAAATGTCAGTGGAGATCTATTTCTCCCTGTGTGGAAAAAGTTAATGGGGACAACTAAGATTAAATATCGCTCAAAGGGATCTGTGTGCGCTCCATGTTTATTTGTGTGTGGTCATCTCAGAGCTTAGAGGGAACAGTGCTTGTATTGCAGAGAGAGAAACCACCTCATCACCCTGGCATTTGTCTCTCTGTTGCGTTGCATTGATTTCAGTGGTGCATGATCCAAGACGAGCGTAAATTGTCTTCCCAGCAGGTAATACTTTAGGGCATCCATGGTCCACTTTATCACCACCCACTACCGAGTACGTTTGTTCTCTCAGAATTAATTTCCTGCTCAGGTACAATTCTGGGTGTTCTTCTTCCTCTACCATCTGTGACAAAACTGCCCCGAGTGCAACATCTGATGCTTCAGTTTGGAGAATAAAACGTCTTTTAAAATCCGGAGCCACCAATATAGGTTCTTGGCATAGCACGATCTTTACCAATTTTTAACATTGGCAGAGCAAGATCAGTTTAGACGTTCCAGAAGAAAAGTTGCTGAGCCCAGGACAAGCTGCACTTGGACAATACCAGATGAAGGCCATCGTGAGCAGGTGAGATAGAAGCTATTAATGATTTTGCTGATAATTCCACTGTTGAATATGTCTGCAAAGATGATTTAAATCCATTAGAATTGTTAGATGATCTATTGAAACAGTTTCAGAAGGCTTATAACAAAATAGGAACATTTCAGTTGAATAAGAAGAGGAAGTATGCTGGTAATTTTGCTCAGTTACTTCTACAGTACAAATGTAATTTAGAGAAAAGAAAAATGAATGATTGTAATACTACAGTAGATACCTTTATGCCTGTAAATGTTTCTGTTGTTGGGCTAGGAGTTTGTCCCACATGTCATATAAGCAGAGAAGATACAGAAAGTATTGGGGAACAATTTTTAGAGAGGCCATACAATTGCAACATTAACACAAAAGCTAGAGGAGGAACGTATAAATATCATACACACATTCCCATTTATACTGCAACAGGGAGTGAAGCTGCACAATATAATACACCAGATACATTACAACGCACAATTTTTACAAGATCAGAAACAAGTCCACTGGGTACAATATCCAGAATACCAAATTTATCAACCACCACTCCTTCACCCGAGGACCCATTTAAAAAATATGCATGAGAAATCAAGAAACTTATTAAACCATTTAATTCAAGTACTCATATGATTGATAATCTTGTAACCTTTGAACAGTTTGTCACCCAGTTTGTCACCCAGTACAGTCTTGACCTCACTGCATGTCAACTACTTAAAATGTGGTTACCACCACACTACAGTAACTCATTACAACTCCAACAGCAAGATGGGTTTTGGGTTGAAAAAGAGAAGCGTAGTAACCAAGTTTTGGCCCTCACTAATATAGACACTGCTGATACTTCCTTCTTAGATACCATTGTTCCCCAACCAAGTGAAAATCCTTTTGCCTTTTGCACTAGATTTCATGAGGTTTATTGTAAGGTTAATAGAAGGCCCGATTTACAAATTGGAGATAATGCTACGTATATTAGAAGGGAAATATAAAAAGGTATGGATTCCACTAATCGGAACCTGCTGGCCAATGCACGCAATTTTTATTAATTTCTTAAAATGTTAGATGACTGGAGGAAAGGTCATGCCCTTAAGGCTAAATTCCCACAAGTAGCATTGATAACTAGAAATGAAGGGAACAACACACAATCTGTTTTATCAAGAAGTGCACGTATATGTTTTGCGTGTGGGAAAATAGGCCATATAAAGAAACATTGCTGGCAACGCAAAAACACATATCAGAGAAGAGGTCAGGAATTACCCTAGTTGAAGGAATAGCACTTGGCAATTCACACAACCTAGTCCTTATATGCCTGCACAAGCACAGTTTAAACAAATGTCTAGCAGAAACTATAAATCTGGGACCACTCAAGTGAGAACTGTAGAGAATACTAAAGCTTCTAACCATCCCACAACTGTTGTTCCTACTGCACCTTTAATTGATTTTACTGATGTAGGGTGTAAGGTGCCCTCACAATAGGGATGACAGACCCCTGTTAAAATGGTACCTATCTGCCAGTTGGAGAAGGACCATAGCGGTCGCCCCTGGTGTTTCAGGTGTGGTTGGGGGTCACCACACAAAAATACTTCTGGACACTGGAGCTTCTGTTAGTCTAACATCATTACCATTATCTCATTCACCATTCGCTCCATACACACACTTAGTGGGACTAGGTGGGGCACATATTAGGGCCTTGTAAGCGCCATCTGTGTCTCTACAGTTAAATTCAATACATTTGAGGGACAACAGCTAACATTCACTACATTGCCACAGGGCTTTCATTCATCTCCCTCATATTTTCACCAGTGTCTGGCAGAGATATTACAATAATTTTCTTCTCCAAATAATCGTATCCATTATGTGGATGACTTGCTACTGCAAACTTCAGATGAGTCCACTCATTTAGAACTTTTGGCTGAACTCCTATGACTAGTCCAAACATCAGGTCTCAAGCTTAACACTACTAAAGTTCAACTATTACAACCAGAAGTTGTCTTTTTAAGGTTGCATCTTTCCCAAAGCAAAGGTCAATGGAACCATATAGAGTGAATGGCATATTAAACATGCCTCAGCCCATTAACAAATCTGCGATACAAAAATGTTTAGGATTAGCCAATTTTTGAAGGGACTTTATTGAGGGTTTTGCAGGAATAGCGAAGCCCCTGTAAGACCTTCTTAAAGGTTCAGAAGCAGGAAATTCTATTGATTGGAATGGGGAATATCAGAGTGCCTTTATCACATTAAAACAAGCTTTGTCAGCTGCCCCTGCATTGTTAAGTCCGAATCCATCTAAGCCATTTTACATTCAAGTGGCTACAGATGACAAATGCATAACTGCAGTTATCCTTCAAGAATCACAAACAACGCAAAGACCTGTTGCCTACTTTTCTCGACTTTTAACTCCAGTTGAGAAAAGATTTGATGCCTGTACCAGGCACTTGTTAGCACTTCATTGGGTCATAACTACTTCTAACCATCTCACAGGTTTCACATCAATAGTGATTAAAACACCACACACACCACTTAAGCTATTATTTGAAAAACCTTTATTAGTCTAACTGAAGAACAAGCTAAGGATGTCAATTTGAAGGACATAAAAAACACATTTACATGCATACGTCCAGTATGAAGTACAGAAACAAGTTCTGTTCTTTAACAGTAAAGAAGGGCTTATGTTTGTTGTTCCTGAACACCTGCAACACCCCATTGCTCAAGACATACATACACGATGGGGACACATAGGCATCCAGGCTACACCGACTATACTTGAGAGATCATTTTACTGGCCAAAAATGGTTGACATGGTTACTAAGGTTATACACGAATGTTTAATCTGCATTCAAAATGACCCTAGACCCAAAGGCCAGCAGCCTCCATTACAAAGGGTTCCTCTAACTAATGGTCCAATGTTATACACAAAATGTTTAATCTGTATTCAAAATGATCCTAGACCCAAGGGCCAGCTGCCTACATTACAAAGGGTTCCTCTAACTAATGGTCCATGGCAGTCGCTACAAATTGATTTCATTGGCCCTTTACCATCTGCTCCCTTAGGTCTTAGGTATGCACTAGTGGTAGTAGATATGTTTTCCAGATGGGTTGAAGCTATACCCTTGCGTAATAACACTGCACAGGCCACAGACAAAGCACTATGGGAACATGTATTTTCAAGATGGGGATTCCAAAGCATCATTGAGACTGATCAAGGGTCAAATTTGACAGGGTAATTTATGTGACATGTTGGGGATACAGCAAAGATTTCATATACCATACCACCCACAATCAGCTGGTATAGTTTGAGCGCATGAACCGTACATTTAAGTCCTGTGTTGCAAAGATGTTACAAGATGCAGGGGTACATGGGTACAACATTTGCCTGCTATTCTCATGGCAATAAAAGCCTTGCCATCAACTGCTACCACTATTTCTCCAAATGAATTGATGACAGGTAGAGTTATGAATCGTTCTCACCCTAATTAACCTTCACTCTCTACTCCTATCAGAGAAGCAGTGTCAAAAGATGGGTTTCTTAAGTTAGTACATTTCTATTTACTTGGTCTTGAACTATTTGCAGCACATAACACGGCAAGACCATGTAAAGAGGGGAGTGAGGTTACAGATCCCTCAAGTAAATTTGAACCAGGCCAGCTGGTTATGATGAAAAATATAGATCCCATTGCCCCATGGAGTGCTAACTGGGAATGCCCTTACATGATAATAATAAAACTGGACTCTACTGTAATTAAGGTAGAAAGCAAACAGAAAAACAAAAAGAAAAGAAAACAAACACCAAAATGGGTGCACAGTGATCAATGCAAATTACTCAACATAAAAGACATGATACTGCATAAATCTTTATGCTTGTTTTTTTCAGGTCTACTTATAATCAACAGGTTCAGAGTAGAAACACTTTTTCAACCTAAACTTACAAATAGAAGTACTATGTTTTTAGATGTAAGTTAGTCTATGGTTACATGGACGTTTGAAAGACAAAATTGAGATATTTCAAGCTATTATGCAAGCTGCAAACCCTTAGTAAAAACTGGTGAGCAATTATATAGTCAATAGTGTAACAAACAACATAGGAGGACAAGGGACACCTTAGGTAAAATTCTGGGAGGTGTGGGCACAGGGATGGGTTTAATTAATGGGGTAGATATAGAGACAATATACAGTAAAATCCAAGCTTTGGGATTTGATATAAGTGAGGGCTTGAAGGATCAAGTGGAAATAGATAAACTACTGCTACAGTTAAGTGAAAGACACACTGAGGTCATAGTTAACACAGACTCACATCTCATTGGGGTAATACAAGATTTAATTGCTGAGCAACTTAACTCTACATCAGAAGCTTCAATTGGTTTAGCTTGTACTCCGGCCCAAGCAGAATTGTCAGCCAATTTTAAAATGTTAATGCAGACATTATCCAGTGGCCATGTGCCTATAATGTTCTTCACTTCTAAACATGGCTTAACAGACTTTGCACTGGACAATACTAAATTGTGGGTTAATGATTGGCATGGGTATGCATCCTCTCTTATTCCAATATCAGGACTTCAAAAAGGTCTTCATAAATTGGTACCCTTAGGAATACCGATTTCTGACACTAAAGCCATGTTTGGCAAATTAAGGCATGATATACTTGTATTTACTAACAGGGGATGAGCACAAATGGATCTCTCACTATGTGGCCAACACCCTGTTATTAAAACATATCTTTGTTCTTGTGGGCAATATAGAGAGGTGACTACATCATGCTGGCACAACAATTCTCAATGTGAGGTGATTGTTGAGACTTTTACCTACTCAGGCTGTGTCATACATGGGTTATGGCAGAGTATGTTTCATGCTTTTACAGCAAGTGAACAAAATTCAGTGGCTTTTTGTTGATGGGTACCAGGGGAGTCAGGAATGGCCTAGAGGTCTATATTGTGGAGATAATCTGCATCTTTTAAACATATCATGTGTTGTATTTAACATTCCACTGATTACAGATCAAACATTCAGTTATAGTCCCACTGTGAATATTTCATTATTTCCTCCAAATTTAATTGATGCCTCAGTTCTGCTAAAATATGGCAAAGTATTGGAATCAGATAAGCATCTGCTGGAACAAATGAGGGAATCTGATGATCAAACTAAAATTGTGATTGAGCATTACCAGGGTCAAATTGAACATTTAGTTCCACATATAATTACTACAGCTAATAAGAATATATGGCATCGTATAGTTGGTTAAAGAGCAACTACAAACAAATTTGCACATTATTGTATTCATCCTGTTTTTATTGTTTTCTTGTGTCCTGTGATATGTTTTGTTGTACAAATTGTTCTTTTTTGTGTGCTGAAGCGTATGACTTCCAAGGCTAGACATATAATTCGGGAATTGAGATATATACACACATAAAAGGGAATGAGATATACACATATACACACACATTATTTCAGAGCCTAGTTAGTAATCAGAACCCCTATGCCACACCCATAAAGCCATAAGAAGATTTTCCACAAGATGCAAAGAGGATTTTGCACCTACAAGCATCCATCGCCACACATTATGCATCTGTGTTCTTCAAGACACAAAAGATGGGATATGTTAGAAGTGTTAGTTCTGAAATAATAAGACTTGGTTTCATTCTCTATCCAAAGGAAGTACATTTACATAACCAGTTCCAGCCAAAAGGCTGTTGATAGCATCCGACACAAACAATGTAAATGTAGATCAAAGAATGAGAACCTCTGTTCACGCAAAGCACCCTGCTGGTTTGTCAGTAACTGGACCTCATCAATCAGGTGTTGAATGAAGGCTGGAATTAACATTTGCCCAATAAATGCCATGGGGCAATCAGAGGTCAAAGATTCTATTATTGGAGATATACTGACATCTACAGGCCATCTGAGATGGAATTTTCCCCAAGCGGCAAACAATGATCCTACAAAATGTTACAATCTGATAGGCTGGGGCAATCTTCAAGGTGTGGCTAGGATGGATATAATTAGGCAACATTTACCAACCTGGGGCAGAATTATTAGTGGTAAAGGAAATAGGCAAGCTAGGATACACTACATTCATACCCTTAGACATTGGTTAAAGCCTTGTAACACAAGATGCTTCTCTCACTTTGTAATTGTATGTTAATTAATCTTTCATTTAGAAGTTTATACTGTTTTGGAGTTAATTTAAGCAGTCAGATGTATGTTAACTGGTGGTCAGGAAATACAGTTATAATTTCAGTATAAAAAGGGGAAGATTTAACACAATTCAAAAGCCTTGTCTGCATCTTGTTACCATTTCACAGTATTGGTAGCCCCTTGCTTTTGTTAAAACAGTTAGGGGAGCTGCAATTGTGGCAAAATTGGTTATGAAGCATCGGTAATAGCTAACATTCCCCAGGAACGCTCAAACTTGTCTCTTCCGAAGGGGTCTTGACCAAGCCACGTCCGACCATATCCTAAATATTTTGTTTCTGCGTGTCCGAGTTTACATTTACATATTAATCGTCGGACCCACTTTCCTTAATGTATCCAAGACTCTTTCTAATTTCTTCAAATGAGAATCCCAGTCAGAGGTATAAATTATTATGTCATCCAAATATGTAGACGCATATTCTCTGTGGGGATGTAGCAGCTTGTCTCTGAAAGGTTGCTGGGCCCCAAGTAGTCCAAACAGCCAGACATTATAATGGTAAAGCCCATCAGGGGTGCGGAGAGGAGTTTTCTCTTTTCCGGATTAGTCAGTGGGAAAAACCAATACCCCTTTGTCAGATGCAATGTGGACAGGAATCTGGTCTTTCCCAATTGATCTATAAGTTCATCAATTCTGGGAAGAGGATATGCGTCAAATTGAGATACCTCATTCAACTTCTGAAATCGCCACAGAAGCGTGTTGTCCCTTCAGGCTTTGGGATCAACACAATTAGACTGCACCATTTACTGTTGGATTCTTCAATTATTCCGGATTCAAGCATTTTCTTAATGAGGCTCTTACAGCAGGCTTAGTAATGATGTCATGGTGGACCTCATTGGTCCGTTCTGAATAAGCTGAAAAGACATTGCTATTATGGGTTAGCATTTGTAAAACTTCTCTTTGTAGTGGGGATAATTCTTGAGATATTGGTACTTCAGGAGGCAGTTCTATATTGGCAACAGAGGAAACAAAATCTACTTCACAGTCTCTCTCATGCCATGCTTTCAACAAATCAATATGATAGATTTGCTCTCGTTTGCAGTGATCAGGTTGTTTGAACTTGTAGTCAACTTCTCCAATGGTTTCTATGATTTCATAAGGTCCCTGCCATCTTGCAGGAAGTTTACTTTACACAGTAGGCACTAGTACCGTTACTTTGTCCTCTGGTTGAAATCGTCGGACCAGAGCTTTACGGTTATAGTAGGTTTTTTGTTACTCCTGGTGTAATGATATGGAATCACAAGGTTGTGGAGACCAGCAGCCAAGGTCAGCAATAATCCAGTTCAGCAATTTGTAGGTGAAACAGGAACAAGCTTTATTGAAGTGATCAGGAACCACACAATAATCTGGCAAGGATACAGAGACAGGAAGTGCCTTATATAGGCCAAGAACCAGACAGCTGACCAGACACAGCTGAAGAGACTTAGGTACTGATACTATTGCTAGCAGAGTCAAGCTTATCAGATCTCAATGAAATTCACAAAAGGCAGGCTGGCTCAGTGGTAGGGAAGAGGTATAGCAGCCTGGGGACCAGGGTTCAAAACCCAGCAGAGTCAATTCCTCACATTACCCCCGCCTCTATAGGTGCAGCCTCTGGATGCCCTATTACCCGGTTTAGAGGGTACTGCACATGAAAAGACCGAAGGAGATCAAGAGCGTGAATATTGTCCACTGGTTCCCACGAACTCTCCTCCTCACCATAGCCTTTCCAGCGAACCAGATACTGAAGCTTGTTACGGAAGATCCTGGAGTCAAGAAATGTTTTCACTTCGTACTCATCCTCACCATCCACGAGGACTGGAGGTGGGGCAGGCAGGGCTCGGCCAGGGAAAGTATTTTCATGAAAAGGTTTAAGCAGTGCAACGTGAAACACTGGATGTATTTTCATGGAATTCGGGAGTTGCAAACGGAAAGTGACAGCATTGATCTGAGCAATGATCTCAAAAGGTCCCATGAACCTTTGACCCAATTTATGAGAAGGAATCCGAAGCTTAAGATTCTTTGTTGACAGCCACACCTTGTCACCAACGTGATAGACTGGGGCCTCCTTTCTATGCCTATCAGCAGCTCTTTTGTAACATTCCTGAGCCTCCAAAAGAGTCTCTTTCAACAGTGCTTGGGAATCACGTAAGGCGGTTAGCCGGTCAGTGACAGCAGGAATGGAAGTAGTAATTGGGAGACTGACTAGAAAGGTCGGATGGTAACCATAGTTGGCAAAAAATGGGCTCAAAGAAGTGGAGCAGTGTTGGGCATTGTTATAGGCAAACTCCGCCGTGGGTTGAAAATCCAGCCAGTCATCCTGCAGGTAACTAATATAGCACCGCAAATATTGCTCCAAAGTCTGGTTGGTTCGCTCAGTCTGTCCATTACTTTGCGGATGAAAAGCTGACGACAGATTTACATTAATACCTAGATTAGAACAAAAATGTTTCCAAAAACGAGATGTAAACTGCACTCCCCTGTCAGAAACTACTTCATCGGGCACTCCATGTAAGCGAAATATTTCCCGAATAACCAGGTCAGCCGTCTGTTTAGCTGAAGGGAGACCACGAGCTGGTATGAAATGACCCATCTTACTTAACCTGCCCACAACAACAAGAATGGTAGTGTGTTCCTTAGAGGGAGGTAGTTCCACAATAAAGTCCATGGATATAGATCCCCAGGGACGATGAGGAATAGGAAGAGGCTGAAGCAAGCCAACAGGGGAT
The DNA here is from genome assembly GCA_027410445.1 of Discoglossus pictus. Classification (NCBI taxonomy): domain Eukaryota; kingdom Metazoa; phylum Chordata; class Amphibia; order Anura; family Alytidae; genus Discoglossus; species Discoglossus pictus. The sequence continues at coordinate 99,937,709 of CM050170.1, read as the reverse complement.
GAGCGAGGAGTCTTATGTCTGGCACATACATCACAAGAGGACACATACTTCTTAACATCCTCATGATACTTCGGCCACCAAAAGGATCGGGCAAGTAGAGTCTTTCGGATTCCTGAATGACCTGCTGGTTTTGAGTCATGGTAGAGACGTAAAAGGTCCAGTCGCACTGACTCCGGAGCAAACAGACGTTGTTGAAAAATCCAAAACCCATTAAGCATCGTCATATGGAGGTCACGAGGAGGATCACGAAGAACTGGGTCTTCAGCGTAGCCCTTTTTAATGCGAGACATCAGATCAGAAGGAAATGTAACTCCTATAAATATATCCTCCGGCAAGATGGTGGTCTTGGTTACGGTAGTATGGAGGGGGTCAGCTATTCTAGACAAGGCATCCGCCTTACCATTCTTGGAGCCAGGACGGTATGTAACCAAAAAATTAATTCTCGAGAAGAATAGGGACCAGCGTGCTTGTCTGGCTGACAGTCTCTTTGCTGATCGAATACATTCCAGATTTTTGTGATCTGTGAGGACAGTAATTGGATGGGTAGCTCCCTCCAAGAGATGTCTCCATTCGGTGAAGGCAGCTTTTATAGCCAATAGTTCTTTATTCCCTATGTCATAGTTTCTTTCTGCTGGCACCATCTGGCGGGAATAGAAGGCACACAGATGTAACAGCATCTTAGGTCCAGTCCTTTGAGACAGTATAGCACAAACAGCTGAATCAGAAGCATCAACTTCCACAATAAATGGTAATTCCGACTGAGGATGTACCAGGACAGGGGCAGAGGTAAACAGAGTCTTCAATCGGGAAAATGCGGTATCCACCTTATCGGACCACTGAAAAGGAGTCCCTTTACGTGTGAGTTCAGTGATCGGTGTAATAACGGCAGAGAAATTCTTAATGAAACGCCTGTAAAAATTGGCAAACCCCACAAATCTCTGAACATCTTTTTCATTCTTGGGGATGGGCCAGTCCAGCACAGCTTTAATTTTACTTGCGTCCATACTTAAACCTTTGGGAGTTATTACATACCCCAGGAATTGAATTTCTGTTTGTTCAAACTCACATTTTTCTAGTTTAATGTATAGGCGGTGGGTACGAAGGCGCTCTAGAACTATACGGACCTGTTTTCTGTGGTTTTCAAGATTATCAGTGAATATTAGGATATCATCCAAATATGCCAGAACAAACTGATCCAGGAGATCTCGTAGTACATCATTGATAAGATGCTGGAAAGTTGCAGGGGCATTACACAGCCCAAAAGGCATTACTAGATATTCGTAATGCCCGTACCTGGTTCTGAAAGCTGTTTTCCATTCATCATTGGGTCTTAAGCGAACCAGATTATATGCCCCCCGAAGATCAAGCTTCGTAAATATTTTAGCTGAGCGAAGTCTCTCCAAAAGTTCAGGAATCAGAGGCAAGGGGTAGCGGTTTTTAACAGTGATGTTATTAATGTCCCTGTTATCAACGCATGGCCGTAGGCTGCCATCTTTCTTTTCTACAAAGAAAATAGGAGCTCCTGCTGGAGAAGTAGATGGTCGAATAAAGCCTTTGGCAAGCTTTCAATTCAGGCTCAGAAAGGGAATATATACGGCCAAATGGGATAGCAGCCCCAGGCAACAGCTCTATTGGGCAATCATAAGGCCTGTGTGGTGGAAGCAGATCAGCATTCTTCTTATCACAGACATCTGCAAAATCACGATATTGTAGAGGAAGCTTAGTCAAGTTTGTAGCAACCATTTCATTAATTGTTGTGGCAACAGGTGTTACCTTAGAGGGTTGACAATTCATTAAGCAGTGTTCTGAAGGAAAGGACAAAGTTCTGATCTTCCAATCAATCTGTGGGTTATGCAGAGCAAGCCAAGGTACCCCCAAAATCACTGGAAACTGTGTTGAGGAAATTAGGTGGAAAGAGATAGCCTCATGGTGATTCACTTCCACAGTCAACATTAAGGGCACAGTCTCATGTGTAACCGGGCCTGATGTAAGTGGAGAACCGTCAACTGTCTCCATTAACACAGGTGAAGAATTAGGGATAGACTGAATTCTATTTCCTGCTGCAAATTTAATGTCCATAAAGTTTCCGCCTGCTCCAGAATCTATCATAGCTGTAGTTGAAATTTTACGATCACCACATTGCAACGTGATAGGCACCACAAAATGAGGATGTTGAGTCAACATACCCTCTTCACCATGAGCCAGAGAAAACAAGGGTTGTGTGACAGAATCCAGTTGATCTGAAATCTGGGATTGGTGTTGAATCTGTGCACCCTCAGCCGCCATAGCTATTGTTCTTTTGGATTTGCTAGGGCAATTGATGGCATAGTGCCCTGCACTACCACAATACAGGCATAAATTGTGAGTGCGTCGCCACTGTTTTTCTTCGTTGGATAATGGCCCTCTTATTAGATTTACCTGCATAGCCTCTGGCTCAGAGTCTGTAGGTGTTTGTGGGATCGGAGTAGAAGTTCTTGAATAGGAAATTGGAGTAGTACTTGGTCTAAAAGAGCCCTGTCTTTCCAATCTTCTTTCAGAAAGTCTCCGATCAATACGGATAGCCAAACGCACAAATGCATCAAAGTCAGCAGGAAGATCAACACGAGCTAGCTCATCTTTTATAGCTTCTGAGAGACCTTTTCTGAAGTGGAACCTCTGGGCTGATTGGTTCCAGGTAGTATCAGCAACCCACTGTCTGAATTCAGCAGCATATTCAGCCACCGAGCGCCTCCCTTGATGCAAATGAAGGAGAGTAGCTTCTGCTGTAGCACATCGATTTGGGTCATCAAAAACTAGGCACATGGCCTCAAGAAAGTAATTTAGATTACCCAAGACTGACTGTCCTGTTCCAGAAGAGGGGAGCCCCAAGCCAGGGCTTCATCTTTGAATAAGGAAAAAATAAATCCCACCTTCTCTCTTTCAGATGGAAATCGTTGAGGTAACATCATGAAGTGCAAACGGCATTGATTAAGGAAACCCCTACATTTTTTGCGATCTCCTCCAAACTTTTCTGGTAGGGGCAAGCGGGCATCTTGTGCAGGTGTAACAGTAGCAGCCGCGACATCTCGTGCCCTGTAGCTGGTATACTCACTGTGCATTGACTGCATTTTATTTTGCAGTTCAGCTATCTAGTCCTGCAGCACTTGAATGGTCTGTGCCTGGGTCTGCACATTTCTTGCAGTAAAAGCAACCTGTTGGGCCTGCAGTTCAGCTACCTGGTCCTGCAGCACTTGAATGGTCTGTGCCTGGGTCTGCACAGTTCTTGCAAATAAAGCAACCTGCTGGGCCAATGCAGAATCTGACCCAGCGGTCTCCATGAAAGGGCCAGATTATTCTGTAATGATATGGAATCACAAGGTTGTGGAGACAAGCAGCCAAGGTCAGCAATAATCCAGTTCAGCAATTTGTAGGTGAAACAGGAACAAGCTTTATTGAAGTGATTAGGAACCACACAATAATCCAAGAACCAGACAGCTGACCAGACACAGCTGAAGAGACTTAGGTACTGATACTATTGCTAGCAGAGTCAAGCTTATCAGATCTCAATGAAATTCACAAAAGGCAGGCTGGCTCAGTGGTAGGGAAGAGGTATAGCAGCCTGGGGACCAGGGTTCAAAACCCAGCAGAGTCAATTCCTCACACCTGGGCTCGTTCCATATGTTCTTTGACTAGAGGGCCGACTTCAGATTCAGGAGATCTCTCTTTAACACAAAATATTGGCCTTGAGGATTTTCTCTTCCCTGTACAGCTACTCATTCACCTCCGCCACATCCTTTCGTACATTACATAGGTGGATCATTTACCTTATCTGTTGCAAAGTTTTTCATATTTATAGAACAGGGTTGATCGTCTGCTGCCATATTGTTTAGTGTTTGTCATATCCTGTGAAGGAGATGTTACAGTTTCTGCCATATCTTCTCGGTTAGCCTGGGATGCTGCTAGAGCCTCCTCTCGGTCCTGTTTCTTCTTGATTTCTGTTCACATATTTTTCTTCTTCTGTCTCTTTTTTCTTGTTTTATTTACTTTCTCCTGACTGGGGAAAGGCTCTGCATCAAAGAAAGGGAAGATTTCTCCTAATGCCACAGGAGGGTTGAATTTGATGTCCTCTACATTATCAGAGTTTTCATGTATAAGCTTTTAAATAGTGGAACATTCCTTCCTATTACTACTGCATATGGTAGTCGAGGGATCATAGGTCCAGTAGCTTGGGCACATATACCCTTCACCTCAATACAGGAAGGTTTGATAGGATAAGCCAAAACGGTATCATATACACAAGCTATACCCATCTTTTTTCTGGCTTCCAGTTATCCACGGATACAACTTTTCTTGATAGGATGATCACTGCACTTCCAGACTCTATCAGTCCCATGACCTTCTTACCGTTTAACAGTATCTCAGTAGTGAATGGATGTTTTACCTCTGCTAGTCCAACTGTATTCATGAAGTCAGATTGACTTACATGTATCCCAAGCTCTCACTGCAGGTTCTTCACAGATAGGATAATGGGCAGCTATATATCCGCATTCCCCACATTGAAAGCATTGAATCTTCTTCCCAAAGGTGATCTGTTTTAGCCGTGGGCTACGAGGAGCATTTTCTTCCAATTTTCTTCTTGTGTAGTAATCCTGGTGTATACCCAAGGAATTGCCAGTGACCTTTTCGGTAGGCCAAACTCTTTCTAATCGTTCTCGCTTCCATGCCCTGGTTCCTTCTGCCCTGAGACCATCAGAAACACCTTTTACAGTCTGATAACATTTAATCCATTGACCAGTTCATCAATGGACTGAGGACTGCATTGGCCTACCAATTCTCCCATCTCATGTGGAAGTGCTCTCCGATAATGATCCATTACTAGAATTTCCACCATTTGTTCTAGAGAGTTACTTTCAGAGCAAAGCCACTTTCAAATTATATGTAGAAGGTCAAACATTTGTGCCTGTGCAGACTGGTTACTGTGGTATTTCCACTGATAGAACCTTTGGGCACGAATTGCTGGGTTCACCCCTGCTCTGGCGAGAATGTTAGCTTTTAATAAATAAACAACAATCAGAACACTGTTGTGCTTTCAGGCCATAGTATGCACACTGAGCTGCTCCTCTAAGGAATGGTGCCAGTATATCAGCCTAATGGGCTGTAGGCAAGGTTTCTTTTGAAGTAGTCCTTACAAAACTAGTAAATAAGTCTTCACATAATCTTCAGCAGTCAACTTTTGTAGAAAATGACTGGCTTTAATTTCTTTCACAGGTTCTCTTGTTCTTAAAAGTTTTTACAGAGAAGTTTGATTCTGAGCCACTTGGGAAGCCATTCACTTGTTAAATTCCTGTTTAGAAGTAGAATTCTGCATTAAGACCTTTACTATCTCTTCCATGCTGTCCTCAAAACCAATACCAAGAATCCAACTTCTAACACCAGTGTGGCAAGGCAACCGTCTCCCTTTGGGTCAATGTCCTGTTGTCTGACACTTCTGATGGAAGAACACAGGAAGCAGTTAAGTGCTTTTCAAACATTTAAATGTTTCTTCACCAGTGACATAACACGTCAGAAAATAAATAAAACAATTATTAAATAGGCCTAGCTCTTTCTGAGCACTACCTATAATTGTAGGACGGTTTCCCTCACTATCCAGGCTTGCATTCAGCTACTCTGCAGCAGTACAGAAGCATGCAGACTAATATACTTTATGTAATATAGTGGCCTTTATCCTCTGGATTTCAGGATTTCCAGTCAGTGGTCTTTGCTAGACAGCTTCACCCCTTTAGTCTCTCCAAACACACTGCTAAAGCAACACTTGAGTGGTTTAAGGGTAAACATGTAAATGTGTTGGAATGGCCTAGTCAAAGCCCAGACCTCAATCCAATAGAAAATCTGTGGTCAGACTTAAAGATTGCTGTTCACAAGCACAAACCATTCAACTTGAAGGAGCTGGAGCAGTTTTGCAGGGAGGAATGGGCAAAAATCCCAGTGGTAAGATGTGGTAAGCTCATAGAGACTTATCCAAAGTGACTTGGAGCTGTGATTGCCGCAAAAGGTGGCTCTACAAGGTATTGACTTTAGGGTGGAGAATTGTTATGCACATTGACTTTTTCTGTTATTTTGTCCTATTTGTTGTTTGCTTCACAATAAAAAAAAAACATCTTCAAAGTTGTGGGCATGTTTCTGTAAATTAAATGAGGCAGACCCTCAAACAATCCATGTTAATTCCAGGTTGTGAGGCAACAAAGCACGAAAAATGCCATGGGGGGGAATACTTTTGCAAGGCACTGTATAACCTAAAAGTTTTGTGGTTAGAATATGCTACAATAAAATCTAAGATCCTTAAGATGGGTGTATGTCTCACCTCAACCAACAAGGATTGGAATAATGTTACATATAAGGCCCAAACTATGCCTGTTACATATGTTCCCAAAATCCCTCCCATTGGGAATGAGCCTTTTAATCTCCTAGATTTTACTCGCAGCCAAGTGGCACATGGTAAAATGTTGGAGATCGAAACAGCCGTTTACATGGAGGGAAATTGAGAGGATGATGTTAAGAGACAGAGATTTGGAACAGGCTTGTCCCTCTGGGAAACTGAGGCAAAAAGCTATGGATAACAAATGGAAATTTTGGGATTCCTATATGGTTTAATCTCCTGTTCTTAAGCTCATAAAGAAGAGCATATTTTTCTTTTTTTCATTAAGTTTAAAATGACCAGAAAAAAACAACCCTTTATGTTTGTTTGTTTTAAAATTTTGTACAGATGTTTGATTGTTTTTGTGAATTTGTATGTTATTTTGTTTGTAATTGTTAAAAATATGAATAAAAAGATATAAAAAAAAAAGAAGGCATTGTCTCATCTTATGAAACCATTGGCCATGTTTTGGGAGCTTTGTTTATCTTAATCTGGGTGAAGAAACAACTCACATAATACAAGGAGGAGATATACAAAAAGGTGAAACTTGATGGACATTATGGCTATATCCAATCATAGAAGAACAGGTATCAATTTGCAAATGGCAGGTGGGGCCGAGAGTATAAAAGAGGAAACAAGAGGAGTAAAAATAAAAAATACAAAATAAAAGGGGAAAACTCTTATTACTAAAATAGACCCATTTACTTGTGATCACTCAACCAGCTTGGGTCATTTTATCAACTATACAAAAAAAGTAATTTTATTATAATTATTATTATTATAATATTGTGAATATTTATCTTTTTATTGTTTTATAAGAGAATCATTTTTAATCCTAAGGACGAGGCTCATCCATCCAGAGATATGAGGATTATTTTATAAATATTTATATTTTAATGATATTTTATATTTTAATGGTATGTTTCCATAGAATTGATGCCTTTAAATTGTGATGCTGGATAAAACTGCTTAGAGTCCCTTGGACTGTAACAAAATCCAATAAATCAGTACTAGGAAATGAAGCCACACTGTGCACTGGAAGGTTTGATCATGAAGCTGAAGCTCAAATATTTTGGCCATATCATGTGGAGACAGGATTTCCCAGAGAAGACTCTGATGCTGGGAAAAATGAAAGGTACACGAAGAAAGGGATGGCAGAGGTGTAAATGGATAGATAAGGTCATTGAAGAAATGAACCTGAGCTTTATGGAGCTCCGATGGGCAGTAGCTGACAGATGTGCCTGGTTTGCTGTGGTCGAAGAGTTGGACAAGACTGAACGAATAACCAACAAAAATGTTTAACTTATTTTCATGTTGTTGTTTTGGAGATATTATGAGGTTATCCTGGAATGATATGACTTCAAGCTCCACCCACATTCAATGGATAAGATGTGCTAGCCCAGAGTGAAGCAAAGCCAGACCACATGAGAAAAAATACTCCATAGCTAACACAGCTAATGACATTACAAATAATCTAAAATCACAATTTATCAAATTGAATAAACTGTATAATAAACAAAGTAGAGTATGGTGGGAGATTAACAGTATTGTAAATGATTTAAAAAAATGGACTAGTTACAAGAGGCCTAGGAATAAATGTATTTTTTCACCTTTTATCTGTTGACTGAAGATTTTGTTAAGAAATGGACCAGGCAGTTTTGAAGTACTCCCAGGTACTTATGAATCTTATTGTAGAATTGCAAAAATAAGGGTTTCATAATATAAGTGACTATATAAAACTTAAGATCTAAAAATATGAGAACAACAAAGATATACCTAATTTGCACTATTAGAAAATAAATTAAAATCTAACACTGAAAAATCTAAAAATAGTTTTTAGAGAAGCATAAGAAGCATGAGTGCTGCCGGCACTGGGGAGCTACAGTTCATTGAGGGAACCATAAATGCCAATATGTACTGTGACATACTGAAGCAGAGCATAATCCCCTCCCTTTCTGAGACTGAGTGTGAGGACAGTATTCCAACATGATAACAACCACAAACACACCTCCAAGATGGCCACTGCCTTGCTAAAGACGCTGAAGGTAAAGGTGATGGACTGGCAAAGCATGGCACCAGACCTAAACCCTACTGAGCATCTGTAAGGCATCCTCAAACGGGGGGGAGTGCAAGGTCTGTAACATCCACCAGCTCCGGGATGTCATCATGGAGGAGTGGAAGAACTCCAGTGGCAACCTGTCAAGCTCTGGCAAACTCCATGCCCATGAGGGTTAAGGCAGTGCTGGAAAATAATGGTGGCCACACAAAATATTTACACTTTGGGCCCAATTTGGACACTTTGACTTAGGGGTGTACTCACTTTTGTTGCCAACAGTTTAGACATTAATGGCTGAGTGTTGAGTTGCTTTGAGGGGACAGCAAATTTACACTGTTATACAGGCTGTACACTTACTACTTTACATTGTAGCAGAGTGTAATTTCTTCAGTGTTGTCACATGAAAAGATATAATAAAATATGTACAAAAATGTGAGATACTGTATGTATATGTATCACATGTCTGAGGGTAGAATAATTAAGTGTACATGTATGAGATGTCTGAGAGACGAAGGTCAAGTGAGTGCATATGTATGACATTTCTGAGGGATGAAGGTCATTGGTGAGTGCACATGTATGACATTTCTGAGGGATGAAGGTCATTGGTGAGTGCACATGTATGAAACTTCTGGCAGATGAAGTTTACAGGTGACTAAACATGTATCATATGTCTGAGGATGAAGGTCACATTTCAGTGTACATATAGCACATGTCTGAGGGATAAAAGATATCAGATTTGAAGGTCATAGGCGAGTGCACATGTATGACATTTCTGAGGGATGAAACATCTAAGGAATGAAGGTCACATTTCTCTGTACATATATCACATTAGAAATAATGGCTAATAATAACAATATCTGAATGTCATCATTGAGTGCATACATATGATATGTCTGAGGTATGACGGTCACAAGTGAAGGCATATGTATGACAAATATTTGTAAAGTTATATGTTAAAATACTATCTAGCACTATAAAAATAAGCTATTTATGATTGATAGATGTGAAGTCTTGAGGTGTAAAGGATAAATAATGCTCAGTGGGTCATCTCCTAACCCTAATGACACTCAGACTCTACAATACCAGACTACCCTGAGGTGTTATGGACATATAATGCTCAGTGGGTCATCTCATAACCCTGATGACACCCAGACCCCACAATACCAGACCATCCTGAGGTGCACACGACATTTAATGCTCAGTGGGTCATCTCCTAACCCTAATGACACTCAGACCTCACAATACCAGACTATCCTGAGGTGTAAATGACATAAAATGCTCAGTGGTTTATCTCATAACGCAGATGACACCCAGACCCCACAATACCAGACCATCCTGAGGTGTACAGGACATATAATGCTCAGTGATTCATCTCATAACCCTGATGACACCCAGACCCCACAATACCAGACTACCCAGAGGTGTAAATGACATAAAATGCTCAGGGAGTCATCTCATAACCTGATGACACCCAGACCCCACAATACCAGACCACCCTGAGGTGTACAGGACATATAATGCTCAGTGGTTAATCTCCTAACCCGATGACACTCAGACCCCACAATACCAGACTACCCTGAGGTGTAAATGACATAAAATGCTCAGTGGTTTATCTCATAACGCAGATGACACCCAGACCCCACAATACCAGACCATCCTGAGGTGTACAGGACATATAATGCTCAGTGTTTCATCTCATAACCCTGATGACACTCAGACCCCACAATACCAGACTACCCAGAGGTGTAAATGACATAAAATGCTCAGTGGGTCATCTCCTAACCCTGATGACTCTCAGACCCTACAGTACCAGACTATCCTGAGGTGTACAGGACATATAATGTTGAGTAGGTCATATTCTTTCCCTGATGACACTCAGAACCCAGAATACCAGACTACCCTAAGGTGTACATGACATATAATGCTGAGTTGGTCATTTCCTAACCCAGATCACACTCAGACCCCACAATACCAGACCATCCCCTGAGTACATCATAATTGATTATCAAGGAAAGGAAAGTCCTGATAAATGAAATAATCAGCCGAGAGGTGACAACACTGATATCAGGAGACTCTCAATTTAATAGCAACGCAGTCATATTAATCAAGAAACTCACTTATATCCATACAGCGTCACCAGAAACAAAATATGTCAAGGATCCGTCCATCTACTGCACTGATTGGCTGTTTTTTTTATTGCAGGGGATTGTGGGACTTGTAGTCCAGAGCATTCTTTCCGGGTTATCATTCACTTCCGGTACGTTGAAGACGGCGATTGTAAGATGATGTGTGTCATGCGTCTGTAATGGTACAGATTTAATAACAATTATAATGTGCAGTGACTGTTTGTATACATGAAAAACATAGTAACGTGTATCTGTACATATAGCAGGAGGGTTGCGTATCTGCATATACTAGATATAGCAGGAGAGTTGTGTGTCTGTATATAGTATATGCAGCAGGATGGTTTTGTATATAGTATATATATCAGGAGAGTTGTTTATCTGTATATAGTAGACACAGCAGGAAGGTTGTGCGTCTGTAAATAGTATATGCAGCAGGATGGTTTTGTATATACCGTAGTATATATATCAGGAGAGTTGTGTATCTGTATATAGTATACACAGCAGGAAGGTTGTTTGTCTGTATATAGTATATGCAGCAGGATGGTTTTGTATATAGTATATATATCAGGAGAGTTGTGTATCTGTATATAGTATACACAGCAGGAAGGTTGTGTGTCTGTATATAGTATATGCAGCAGGATGATTTTGTATATAGAGCAGGATAATTGTGTATCTGTATATAGTATATACAGCAGTAGTGTTGCGTATCTGTACATAGTATATACAACAGGAGTGCTGCGTATTTGTACATAGTATATACAGCAGTACGGTTGTGGATCTGTATCACATATATAGTTGTGAGCATACGGGCCGTTGCTCACGCTTGCGGGCTCGCGGGACCCACGCCAGGCCCACAACCCACCACACAGGAGTCCACCAGCCACCCGGACAGGCCTCTGACACCCACGGAGGAGGCTGGGAACCCCGCCCCCAGGGACAGGGCCGAGCCCGACATCCACGGCCCCCAGGACACGGTGAGCCTGCGGCCCTCGCATAGCGAGGGCAAGGGCCTCAGTTGCTGGGATGGAGCGCCCCATGCCAGCAACTGAGGCACACACTGGCTGATTATCCCACCGTCCGTGTACTTGCAGTGATTCCCCAGTGTGACATATGTGTAAGCCGGGCAGAAGAACAGCAGCTCCCTGAGTCTGAAGCTGCGCTGCCCTTGCCTCTGAAATTGCTCCATGCTTTCTGGGGGTCCCATGATGCAGGTATAAGGGGCTGGAGAGAGGCCTGTACTGTCAGAGTGCCTATGAATCATGCACCAGCAGCCGGCTCCAAGCCACGCCCCTCTGGAATAACCATGCCCACCTTTCCATTTAAGGTGGATTAGCAGAGTTACACTTAGAATTACCATTGATAAACTAATTGTTTTACTTATACACTGATCATTTACACCATTCTTATCCAGTGATATATAAAAACAATATTCAATATTACTTTTATATAATATATATATAAATAATGTGTGTGTGTGTATATATATTATGTGCGTGTATATATATAATGTGTGTGTATATTGTGTGTGTGTATATATATTATGTGCGTGTATATATAATGTGTGTGTATATTGTGTGTGTGTGTATATATATAATGTGTGTGTGTGTGTATATATAATGTGTGTGTGTGTGTATATATAATGTGTGTGTATATTGTGTGTGTATATTGTGTGTGTGTATTGTGTTTGTGTGTGTGTGTATTGTGTGTGTATATTGTGTGTGTGTGTGTATATATAATGTGTGTGTGTACATAATGTGTGTGTATATTGTGTGTGTATATTGTGTGTATATATAATGTGTGTGTGTACATAATGTGTGTGTATATTGTGTGTGTGTGTATATATAATGTGTGTGTATATTGTGTGTGTGTATATATAATGTGTATGTGTGTGTATATTGTGTGTGTGTATATTGTGTGTGTGTGTATATATAATGTGTGTGTGTGTACATAATGTGTGTGTATATTGTGTGTGTATATTGTGTGTGTGTGTGTATATAATGTGTGTGTGTGTATATTGTGTGTGTGTGTGTGTATATATAATGTGTGTGTGTACATAATGTGTGTGTATATATAATGTGTGTGTGTACATAATGTGTGTGTATATTGTGTGTGTGTGTACATAATGTGTGTGTATATTGTGTGTGTGTGTGTGTATATATAATGTGTGTGTATATTGTGTGTGTGTGTGTATATTGTGTGTGTGTGTATATATAATGTGTGTGTGTACATAATGTGTGTGTATATTGTGTGTGTATATTGTGTGTGTGTGTGTATATATAATGTGTGTGTGTACATAATGTGTGTGTATATTGTCTGTGTATATTGTGTGTGTGTGTATATATAATGTGTGTGTGTACATAATGTGTGTGTATATTGTGTGTGTGTGTATATATAATGTGTGTGTATATTGTGTGTGTGTATATATATAATGTGTGTGTGTGTATCACATATATAGTTGTGAGCATGCAAGCCCGCTCGAGTCGTTGCTCATGCTTGCGGGCAAAGCGAGGGCCGCAGTTGCTGGCATGGAGCGGCGAAGGCGCTCCTTGCCAGCAACTGCGGCCCTCGCAAAGCAACTGCAACCCTCACAAACTTTACATCGCAACGCAAACAACATACGAGACACGTTAACACACATTACGGACTCGCAAAAATCGTCCGCAACACGCGGACATGAAAAAATGAAAAACACAATAAATACACACAGCACTTACATAAAAAGCTTACCTACAGCAAGAGGGAGCAACCAGGACCTCAAAAAAACAACTTACACCTTTATTTAACTCAAAATAAAAGAGTTTAGACACTAAAAAATTCTCTAAGCAAGAGAAAAAATGGCCGCCGAACAAAACTAAAACGAGGCTACAGCACTCTAAACACATAAAACACCACCAGAAACTCGCAAAAACCACAAGAAACTTGCAAAACACCACAAAACACCTACGGATATTCCGCTAAGACGCATACCACACATTACCCACCATTTTAGAACAATGCGGAAGTACAAAACTTCGCTAACGGTTTGGTCTTGCGCACGCACACTTTTACACTGCACACATTCATAACACTTACACAGCAGCTCCACACCACTAATGCTGCAGCAACATCAAAACAGATTGCCAGCTCTTCAACACAATGCTTCCTGCATATATTACTTCAAAATACCTAAAGTATATTAATTTATTAATCTATCAGTTATTTTATTTTTATACACCAAACAGCATTAGCTCACTTACAATTTGATTGCCGTCATTTTTTGACGGGCAATTCGCTAGTATATTATATACATCTGGAGGGTTGTGTATCTGTTTATAGTATATACAGCAGGAAGCTTGTGTATCAGTATATATATCAGGAGGGCAATGTAACTGTAAATAGAATATACAGCAGGAGGGTTGTGTATCAGTATATATATATATATATATATATATATATATATATCTCAATCAGGATGGTTGTGGGATCTATCCCATTGTAAATTCGCCAGCACTGACAGCTGCAGTGCCAGCAAGTAGCCGCTAGATGGTGCTGTGGATATTTTGCAGTGCTGATGATATTTCACACAAGTTGTAACCTTAGAAGGTTACACTAACCCTCACCCTAACCCTCACCGTAACCCTGAAAGTTTACCTAACCCTAACTCTATGGTATGGGCACTGAAAATCGGCAGCACCATCTAGCACTGCTGCTGCCACTGCTGGTGAATTTTTGGTGAATTTGTAGAGGGAAAGTACGGGTTGTGTATCTGTATATAGTATATACAGCAGGAGGGTTGTGTATTGGTATATATATCAGGAGGGCTATGTAACTGTAAATAGTATATACAGCAGGAGGGTTGTGTATCAGTATATATATCAGGAGGGTTGTGTATCTGTATATAGTGTATACAGCAGGAGGGTTGTGTATCTGTATATTGTAAATACAGCAGGATGGTTGTGTATCTGTATATAGTATATACAGCAGGAGGGTTGTGTATCTATATTATATATTCAGCCGCAGGTTTGTGTATCTGTATATAGTAAATATATCAGGAGGGTTGTTTAGATGTATATAGTATACAGAGCATGAGTGTTGTATGTCTGTATATGGTAGATAGTGCAGGAGGGGTGTGTATCTGTATATTGTATATACAGCAGGAGGGTTTTGTATCTATATATAGTGTTTTTAAAGCAGGAGGTTTATGTGTCTGTATATAGTTTGTACAGCAGGAGGGTTGTGTATCTGGATATAGTATATTTAGAGCAGGAGGGTTGTGCTTCTGGCTGCAGTATATAGAGGAGGATGGCTGTGTGTCTGTATATAGAATATACAGCAGGGGGGTTGTGTATCTATATAGTATTTACAGCAGGAGGGTTGTGTATCTATATTGTAAATACAGCAGGAGGGTTGTGTATCTGTATATTGTAAATACAGCAGGATGGATGTGTATCAATATGTAGTATATACAGCAGGATGTTTGTGCATCTATATAGTTTTTACAGCTGAAGTGTTGTGTATCTGTATATTGTAAATACATCAGGAGGGTTGTGTATCTGTATATAGTATATACAGCAGGAGGGTTGTCTATCAGTATATATATCAGGAGGGCTATGTAACTATATATGGTACAGTGGATATAAAAAGTCTACACACTCCTGCTAAAATGTCAGGTTTCTGTGCTGTAAAAAAATGAGACAAAGATAAATCATTTCAGAACTTTTTCCACCTTTTAATGTGACCTATAAACTGTACAACTCAATTGAAAAACAAACTGAAATCTTTTATGTGGATGGAAGAAAAATAAAAAAATAAAAATAATGTGGTTGCATAAGTCTGCACACCCCATTATAACTGGGGATGTAGCTGTGTTCAGAATGAAGCAGTCACATTCCAAATCATGTTAAATAGGAGTCAGCATACACCTGCCATCATTTAAAGTGCCTCTGATTAACCCCAAATAAAGTTCAGCTGCTCTGGTTGGTCTTTCCTGAAATTTTCTTAGTCGCATCCCACAGCAAAAGCCATGGTCCACCGAGAGCTTCCAAAGCATCAGAGGGATCTCATTGTTAAAAGGTATCAGTCAGGAGAAGGGTACAAAATAATTTCCAAGGCATTAGATATACCATGGAACACACTGCACATCACCAAAAGAACACCATACCCACAGTGAAGCATGGTGGTGGCAGCATCATGCTTTGGGGCTGGTTTTCTTCAGCTGGAACTGGGGCCTTAGTTAAGATAGAGGGAATTATAAACAGTTCCAAATACCAGTCAATATTGGCACAAAACCTTCAGGCTTCTACTAGAAAGCTGAACATGAAGAGGAACTTTATCTTTCAGCATGACAACGACCCAAAGCATACATCCAAATGAATAAAGGAATGGCTTCACCAGAAGAAGATTCAAGTTTTGTAATGGTCATTTTTTTACAGCACAGAAACCTGACATTTTAAAAGGGGTGTGTAGACTTTTTATATCCACTGTATATACAGCAGGATGGCTGCGTATCTTTATATATTATATACAGCAGGGGGGCTTTGTATACATATATGATATATAGAGCATGAGTGTTGTGTGTCTGTATATGGTCGATAGTGCAGGAGGGTTGTGTATCTGTATATAGTTTATACAGCAGGAGGGTTGTGTATCGGTATATATATGGAGGGCTTTGTAACTGTATATAGTATATACAGCAGGATGGTTGCGTATTTTTATATATTATATACAGCAAGGGGGCTGTGTATATGTATATGATATATAGAGCATGAGTGTTGTGTGTCTGTATATGGTAGATAGTGCAGGAGGGGTGTGTATCTGTATATAGTATATACAGCAGGAGGGTTGTGTATCTAAATATAGTGTTTATACAACAGGAGGGTTGTGTGCCTGTATATAGTGTAAATAGAGCAGGAGAGTTGCATATAGTATATACAGCAAGAGGGTTTTGTATCTGTATAAAATATATAGAGCAGGTGGTTTGTGTGTCTCTATATAGTATGTATAGCAGGAGGGTTTTGTGTCTGCATATAGAATATTTAGAGCAGGCAGGTTATGTGTCTGTATATATTTTGTACAGCAGGAGGGTTAAGTATTTGTATATAGTTTATCCCTTGTACAGCACTAAGGAATATTTTGGCGCAATACAAATAAAAGTTAATAATAATAGTATATTTAGAACAGGAGGGTTGTGCTTCTGGATGCAGTATATAGAGGACGAGGGTTGTGTATCTATATAGTATTTACAGCAGGAGGGGTATGAATCTGTATATTGTGAATTCAGCAGGATGGTTGTGTATCTGTATGTAGTATATACAGCAGGAGGGTTGTGTATCTATATAGTATTTACAGCGAAGGGTTGTGTATCTGTATATAGTATTTCCATCAGGAGTGTTGTGTATCTGTACATAGTGTGTAGAGCAGGAGGGTTGTGTATCTGTATATAGTATATACAGCAGGAGGATTGTGTATCTGTATATAGTATATACAGCAGGAGGGTTGTGTATCTGTATATATTAAATACAGTGGGAGGGTTGTGTATCTGGATATAGATGAGGATGGCTGTGTGTGTGTGTATATATATATATATATATATATATATATATATATATATATATATAATATTAATTATACATCAGGAGGGTTGTGTGTCTGTATATAGTATATACAGGAGAGGGGTTGTGTGTCTGTAAATAGTATATGTAGAGCAGTAGGGTTGTGTGTCTGTATATAGAGCAGGAAGGTTATGTATCTCTATAGAGCAGGAGAGTTATGTATTTGTTTATAGTATATGCAGCAGGAGGGTTTTGTGTCTGTATATAGTATATACAGGAGGGAAGTTGTATATCTGTATATAGTATATACAGCATGAGGGTTGTGTATCTGTATATAGTATATACAGCAGGAGGAGTGTATATTTGTGCATAGTATATATAGGAGGGGAGTTGTGTATCTGTATATAGTATCTACAGCAGGAGGGCTGCATATCTGTATATAGTATGTAGAGCAGGAGAGTCATGTATCGGTATATAGTATATAGAGCAGGAAGGTTGTGTATCTCTATACAGAGCAGGAGTGTTTTGTATCTGTAAGTAGTATATAGAGAAGGAGGATTGTGTATCTCTAGGCAAAATAGAGGTGTTTAATCAGAGAACAAACTAACCTTAATAGGTTAGTTCTGTGGACATGATAATCCACTCTGAGAGCAACCTCTTTTAGCTCACTTGTGCCCTTCACAGGGACAAATATCCTGTAGTATATCAGTCTGGTCCCACTCACTAGAGTGGTCCAGCACCGAAATACCAGGCAATTCTACCCTGAACAGGACAAACAGCAAACCCACTTTCCGGGGACTGGGACCAAAAAGTGTTTTTATACTTCTCTTCTTGTTTGCTATAGATGAACACAAAGTGCTGATGGATGAGAATCACCAGACACAAAGTATTGTGGGAATGTCAGGACCCAGAAGCTCAGGTAACTCAGTTAAAGGGTCTCTGTTATATTTACAACATGTACTTTTGAAGAATTTAGGTTAATAATAGGCAAAATGTTTTAATACAAATTAAATAAATACAGCTTTTTTTAATCTACTATATGTAGTTTTTGCTTTTTGCCAGACATTTGCCTATTTCATATTTAAAATAGTTACTTGGAAAGAACCTTGGATGAAGACAGTATCTCTATTCAGGTCTCTTGAAAGTCTATCACAATGATGTGGAACGAACAGTAGAAGTAAATGGAAATGTAACTCACAATAGAACATCCTTTAGAGATGAAAAAGCAAATGATAGTACACAGTAAAGGATAATTGCACATAATAGTGAATACATTAAATTCATTACCTTTTTATAGTGTCTGATACAATACCTGTGTAACTTTAAATCTCTAACCTTTAATCTTAGTATTGACTTTTATCCATTGTGTATAAAGGCACCTGGTCACCAACCAATACATATCATGACTATTAAATATTATTACGTATGTGTGTATGTATATACTATTTATGTATGTGAGTGTATGTATTGTTTTTACTTGTCCTATATATGGTGCTGCGGAATATGTTGGCTCATTATAAATATAAGATAATAATAATAGTGTTTTATTTTCTGAAAATATGTTATTTTGATGTTTGACATTTTTACCAATGATAAATACACATAAATGCTGTACCATTGTAAGTAGCTTATATATATATATATATTTGTACAGGTAATGATAAAGAGAAGCCAACTATTTTCTCAAAGCTTGATCCAGGAGAAGAAGAGATGAATGTGAAGGGTCATCCGCAGATTAAGGAGGAGGAGATTCCTATAGATATCAGTGAAGGTGAGCAGTACGGTCTTTACAAAATAGAGATTGTGATAAACATTATGGTCCAGGTTTATCAAACGGCGAAGGTACTTTTGACTTGGCTTAATTCACATCAATATGCCCCGATAATCCAACATTGATATCAACAATTCATCAATTTTATATGGAATGTGAATTTATCAGTAGTAATTTTCATATTTATGTGGAGTATCGCACATTGTAATGAATGGAGCATTTGATAGGTTTGCAGTAGATAGTGTATCTGTTAATGGGAGGTGTATTACAATAGAAATGGTTATTTTACATATATTTACAGTATGTGTGTGTGTGTATGTATTGTGATGGTGTGTCACCAGAGGGCAGTAGAGAGCCCTTCAAGACTTTTCCCCAGGAGTGAGATGGTTAAGAAGATCCTTAAAAAACTTGGGTGTGGCTGCAATCAAGACCTGCTGCTACCTCCAGTTGGAGGATTGTTTGGAAGTGTGGTCCCTGTCAGAAGCCTGTCTGTGAGACAGAGTGTGGAGCTGCAGGCAGAGAGGTGTCTGGGACACACAGGCCCCAGTAAAGAAAGGCCTAAGCTGGAGTTTGTGAGCAGAGGCAGATGCTCACAATATGAGAGCCTGGAAAGTTTGCAGTCTATGAGGAGACCCCAGAAAGCTGATTACCCAGGAGGGGAACAGCTGCAGAGAGAGAGAGAGAGAGAGAGAAGGACCTGAGATTACAGGTAAGTGAAACCCCTGAAGAGGGTGAAGTCTTTAAAGACACAGAGAGGCCTGTGATTACAGGCAAGTGAAACCCCTGAAGAAGGTAATGCTGAACAAGAGAAGCCAGTATTAAGTATTGGGACTGTATATAATGAGAGCTGCAAGGAAACTATATTACTTTTCTGTTCATGTTATTTCCATGTGCTGACTGGATCTTAATAAAACATGGAGTGGAATGAAATGCCTCCTGTGCCTAAAGAGTTGGTTAAAACAGGGCACTGACCCCGCAAGTGGTAGTGACTCTGTTACATTATGGTGGCAGTGGTGGGATGGAAAATTGTCTGTGTTAAAGAAGACAGCCCACAGTACAGGATAATGGAGGAACTATTGAAATCCCTGGCAGATGCCACTACATGCCAGAAAGGGGGCGGAGCTTGTGAGCAAGAAAACCAGCAGAAATGGCTGAAAGAAATTGCAGAGGACAGAGTCCATACTGCAAAAGATGATAGATTAAGAGATGCTGCTGCATGTCTGTGAGGGGCCACAGAGAAATGTCAGAGACAAGCAGAAGAAGATATAATCCGCATGAGTGAGGCCACAGAGCAGAGGCGGAGACAACCGGAAGAGGACAGAGTCCAAATGAAAGAGTTTTTTGAGGCACAGAAAGGGCAGCTGCAGCAATTGAAGTCTGCAACTAATACTGTGGTTACAGAAGCAAGTGGAAGCATGAATCCTAATCGCTTCCTAAAGAGAATGACCGCTCAGGATGACATTGAAACATATCTCCTGAACTTTGAGACGATTGCCACTAGGAAAGGTTGGCCTAAAAAGCCCTGGGCCACAGTCCTGGTCCCTATCTGTGTGTAGAAGCACAGAGAGCATATTGTGATTTGCCTGAAGAAAAGGCAATAAATTATTGTATCCTGAAAGAAGAGATCCTTGACAGAGTAGGAGGGAAAAGAGTACAGAGACTGCACTCCTTGTATTTTTTTGACAGACAGGATCATCGCTACCCAAGGGGCATGCTTGTCTGCCCAAGCTTAAAATGCAGTTTCCCTGTTAAGGAAAGGCAAACCGAGCCTGATGCAGTAGGAAATCAGGAGTTAGAGGCAGCAGAGAGAGCCACTGTGACGGCTGAGAGCGCAGCAGAGAGAGCCACTGTGACGGCTGAGAGAACAACAGAGAGCGCAAGTAAGATTGCTGAGAAAGTAGCAGAAGTTGCTGAGAAAGCAAAAGAGACTGTTGATGCTGATAAAGTCATTGAGGAAGAAGGGAACCCAAACAGATGTGGAAATCTTATGGACAAGAGCAATGAGAAGGCCTCCATAAGAGACCTGGACAGACACAGCCACCTGTCCTTGGTGAATACTCCTGAGGTAGAGAGTAT
The DNA here is from genome assembly GCA_027410445.1 of Discoglossus pictus. Classification (NCBI taxonomy): domain Eukaryota; kingdom Metazoa; phylum Chordata; class Amphibia; order Anura; family Alytidae; genus Discoglossus; species Discoglossus pictus. Next base: position 99,916,756 of record CM050170.1, on the reverse strand, counting down.
TAGAGAAAGAAAGTGCCTGACAAAGATGACAAAGATCTCTGACCTAGAGAAAGGAGAGACCAAGTTGATGAATATAGCCAGTGTTCTTACAAAGGAAGAATGTCCTAAATATGATGAAGACACTGGAAACCTTACTAAAGGGAAAGCTAAGGAAGAAAAGAGTCTGGAGATTGAGATGGTGAAAGACGAACCAAAGAGGACATATGAAGCAGAGCATGGAGATGTGTCTTTATAAAACTATGAAGTATCCCAAGAGCATTTGCGGACCAAAGCGTGACGACGATTCATGACAACTATTATATGTGATATATGTCACATATATAGTTGTGAGAAATACGGGTTGTTGCTAATGCTCGCGTAACAAGCCCGCCACAGTTGCTGTTGCCTCGGCCAATTTAGGACCTTAATGTGCTTCTTCTTGAGCCACTCCTTTGTTGTATTGGCTGTGTGTTTTCGTTCATTGTCATGCTGGAATACCCTTCCACGACCCATTTTCAATGCCCTGGCTGAGGGATGGTGGTTCTCACCCAAGATTTGACGGTACATGGCCCCGTCCATCAAACACCCCCAAAGCAAAATGTTTCCAACCCCATGTTTGACAATGGGGATGTGTTCTTGGGGTCATAGGCAGCATTCCTCACCCTCCAAACACGGTAAGTTGAGTTGATGCCAAAGAGCTCGATTTTGGTCTCATCTGACCACGACACTTTCACCCAGTTCTCTTCTGAATCATTCAGATGTTCATTGGCAAACTTCACACCTGTACATGTGCTTTCTTGAGCAGGGGGACCTTCCGGGCGCTGTAGGATTTCAGTCCTTCACTGCGTAGTGTGTTACCAATTGTTTTTTTGGTGACTATGGTCACAGCTGCCTTGAGATCATTAACAAGATCCTCCCGTGTAGTTCTGGGCTGATTCCTCGCCGTCCTCATGATCATTGAAACTCAATGAGGTGAGATCTTGCATGGAGCGCCAGACCGAGGGAGACTGACAGCTATTTTGTGTTTCTTCCATTTGCGAATAATCGCACCAACTGTTGTCACCATCTCACCAAGCTGCTTGGAGATGGTCTTGTAGCCCATTCCAGCCTTGTGTAGGTCTACAATCTTGTCCCTGACATCCTTGACAACTCTTTGGTCTTGGCCATGGTGGAGAGTTTGGAATCTCATTGATTGATTACTTCTGCGGACAGATGTATTTTATACAGGTAACAAGCTGAGATGCTCGTTGCATGTATAAAAGACACCTTGGAGCCAGAAATATTGCTCATTGATAGGGGATCAAATACTTATTTCTCTCACAGACCTGCAAATAAATGTAAAACTTTTTTGACATGCATTTTTCTTTTTCTTTTTTTTTGTTATTCTGTCTTTGTCACTGTTAAAATACACCTACCATTAACATTATAAAGTGATCATTTCTTTGTCAGTGGACAAATGTTCAAAATCAGCAGGGGATCAATAAATTAAGTTAATTAATTGTTAATTAATTATGAATCATCAATTGTTTTTTTGTGTTTATTAATAATTAATTGATCCAGAAAAAGGCAAACAGAAAAAAAAACAAGTCAAACTTAGCCATCGTCTCAAAGGGAAAAAAAATTAATTCTTTCCTGACCCCAGATACTGGTGATCGGATTTCTCCCTGGATCAATACTCTCTCTCTAATTATCCAGAATAACCCTGAATTCCCTTTTTAATTAGAAATAAATCCAGTTCCCTTTTAAAGTCATCTATCGAATCCGCGGTCACCACCTCCTCTGTGAAGAACCCTTTTCTTTCTTTAAGGTGGAATCTTTTTACTTCTAACCTCAAGGGATGTCCTCTTGTCAGTTGAAACCCTCTTGGCACAAAACGCTCCCTTGACAAATCTTTATACTGACCCTGGATGTTTTTATATAAGGCAATCATATTTCCTCTTAAATGCCTTTGTTCTAGAGAAAATAATTTATAGCATACTCCTACTAATATATTGTTTTGGAATTTGCTGCTACGCTATTTAACTCTACCCCCAAACATTCAACATTATCGCTAGTTTCGCCATAAATATCTTCTCTGACTATAGGCTTGAATTCAGGCTTAACATACAGACAAATCCCTCCTCCTCTTTTAGCATTGCCCCTATCTTTCCTAAATAGGTTATAACCATCCAGATTAACAGTCCAGTCATGAGATTCATCCCACCACGTTTTGGTAATGCCTATTAAATCCCATTTTTCATTAATTTCTAATAATTCTAACTCCCATTTTTCCTGGCAAGCTTCTGGCATTAGCAAGCATACATCCTATGTTATGAGTTTGTAGTTTTGTGGCGCCACTATACTTGAGTTACTAAGTAATACCTCCCTATTGATTATACTTCCCCTCCCCCTATCTCCTCCACTATGAGTTGTTAATTCATGCCTTATACCCTCTACACTTTCTACCCCATTACTTATATCTAGTCCCTTCCCCCCACCTACTAGTTTAAACACTCCTCCAGGTTTTCTACCATCCTATCCCCTAGCACAAAAGCTCCCTCATCAATAAGGTGCAATCCATCCCTGATGTAGAGATTGTCTTGAAGTGAGAAGTCAGCCCAGTGCTCTAAAAACCCATCTCAGAAAATACTACCTTAGGGGTCCTTGCCTTCAGCTTATTACCTAGTTCTCTAATATCATTCTTTAGGACACTCCATCTTCCACTAACTTTGTCATTCGTACCAACATGTACCAAGACCGTTGGTTCATTTCCAGCCACTCCCGATAATTTGTCTACCCGATCCACAACATGCTGAACCCGAGCACCCGGGAGACAGCAAACTGTTCGATTGCTGGGATCTGGGTAACAAATAACCCTTTCTACCTTCCTAATAATAGAGTCCCCTACCATCAAAACCTATTCTGCCCTCCTACTCCTCCAGTAGAACTGTTCTCCCGGCTGTTAGAGGGAACAGCTCTATCTAGCATTGCCATTCCTGAATGGACATCCCCAACAGTTTAACTCATTCTGGCAAATCTGTTGGTGTTTGCCAACTCAGAACGGGCATGTCTCCTCCTGTTTCCCCTGCTTCCCCTTCTAACTGTAACCCAGCTACCTCCCTGGACATCCTCACTAGCCCCAGCTCCACCCTCCATGCTAGGCCCAGCTAAACTGTGCTCAGTGAGCACAAACTCCCTTTCCAGTGGAATATCAGTAAGTGCTGCAATTCTCCTCTCCAGTTCTCCAATTTGAGCTTCCAGGGAGGCAACATGCTCACACCTGACACAGAGGTATGGACCCTGGATCATCTCTTCCAGTATTGCATACATGTGAAAGGATGTACACTGAGTGAGGTTGCCACTGGACTGACTCATAATTATTGTCTACAAAAATTCAGTGGATTTAGAATAGAAAATAATATATTTGTCTAAAGTTTTATAAGCCGACTATTTTAAGCCTATTTTACCACAAAATACTGGGAAAACTTAGTGACTCGAGTATAAGCCGAGGGTGTGAAATGTGCTGCCCCCTGAGTCCCTCTTATGCCCTCTGTGTGCCCTCCCTGCCCCTTTCTTGTGTCTCCCCTCTCTCTCTCCCCTGTGTTTCTTCCCCCCTCTCCCTCCCCTGTGTCTCTTCCCCTCCTCTCCCTCCCCTGTGTCTCTTCCCCTCCTCTCCCTCCTCTGTGTCTCTTCCCCCCTCTCTCTCTTCCCTGTGTCTCTTCCCCCCTCTCCCTTCCCTGTGTTTCTTCCCCCCTCTCCCTTCCCTGTGTCTCTTTCCCTCCCCCTCCCTTATCACCCTCCTCAACCCCCTCCTCATCCTCTTTCCTCAACCCCCCTCCTCATCCTCAACCCCCCTCCTCATACTAAACCCCCCCTCCTCATCCTCAACCCCCCTCCTCATACTAAAACCCCCCTCCTCATCCTAACTCTCCTCACTTTACCCCTCTAAATACCTCCATCTTCAGCTGCTCCTCCGCTCCTCCCGGCTGCGTCTTGACCCGGCCAATGCTAATGACGTGACACATATGTGATGTCACGTCATTAGCATATGCTGGGTCCCGACGCAGACAGAAGGAGCACGGAGGAGCAGATGCAGATGGAGGTAAGGGAGAGGGGGAGGTATTTAGAGGGGTAAAGTGAGGAGGGGGGTTGAGGATGAGGAGGGGGGTTGAGGTTGAGGATGAGTAGGGGGGGTTGAGGATGAGTAGGGGGGGTTGAGGATGAGGAGGGGGATTGAGGATGAGGAGGGGGATTGAGGATGAGGAGGGGGGTTGAGGATGAGGATGGGGGGGTTGAGGATGATAAGTGAGGGGGAGGGAAAGAGCCACGAGGGGGAGAGAGATATGGGGGGAGAGACACAGGGGGGGAAAGAGTGACTCGAGTATAAGCCGAGGGCTGAAAAACTCGACTTATACTCGAGTATATACAGTATATATATATATATATTTTTTTTTTCCTTCTTCCTTTTTTTGCACTATAATCTGCTCCCCCCCCCCCCATTTTATTTGAACTCCCTACTATTTTATTTAAATGCCTACACTTTTACAAGAATTGCACTCCCTCCTTTTATTTAAACTACTACACTTTTACTAGAACTGTACTCCCTCCTTTTATTTAAACTCCTAGTATAAGTGCAACTCTAGTAATTTTACTAGAATTGCACTTATACTAGAAGTGTTCACAAGTTCGCCCCTTCTCCTGTTTTTATTAACTTCTGCCTACTCACCTGGACACAATTAGTGCACTCTGCAACTCATCAGCCTTTACTTGCAAGAAGTAAACTCCACTTGCAAAAAACATCAAGACTGATAAAAGACTATATTCGCTGTTCTGCGGGTGCTAATACTTTGTGTAACCTAAGTTTTTATACGCATGTCTGCTGTGATATGCATTTTATTCCTGTTGATATAATGTTTTAAAATAGAATGTCATTTGGTGAGTGCTTAATAAAAAAATACAGGGTTTTAACCCTGCAGACAGAACCTCTGACCAGTTCCAGTAGCCCATCGGAATACCCTAGTCCGATCCCAGCCCAGAAGCTTAACCGCTGGCGGGGAGCGAACCTGTGGCAGCCCGATTCCAGCTCCATAGACTTGTATGGGCTGTCTAAGAGGGTGTGTATTGGTACTGATTCAGTTGCTTGCCAGAAATATTAAGGTTTGGAGTGAGAGAGGTATCTTGGACATATTACTATTGCATAGGCTGAATAGCAGTTAGTCTCCTGCAGCCAGCTAAAGTTCTCTTTGCGACTGTCACTGTTGCCATGGTAACCGGTAGAACCACAGTTTTGCCATAGAGAATCTTGAGTGAAGGGTTGTTGTCAAAATCCCCCCCTCCCCCCCAGTCCATTCACCAGGCACTCTTCAATAGCCGCAAAGCTAACCTCTCTGGGAATCGGCTTCTGACTGAGGTACGCAATTGGGTGCTCCTCGCCCAGGGCATCCACCTGACTCAAAGCCCCCCTGAAGCATGTGTGGAGGCATCTGTCAGGACCGAGAAAGGGTGAGAGAAATCCAGGGCAACTAGGACCTTGTGGGAAGTTAGGGCAGCCTTCAGGTCACCGAAGGATCATTCACATTCGGGGGTCCACTGTACGAGGCGTGGCACCCTCTTTTTGGTGAGGTCCATCAGTGACATTTTCAGGGTACTATAATGGGGAATAAACCAGTGGTAATACTATGCGGTATCTAGAAATGCAAACATACTCACTGGGGCGGGACACTGCTCTTTTGAGACTATCTTGGCCGTAATCTCCCACTCAGATCAATGCTGAGCAACGGTGCGCCTGATTGGCCAAACTAATCAGATCAATGCCGAGCAACAACGCTCCTAATTGGCCAAAGTACCAAAGGCAGTACCAAAGTTGCGCAAATAATGTTTCTTCATGTAAACGTTTCATTGTGATTACTTTGTTCGGTAAAACCATATAAAAGATTTAAAAAAAAATCTGCTCTCTCTGGTACACATAGTAAGTTCTGTCTCCTTTGCCTTTTCAAGCCCAAGGAAGAGCAGATCTTGACACAATAGTTTTTTTTTTTTGGCCTAGATCAATTATGTAGTCCACATATTACAAAGATCAGAGAAAATCTAAAATGGTTGAACTTGATGGACTAAAATTATTTTTTCAACTTCAATTACTATGTAACTATTGTTATATTAATAATAATTGTTTTATTACCAAATTATTATTATTGAACAATTAACATAAATGTTATTTTTATTTATGTATTATTACTATTACTGCTATATTATTACTATTATTACAAATATTCATGGGGCTCTTATTACAATTATTATATTTATTATTGTTCTTATTATAATTAAAATAATTTTTACATTTTATTATAATTTTACATGTTTTTTTTCCTCCATTATTTCTCTTAAATACATTGCTCTATTTAATTACAGCAGCTTAAGAAAATAAATATCTTAATTGTGTTAAAGAAAATAATTGGTGGTGGCATGTTTAAGCTCTTCTCCACCCCTTGTGCTGCCGAATTGGATGCAGCGTTTTCCATTAAATTGGCGTACTTGATAAGTACCCTCTTGCATATAGAGTGGCATATTACTGGCTGTAATGGATGGGGCATTTCGATACACTGGTTGATGAATCTGGGCCTATATACTTAACATAATAATTGATAATGGGTTGTTGTAGTTTTTTGTCTTGATTCCTGTAAACAAAACTTTATATACAAATATTAAAGGGACTTTGAATTTATAAGCTAAGATGTAGTTACATCTGAATGCTGATTTTTCCCATATAAGGGAGACTTAATTGGCATTTTGTTACAGGACTACAGTAGGGGCGGATTCAGTCTGATATGTAGTTGAACAAGTCAGTTAAAAATTGAGATTCCACCATGAATGGGCTCCATTCCATAGGGCATGTTTTTTGGAGACTACCATTCTCTGGTTGCATCTCTTACATTTGTTTTCACTTTTGTAGAAATCCTATCATTTTGCATGATGAATTCTGCCTTTAAAGTTTATGATCTAAATCTAAGAAATGTTAGTGATTACAGATTCCTTGATATGCCATTTTGTGTGCTTTTTTTTTTTTGTGTGTGTTAAATAAAGCTCTACAAACTATTTGATTCTCTCTTTGATGACCAGGACTCCACAATGATGATCTGCACATTGTGACTGTTAAAGAGGAAATAGAGGATGAGAGTGAGGACAATGACATTCAACAAATAGTAATTGGTTCAGATATGTTTGCAGGTGAGTCATAATAATAAATTATTTCATAATAATAATTGCTTTCCCGGTAGCTCCCTCTCTACCCACCACTTCCATCAACTGGAAGTTACAGGGTTACTATGTGCATATTTATTCTGACTACTTACACTACTAGCGACTTGCCCGTCAAAAATGACGGGGCAATAACATTTTAAGCCATGGCAATGCTGTTTGACACACAATGTAAAGCTTTTTGTACTCTGAGGACCTTCAGCGTTCATTGCGAGCCTCGCGCTGAGCTCTTTTGGCGCTCATCGCATGGCTCACTATGAGCGCCTTCGGCGCTCATATGGAGCCGCTCAATTTGAAGCTATGGCAATGCTGTTTGACACACAATGTAAAGCTTTTTATACTCTGAGGACCTTCGGCGTTCATTGTGAACCTTCAGCGCTCATATCGATCCGCTCGTCTCATTTACTTTTTTTCCTATGAGCGCTTTGTGCTCTCCTGACAAACCCAGATATATATGTCAATTTTTTTGTATAATTATTAATTAATTATTTACTTAATAAAATAATATACTTTACCTATTTGTAATTGATAGATGAAGCAATGAATAGCCTGAAGAGCTAAGTATCTATTTCTATTTTCCTGCAGCATACAATTTACATTTGGCCTGTTGGTGTTGTGAGGAGAAAGTGTCATCAATGTCCCAGCTATGCATTAGAAATATGGTGGGTGCGCAAGGGCAAACAGTTGCTTTAGTTGTGTAAATCTCCATTTGAGATTCATAGTGTTAGTGTTGTAAAATGTCGTTCTGTATGTGCTACACGCGTGTGGACCATTTTCCGTCCTGGCTAAGTGTGTATTTTACTACCTTGTACGTCCCTGGCAAAAGTCTATATTTGAATTTGAATATACGCATTTCATCCGTTAACCTCGTATTTTTGCAACCTAGTATAATTTTTTCCCTAAGCTCCGTGGGTCGTAATTAAAAGTCCTTGTCAGTGTTTTTTGAGCTTTGGGGTCGTTGAGCTTTGTTTTCATTTTTTTTTTGCCGCAAATTTTTTTCTCGCTTAGCCAATTTTGAGGTGGCGAAACTGGCAAAAATTGCCTTTAATTTGCGTGCAACCTCACCCCAGAGATCCTGGCTGTCCCTCCGTGCTGTGTGTGATGTCTTTGTATATATATATTTTTAAATTTTCATTGTTTTTTGTGTTTTTTGTGCTGTACGCGTTTCGGCCGTCAAGTTTGTATTTTTGTGACCTCGTATTCAAGTCCCGTGGCTCGTATTTTTTTTTTCTAAGTCCCGCGGCGTGTTTTTTTTTTCTGCTAAGTCGTGCTTTTTGGGTTTTATTTGTCCCGGGAGTGAGGCGGCGTAGAGCCTCCACCTCCGCAAATGCTTCACGAGGGTCCGCATTTGCGGCCTGCAATGTAGCCGACGTTGGAGCCTCCACCTCCGCAGAGGCGGCCCCTCGCTTTTGCATTTACGGCCTGCAATGAGCCTTCATCATGTCCCACTCTCTGTGACCTTATGGACCGCAGCACGCCAGGCACATCTGTCAGTCACTGTCCCTCTGAGCTCCATCAAGCTCATTTTTCTTACTTCAATTACCTCCTCTATCTATCTCCACCTCTATGGTCCCCTTCTTCATGTGCCTTCAATCTTTCCCAGCATCAGAATCATCTCTAGGGAATCTTGTCTTCTCATGATATGTCCAAAATATTTGAGCTTTAGCCTCATGATCAAACTTTCTAGTTAACAATTTGGCTTAATTTCCTGTAGTTCAACACAATCTATAGGATATATAAACTTTATGGACTCAAGAAAACGCTGTATTAAAAACCATAAAAACCCAGGGGACCTGGTACACAATACAATAGTTTTAATATTTGGAGTTAAATGATATGTGGTACAGTACAAACTTTGCAATTTCTTGCAATTGGTAATAATAGGGCCTCACAATGTAGAGAAAAATATCTATTATTAAACAATGGAGAAGAGCCCTTAATCCAGCATGATAACAAAGGTCAGTTGTAGTAGTGTATAGCTAACAGTAATAGATGGAGAGAGAGAGAGAGAGAACCCTTTGATCGTCACAGATCCTCCTTCCTGAGGGAAAATCCATGTGGATGCTTCATTTATGATTTATAGCCCTGCAGCTAAACCACAAAAAAGACCTAAGTTGCAAAGAAGAGAAAATCATTGACCACAACAAATAACAGTGATATCCCAAAAAAACTAGTGTGCTCTTACTATTTCCCATTTAGTTCCCAGGTTACCTATCTAGGGGTAGATTAAAACAAAAACTCTAAAAACAATATAGACCCATTATTGTGGGACAACATAGGCTTGCATATCAATTAACTAGCAAGGTGACTAAATTATCCAATCTCGTTAGTTGGAGATAATAGAACTGCCTCTGAGAGAACCAGAGGCTTAATAGAGATGGCGGCGCTGAGTCTCAAGTTTAAATTACCCATCAGTGATGACATCAGTTGTTTCTGATTGGCCTGATTGGTACATTTGCTGGGATTGGCTAGCAGGGTCGGGGGTGGGAGGGTAGAGCCACTTTACAAACAAAATGAGCACAGGAAGTGATGTCACATTGATTCAAAGCTTATACAAAAGAATAAAGGAGAAGGTAGAGTAACCTATAGGATGGAGGGTGTAAGGTCCATTCATCAATCCTTCATACTTCACTAACATAATGAACAGAGAGAAGGAATGATATCACATTAATTTATAGTTGATAGAGATGAACAAAAAGAGAATGTGGAGCCATCTATAGGATGGAGGGTGTACGATCCATTAATCAGTCCTTCCATATTAAATTTGCCATATTTGAGATGTATATCAAATCCGCTTTGGAAAAATAAAGCACTGACTTAAACAGAGAGAAATGGTCATTTTTTGTTAATATTGACATCCGATTAGTCAGTTAAGCGAGCTATACAGGTGATGGCTGCACGTTTCAAATCCTAAATACAAGCATATTCACTTATGCATGTGTATTTGATTCAACCTATGTATTGTACATTAACTGTGGAGTATTTTAATAAATTACTTGTGTAAGTATACAATAATGTAAGCCTTATTTTCTATGTAATATGTCATATAAGTACAAGTAGTACAGTATGTCACCAAATCAGAAAACAAAATTAACATCCATCAGATATTTATGTGATATATAAATAACACCACCAAGTGTAATATATGTCTGGATCTCCTAGACATGCTTCACATTTTAATCAATAAGAATCCTCCAAAATGTGTGAATCATGATGTGCCATCAAAGGCCCTACAAACACAATCCTAGAAAGTGGTAAACATTGACCATCATCCATCATAATATGAGCCATCACCATAGTCATTACTATATGTGACAATACTGTTCAGCTTTTCATCTATTGACATTCAGTTCAGCATAGAGTATGTGTCATAGACAATGTTCAGGGGGGACCTTACAGAAGTGATACTGTAATATGTCTCTTTTCTAGAAAGAATCAACAGATTAACTATCTACATCCTCTATAAAAACAGTCACACAAAGGTTTTTATTACTCACTATCTATTTAGGATGTAGGACTGATTGACCATGTTTTATCGGTGGACACTTGTCCATTTTAGTGTGAGACATATTTATAGCCAAATATGCGTACATTGTTTATCTATTTATATATTTCTATTACTCACAGTTCATTCTTTAATAGCATTATTAGTTCCCATAACAATGATTTACATTGATCACTCAGCATTATAGGCTTCACTTATATTTTGCACGACGTTTTTATTACACGTTGATACTTACTATAAAGTATCTTTTGATAAAATTACAGGTTTAGAGTTTGGTTACTTTAGATACAACACATCAACATGACACCTCACACACATTATTACTAGGTTTGCTACTTAGTATCATATTTATTTTAACACTTTGAAATTAGATAAATTTACAAAAATCATACTATCTGTTATTTGTTTCTTTGTCTCATCTGTTTGATCAAGATTGGTACCCTGAGATATAGTTTAATGATTATTAAATTATCTAGTAGTCTGGTTTTTAGAAATAGCAGGGGTAGGAGACTGTTTCACAGACTGGTCTTGCTGTAACGATAGAGGGGAATTCAATGTATTACCGGAGGCCCCTTTATCAACTTTTTCCTTTTTAGTGGTTATACCACTTTCTAGGATTGTGTTTGTAGGGCCTTTGGTGGCACATCATGATTCACACATTTTAGAGGATGTTTATTGATTCAAACCTGTAGCATGTCTAGGAGATCCAGATATATATTACACTTGGCAATGTTATTTATATATCACACTAGTGACTTGCCCGTCAAAAATAAAGGCAATACATTTGAAGGCTGGCAATGCTGTTTGCCACACAATGCTCCCCCTCGTCTAACATGCGGGCCTTGCAATGAGTGCCTTCGGGGCCAAACTGCCACTTACATGCCTTGCAATGAGCACCTTCGGCGCTCATTGTGAGCCTCTCCCCCCCCCTCTACTTTTAAAGGTAGAACATGCACACAGAGTTGGAATAGAGAACCAAGTTACTTCATACTAAAAGTAATATGAAATTCTTTCATTTGAAGACGTAATTAGGTATTTGACAAAGGAAATGTTATTCCAAGGAGTGAAGTGAGCTCTCAACATTATGCTCACAGTTAAATCGGCGAAGTTACATATTTACACTGCTCTATCCATCTGTAAAAAAAATGACAAACAGCAATCTCAGTGTCTGGTAAATAGATGGCAAAGAAGTGGAGGCAGTGACAGATTTTATTTTCCTGGGATCCAATATATATTTAGAAGATGTTTGCTTTTGGGGAGGAGAGCTATGGCAAGATTGGACAAGCTATTAAAAAGGAAAGATATTACATTATCAACAATTGTCCACATAGTTAGAACTATGGTATTCCCAGCTACCTACCGACCCTTTTGAATTACGCCACATGGGCTAGGACTGGCTCCAAGGACCCAGCACCAGCCTGTACATTTTCCCAGCTAGGAGCTGAGGAGTCTACGGCCCCAGCTATCAGCTACCTCTGGTCAGTATCTGGACACAGCAGGGGTTGATAAAATACTGTTAGCCCTGGAGCCAGAATGTCTGGGCTGGCAGATGGGGTCCAATCCGAGTTGGGTTAATATTATTTATTTTACACACAAAGTAATGACCATAAAAAATGGAAAATGGACCCAGAGCCCTCTAGGCTCAAATTACTTGGTGGAAATAGGCCTTAGGGGTCCTGGGCCTAAAATCTTTCACAAGGTCCTTAAGGTCATTAAAATACCCGTTTGATTCAACTTGTTATGGGGCTAATGTCCATCAGGGTCCAGTGGCCAGACCCAAAAGTCCAAGTGTAGATCAGCGTAGATGATTGGTCGAACAACCAGGGAAACCAAATAGTCTGTGACAGAAGAAAAGTCCTTACTTCACAGACACTCATTGGCCCTGAATTGTCAATGGTTGAAGGGATCATGTTAATTTTCAAGAAAGTTGAATCCTAGAAACAAAAGAAAGGTTTAATGTAGTGTATCCAGTTCTAATTATGTCCATTCATATGTCCTGTACAAGACTGTTTTTTTTACATTTTCAAATAAAATCAGTCACCAGCTCCTCATAGAATCAACACATTTAGTATTTTAAGTGGATTAGTAGCAGTCTATATTCAATATTGATGATTACACTTGTAAACTCAATTTTTGTCACATGGAAAAATTAAAGTGTCTCTACAATAACTTTTCACGCAATCAGAATTTTACGATCTCCCACATTTTTTTTTTGTAATGACACTTTTTTTATAAATATATTGAAAGATCCAACCTATTTAAAAATATATATTGTTGAGAAAAAATGTATATATTTGTAACTAATTCTACAATTTGGATACTGTTATTATTTGGGTCATAATATATAATTTTCATTGTCTATAATTTTACAAGAATTATATGTACATTATGTGTTCAATCAGTCATGTACAGTGTACGATTTTCTACAGAGCAGCTACCAAGCTTGACCTAAAGACTAGGGATGTTGTTTGTGGGAGATAACCTTCTTACAGATACTGCAATTATAGTGCAAAGTATAGTTTGGTGAACATTTACCACTATATAAGACATTAGTCCAATTCTGGATCGCTACCTTGTGGTGTGAAGGGGCTTGTGTATCTCAGTGAATTTGTGAGCTATACCATGTAAGGTCACCCAAGATGGGCAGTTCATAGCAAAGAGGTCAGACAATTTGCGGTCCACTGGAGAAGGAAGTGTTAAACCTTATGGATAAGCACAACCAGAGACAACGATAGATGTGCCTGGCGTGTTCTGGATGATAGGGTTAGGGAGAGCTGACCACAGCTGAATGAGTGAACAACAAAAAGCATGAAAAGGGTATTTTAAAAGAAAATACTGACTTTTCTACTGGTGAACTTATTTCAGTAGAACTAAAGTGAGATATTATCTGAATCCAAGATTCCTTCCAATCCCCCAGATGTCTATACCTGAACAAATCAAATTGAATATAGGAGTCAAAAAATGAATTTATTTTCTTTAATTTAAAAAAAAAAAACATTTTGCCCACTATTAATTCAAGTTATTCATAACTGCATAGTATATTATCATACTATAAGGGCCTTTTAAGAGATTCTGGAATGTAATTGACTTATGGCTGGGTCCATACTTTCCCTAGAATCAATATTATTGTGACAGCTGATACATCACCTAAATATTGTATGTATACATGGCTTAATTGTCTTAAAAATATTTAGATGATTTTGCCAAATTACTAAATTTTATTATATATATATATATTATTGGACAAACATATTCATAGAAATTGTGAGCTTTTGAGAGCAACACCTCTCTTTATCAAGTTAAAAGCAATTCTTATTTTAGGTTAGCAGAGAGATAGAGATTGAAAGTGACCCGCATCATGAATTAAGTTCTCTTCAGTTAAGTGTGTATGTTAAGGTTTTAGTTAAGTAAAACCCAGAGTAATTCATAGGGGCGTAAATATCCTTACATATTAAGGAGAAGAAGAACAATAAAACTGAAAGACGAAAAGAAAAAACATGAGCATGAATGTTGGAAAGTCACAGGAAATGTTAGTAGTATGATAGAAATCCAAAGTCTGAGGCTTCTTTTTTTTTTTCTTTCTCTCATTTAAAATGTCTTTCTTTCCTGGATGGTTTTGAAACTTCCTCTATTTTAATTTCCAGGTTTTGGATAGAGTTATCATTTTGGGTAAAATGGTGTCCAACTGGGGTACAATAGCTGTCTTCATTGTGCTTTTTGATTGAAAGTCTGTGTAGATTAAACCTTAGATGTATTTTGTGTCTTTTTTCTCCAATGTAACAGCCCCTTTCATATACAGTACATTGTATTATGTAAACCACAGGAGGATGTGCGTGAATACGACCCTGATGTTATAGGTCTTGTTATTATTTGTGGCTGTGTCCTCTCTACAGAAGCTGATCATTGGCCAATCTTCTGTTGACCAATGTTTGTCTCAGGTTTGGTGGCTGTCTAAATGCAAGAATGTAAGGCTTTGGCAATATATATATATATAAGGCTTTCGTATCAGATAATTCATTACCTCTTTAAATATTGATAACTTCTGCAAACAAGTCACTACTCATTTCAGATCACTTTGATACTTAGGTCATATTAAGATGTGTTGCTATACAATTGATTTTTTATTTTCTCACTTTTCTTTTCAACAGATGGACAACATTACAATGAAGATGGTGAAATGTCTAGTAATGACCCTGCTAGATTTCAAAAAAGAGAAAAAATATTTTCCTGTTCTGAATGTGGGAAATGTTTCAACAAGAAGTTTAATCTCGTTTCCCATGAGAGAACTCACTCCTCCGAGAAACCTTTCACATGCTCTGAATGTGGGAAATGTTTTAGCAGTAAGCCTAATCTTGTTTCCCATGAGAGAATTCACTCCACTGAGAAGCCTTTTGCATGTGCTGAGTGTGGAAAATGTTTTAGGCAAAGGTCAGCTCTTGTTTCACATAAGAGAACTCACACCGAATTAAAACCTTTTGCATGTGCTGAATGTGGGAAATGTTTTAGCCGTAAAACTGGTCTTCTTCACCATGAAAAAATTCATACAGGTGAGAAACCATTTGCATGTTCTGAATGTGGCAAATGTTTCAACCGGAAGTCTAGCCTTGTCTCTCATGAGAAAATTCACACCTGTGAAAAGCCATTTGTATGTTCTGAATGTGGAAAATGTTTTAGGCGTATGTCAGCTCTTGAGTTTCATAAAGGGACGCACACAGAATTAAAACATTTTGCGTGTTCTGAATGTGGAAAACGGTTCAGCTGGAAATCTGGTCTTGTTTACCATGAAAGAGTTCATAAAGGTGAAAAACCATTTGTATGTTCGGAATGTGGGAAATGTTTCCGCCAGAAGGCTCGCCTTCTTTCCCATGAGAAAATCCACACAAGTGAGAAACCATATTCATGCTTTAAATGTGGGAAATGTTTTAGGCACAAGACAACACTTGTTAGACATGAAGAAAACCATATTGGCTTAAAACAATATTCTTGTTCTGAATGTGGGAAATGTTTCAACCAGAAGTCTTATCTTGTTGCTCATGAAAGAACACACACAAGTGAGAAGCCATTCTCATGTGATAAATGTGGACAATGTTTTAGACATAAGAAATCTCTTGATTACCATGAAAGTCTTCATACGGGCGAGAAACCATTTTCATGTTCTGAATGTGGAAAATGTTTTGTCCTGAAGTCTCTACTTGCTTCTCATGAAAAAACTCATAAAGTTGAGAAGCCATATGCATGCTCTAAATGTGGAGAATGTTTTAGACATAGAAATTCTCTAATTAGACATGAAGAAAAACATGCAGAATTAAAACCATTTGCATGTTCTGAATGTGGGAAATCATTTAGCCAGAAATCTCTTCTTGTTTCTCATGAGCGGATTCACTCAACTGAGAAACCATTTGTGTGTTCTGAATGTGGAAAATGTTACAGACTGAAGGGAGACCTTGTTAGGCATGAAAGAAGTCACACAGGGTTAAAACCATTTGCATGTTCTGAATGTGGAAAATGTTTTAGTCTTAAGTCGTGTCTTATTAAACATCATAAAATTCACACAGGTGAGAAACCTTTTGCATGTTCTGAATGTGGGAAATGTTTTCGTGACAAGTCACATCTTGTTGTTCATGAAAGAATTCACACAGATGGGAAGTAATTTACATGTTCTGAATGTAAGAATTCAGCATGTGCTATGCGTCAAAGAAGCCATAAAAAAAACATAAATCTGATTTCCTTATTGTAAGTAAGCTTGTGTGAATTCGTAATAAATAAGTAACTTTTCTGGTGGAGAGGTTCAATGGCTTTGAACTTTTTATCAACATATCATTAAATGATCATTTTCCTCACTGTAAGTGCTATTCATGGTGTGAAAGAGCACGCAATTATATGTTATGATCTATTTATTTTTTTAATTACACTAGTAACAAAATTAGATTTTGTATCCAAGTCTCTGTTTACATACAAAGTGTATCCTGCCTACTGTCTGTTTCATGAATAATGCCAGGTAGCAGAGTCCCGCTCATGCTTTAGGGAAGCCAGTGATTGATAGCATATTTTTCTTGGAATCAGTTTACACTGCACTGACCATTTGGTGAGTACAGCATCCCGTGCCTTGGGTTCGTTTTTTTCTTTTGATCTCTATGTAGCTCAAATTCCAGAGAGGCAAGAGAGCAGAAAACTGAATTTTCTGCCATAAGTAAACATTTTATTCCCCTTCAAACTTGAAATGTAAGCCATTTTACCATTGACTTGAATAGGACACTTACCCCTGGAACCTAATTGGCTGCAGTAATAAAACAACATGTGGGCAGTCTATTACACATGTAAACACAGATTTTATTTTATTTGATTTTTTTCAGTGAAAAATGCATGAATTTCAAAAAGTATTTTAACATGCTTTTAGGAGATCTGTACAGTGATGTGGTCCAAATTGTGCTGAAGTAAGTGCCCCTTAAAAATAACACAGTGAATTATATCATCACAATAACTAAAATGAATGAAATCACATATCTACAAATTATATTTATATTTGTTTTCCATATGAAACATATGAAAATATATTAAATGCAGAAAAACAGGCAAAGTCAAATGTAGGATCACAGTCTACCTCTGTATGTGTGTGGTTATAATTTTATTGTTTAAAACTTTTAGTTGCAGTTTAGGATGAAGATAATTATACTGGAAAACAATATGGTTCTATATTGTAACAAATTGCCAGTTCCCCTCAAGCAGAGCCACTTATCTTCACCTGTCTGTGCCCATCAAGGGTGTGTTCTGTTCTCCCTGGGACTTGAACTAAAAAGAAAAGTCTTACCAGTCAAGGTTCTTGTTCAGATTGAGCATGCTCAGTAAATGGAGTAAGGCTACGATAATGCAGGTAGTTATTGGCCCCATCCCCATGATGCCACAGGTCTCAACCAATGGAACAGCTGCAAGGAGGTTTTACCTTCAGTACCTCTGTGTGGACAGTGGAGGAGAAGCCATGACATCACAGGGTGGAATGTGTTACACCATAAACCTATCTGCTTCCAAGTTCCATGGTGGCCCAGCCCCAGACATAGCTAGCCATGCACCCTGAAAAGACACAGGGATATGGAGAAAAGCAGCTCTGCTTGAGGAAAAAAACAGACAATTTTTAAAAAGTAAGAACAAATATGAACATGAAGTTTAGATTGGAATACTAAGTGTGTAAAGGCAATGTGTTCAAAATTAGTTGTCATCATTTATTAATTCAGAGACATCACAATGTTGATCTCAAATGACTCCTTTTTGTTATTTAGATAACCGGAGTGTTATGGTTACTTTAATAATAAGGCAGCTAAAAGGGACTTGGAAGGTTTCTGGATTGCACTAGAAATATAATATATTTATATATCTATTTACATAGTTACATAGTTACATAGTAATTAAGGTTGAAAAAAGACTTTCAGTCCATCAAGTTCAACCTGTTAAGATCTCCTCTGATCTGCAATATGCGGATTAGTTATTAATTAAATTATTGATTAAATAATTATTAATAGTATAGTATTGGAGAATGAATAAAGAGTTAGTCCATCAAGTTCAACCTTTTTAGATCTCTATTGATCTTTTTAATTTGGACTATTTATTATTATTGTTAATTGTTAATTATTGTTAATTGATCCAGAGGAAGGCAAACATAAAAAAAAAAACCATTGAAACTTTGCCAATTGTCTCATAAGGGGAAAAAAAAGCAAAATTCCTTCCTGACCCCAGAAACTGGCGATCAAATTTCTCCCTGGATCAATATTCCTTGCTAGTTATCTAGGATAGCCTTGAATGCCCTCTTTATTCAGAAATATATCTAACCCCTTTTTGAAGTATATCTATTTACTTTTGTGTATTTTATTAAGATGTGCTTATAAGCTCTGTTTTTTTCTGTTGAAGTACTGGCTGTACAGAGCACAGTACTATTTGTATGATTTTTTACAGAAAAAACTAAACTTTTACACACTTCTTGAGAAAATAAAGTTCATAAAAGTAAATAGATATACAGGTATATTATATTCCGAGTAAAATCCAGGAACCTTCTATGTCCCTTTAATGTTTTTCAGTTATTGTGAAAATCCCTATTTTCTATCTTTTTGCCTTTATGACTGGATATATATAGGCATGTTATCAATAAAAGATTTTTAGAAACATTTTACCAGAAGAGTACTTTATTTTTTAAGATCTGTTTCTGTGTTACATGGGGCTTTAACTCTGTTAAGCCTTCCTGTAAGTAGGTACCCCTTCGGAGATGGGCTTGCACTAATCTTTAAGAGCATTTGTGTGAAAGGAGCTGGTCATCAAATCCAAAAATCTCCTATGCTATCACAACCTTTCTCTTTTCCCTAAGCACATCCCTCAGACATTAATCTACCAGGAATAGCAGAAACTGGACCAATTAAAAACTTCCAATACGGTGTTAGGTAAATATGAAGATAGTCTCTAAAATGTTTTTTGTTTTTTTATTTGTTAATGCAAGGTTTTTCCTGAACTACAGTGGCTCTTTAAAAAAGAGAATATGGCAAATCTTGGGAATAATGAGGTAGATCTAGGAACAGTGTAGAACATCAATTTTGAGCTGTAAGACCAGATACTCCCAGGGGACCATTCCACATAACATTGAGCCTCCTCCACGTTACCTTCTGAGAATCTTCCTGATTCTGTAGGTGCATGTGTTATAACGCAAGATGCAAATGGGCCACCTTTCATGATTTATGGACATCAGCAAGGGCCTGTATGGCCCAAATCGAACTGTCACTGCCCTTAACTCAAAGTCTATTTTGTTATACCATGGACTATTTTATTATGACCATAATAACCTGTGTAATGTTAGGCCTCAGTCTCTGATCGAGTACCCCGGATCCCCAAGCAGCATGCCCTGTGAGTATTTTAGCAATTGGGTTTGGTGGTTGGGTTTAGCCTTAGCGCTTCGTCGATCTTGTCTGATCGGCGATGGTCTTTAATAGATTCGAATTGCACGAATCCTAGTTGTATACTGCTTGGTGTGTATGGTGGTCGAATGTGCTATTCCCAAAAGCAGCAAGTAAAAGTCTCAGACACGTTTCGCTGCTGTAATCTGTAGCTTCCTCAGTGACAAAAGATTTCCTTCCTCTATTCAGGCTTAGATGGCCCTGGTTGTAGGAGGATGAAGGGTTTATAAAATGTTTAGTGTTCAGGACATGATACTGTTAGGCCAAGCCCCTTTTCAAAGTACCATTTAACAAGTAATGTTATAATGTCTAGAATAGTGATTTGATTTAATAAGATAATTTGGGTCATTGTATAAAGATTAAATCATGTATTTGTGTTAGAAGTAGGCCTTAGGATATGCTAATATATCAAGTCACTTCAGTCACTTATCATACAAAGTATAGTTTATGACCTATTGGAATGTTGGTTTTGTCAGAGTGGGCATTGGGGGGAGAGATGGGTTAATATATTAACCAGAACGACATCTGGCCTCTTCGTAAAGTTTCCATGTGTGATCAAAGAGAGTCATAAAATTTGAAGTCCGCTAACAAGATGACCCCTTCTAGGCCCTGATATCTAAAATCTAGTGAAGGAGCGGGTTGGTTGCCATAGTAACAGTGGGAAAGGGGCCATGTTTGTTTTTATTGTTTTAGTTTGGCTCTGACATGCTAAGCAACTTTATGTCTGAGTCTGTTTGCAGTAAGCAAAGTGCATGTGTTCTTGGATTCTAACCAAATGGATCTGATGGTGCCTGCCTCTTCAGGAATGATGTCCTGAACTGAATTGCTGAACCTAGAAGGAGAAAGGGAGGCACATATACAAACTGTTGTAATTCCTACACCGTTCACCTGATTTGGATGTAAATCCCCTCAAATTAAAGCTGAAAGTCTGCATGTAAAGCACGTCTTGTTAGTTTCATTTCAAATCCATTGTGGTGGTGTATAGAGCCAAAAAGATTAGAATTATGTCGATGTCCCAATATTTATGGACCTGACTGTACATAGCTTTCTACTATCTTTATTTCTGTAGCACCAATCCAGGGGCCCGTTTTTTTTCATTGATGAGTTTCTTGCTCCCTGGGGCACCTGTCCTGCTGTTACCTGTATTCCCATAAATTAGTCTTGATGTCTGGAAATCCTTATTGTTATGCTGTATTTCCTTTTTCTGTAATACACAATCCTCTAGTACTGTTTTTAGACTACCACAAGCTCTTCTTGTACTTCCAGTTTCTGATACTACTACACATTCTAGTGTAGTAGTTATCCCAGTCCGTGTGTGTCATCTTTGACTTACCCCTAAGGTTTGGTCTGACAAGTCTAATTCAAGACAACTGTGTTACCTGAACCCCGTCCATTCGTCCTAGAGTTTGATCTTGGATTTACCAATACGTTTTGGTTTGCCTAGCCTTTTTGTCTAGAATTAGCATTCTCGTACCTGGCTGCCTGACCTTTCACCATCTTTGGGACTTGAACTTTAAAGGGTGACTTACCTCACTGTAAGTGCTCTTCATGGTGTAAAAGGGCACAAGATGATATGTTAAAATTATCTATTTTTTTAATTACACTAAGAACTGCAAAAAAATATAAAGTTGTAATTCTCTGTTTACATACAAGTCTATCCTACCAACTGGCAGTTCCAAAAGTATTAACATAGCTGAGTGCATGTGTGTGCTGTGGTAATTGTTTATGAGGAAGTCAGTGCTTGATAGCAGCTTCCATGGACTCAGATTACACTGCACTGATCACTTAGCCCATAGCTTTCTTTAGGTGAGTCCATCATTCCATGACTTCACTGATAGATGTGTTAAGGTTATTTTTTTTCTTGTGATCACTGCATGAGCACAAGAGCAGAGCTCTAACCTCACTGAGATAGTCTGCATTGCTCAAATTCCACAGAGGCAAGAGAGCGGAAACCTGCATTTTCTGCAGCAAGAAAAAAATGATCCAGGTCTGTTCGCTTCATCCTGAAAAAATAAGCAGCCTTACCATTGACTAGAATGGCTATACTAATGCCATTTACAGTCATAATACCTCCAATACACGTTATCCCTGTCATGTGACGTTCTGACATCCTGACGTCATTCATGTGGCCCCCGCGCATAACAGTTGCAAGGCAACACTTTTCTCCAACCAATCTCCATACACAAAGCAAAAGTGAAAGTGGAAACTGCACTGTGCTATAGCAGGGACATCGGCTGGATTTGTCGATGTGGGTAGAACCTGCTAGACTTATTATTACAGGACAAATTATATAAACAAGATGCAAATAGATATCTAGCATGTAGGTATTATTTTATATTATTTTTACGATAAACCATATAATAAAAAACAAATAATGAGAAAAAATATATATATATATATATCATTATAAAACCAATGGTGCCTAAAACATATATTAGGGAAGCCGAATGTCTGGGCTTGTTAATATGAGGAAAATCACATAAACAAGCCACAGCCTAATATCTGGTATGTAGTTATTCATGTATACAATAAACCTCATAAAAATAATACATATTGATAATAAATCATAAAACTATATGTATCAACATTATATGGGTGTGTATATAGAAAAAGCCAAAGAGATAACATTGGAAATAGCAATATAATAATATCACAAGTGGTAGTTTATCATATTCATATGCATGAGCTGCCATCTCTGGATAGTATGTAATACACGGAATACATAAACTACAATAAAACATATAAATAAGTAATATTAATAGAATTCCATAGTATACTATTCAATACATACTCATAAGTGAGGAAACATATGTACAGCTTTCCCCCGTATATGAATAGATAATCCCCATATCACAGTACTATGTAGGTGTCATGCTAGAGAATATATATCTATTACCATACAGAAAAAGATAGTTGAGGCATATTAATTGGGCTCCTACCTTAGAGACCAATAATGTAAAAATGAAAATGACTCCTAAAACAAAAGAAGGGGAGGAGGGGATTAGACTGTGGGCCATACAGGTTGAATGATATATGTCCCAGATATTCAAGAGGTCCTGGTATAAAAAAAAATCTAAAACATAAAATATGCGAGTTGGGTCAGATAGTCTAAAATATGACAAAATAAAAAAGTTTAAATAAAGAAATATGCAAATATCTAAAAATTAGGCAGATTAAAATCTATGCTCCTATAGGAGCGTCATATAAACTCAAAGATTCCTGCATACTCATGCCATTACTAAATATGCATGGATGTAATATAAAACTAAGAGATATAATACAAGATAATAAAATATAATAAATGTAAGAAATTATAACTGCTATAGTGTATAGTGCCAAAATTCTATTAATCTTAAAGAAAAGCTGCTTAATCTATATCCCTATCTAGACCATAAGGCTCTAGGGTACCAAGAGTATGTATCCATTTATTTTGCATGCATCCCAGTTTCAGAAGCTTATTCCCACCCCTGGGCGGCAAATTAATATGTTTTATGGCTTGTACAGTCACCCCCTCATATCTTTTTCATATTTCTGTACCATGTGGGCAGAAAAAGAATCTGTAAGTAAACCCTTAGACACATTATATATGTGGGGCCTGTACCTGGTCTTGAGAGCCCTTTTCGTGCATCCCACATACTGCTTTGGACATTTGCAAGTTATTGTTTCTACCGCATGGTCAATTTTGTAGTTTGTTAAATGCATGATATTATTTTTTTATTTTTACTGGTGGAACTGAGAACATTTCTATTTTGTAGTTAGTATTGACCAAGCCCAACCCTGCATGGCTTCAGGGTGGTGTGACCTCTTTATTCCCCTGGAATCAAACCCAGGTTTCATCTGTGAAAACACTGAATCCTAACCACTGGACCATAAGGGAATTCTTTATTGTTGTGCTTATTAACATTTTTAATTTGCTGGATGCCAGCTTTTGCTTCAAATTAGTACTTTTCCTGAACACCACAGTAGGTCTTTCAGGTAGGATGTCATTGAACAGTTCTTCCTGTTGTGAAATGGGCCAGAAGTCAATCATGGTTTTACAACTAGTTTTAGCCACTTGATTAACCCTAGTAAGGAGACAGCAGTTGGGTTTAGAGATACCGATATCTTGCTTATGTTGTCCCTTTTTCTTAATGATTAAATCATTCCTGTCTAGATTTCTAGCTCTTTGGGGGCCATTTATAACCTCTGATGGATTGTATTCCTTAGGTAGGATTTTCCTTTTCAGACTTTCAATTTCCACATCAAAAAATGTTATACCGTTACAGTTTTTCCTAACCTATTGAAACTGGCCTAAGGGTATGTTATTAATCCAATTCGGGTCATGGCTGCTGGTGGTGTGCAAATACCCATCAGTCAGTCAGATTAGTATATACGGTAACGTTGAAGTCACATAATTTTCCCATAAGCATGACATCAATAAATGGTACCCCCTTGCAGTATGAATGCATGGTGAACCTTAGATTCATGTTATTTGAATTAACGTATTCTAAGAATTTTGTCTTTGGAGCCCTTTTCAGTTTCTTCTCATATCAGAATAATGTCATCAATACATCTATACAGTAAATTGATATTCTTGGTAAATGTGTTACGATCCCAAATGTACACATCATCCCATAAAACTGTATATAAATTTGCAAAAACCTTACTACCCCTTGGGCTATTACTACTTTGACATCTCCAATGTTATCTCCTTGGCTTTTTCTATATATATAGGCCCATATGGTTTGGGTATATTTTATTTTGGTCCATGTATTTTTATGATATATTATCACTATTTATTATTATAAGGTTTAATGTATAAATGAACACTTACATGCCAGATTTTAGGCTATGGATTGTTTATGTCCTTCCCTCATATACCCAAGCCCAGTTGTTTGTCTTCCCTCATACAGTATATGTTTTAGGCACCATTTGTTTTGGTTTTAGTGATATATATATATTTTTGTATTACTTTTTTTTAATTTTATAAACTTTATTATCATAAAATAATACCTACATGCTAGATATCATATCCCCTGTAGTAATAAGCCCTACCATTTCTACCCATATCCACAAATCCAGCCGATGTCCCTGCTATAGCACAGTGGTGTTTCTGCTTTCACTTTGTGTATGGTCTATACCGCTACAGCGCTTCAGGGATGGTGATTGGTTGGAGAGAAGTGTTGCCTAGCAACTGTAATGCATGGGGGGGTCACATGAATGACATCAGAACGTCACATAACTGGGATATTGTGCTTTGGCGGTATCATGACTTTAAATGGTGTTAGTATAGCACCAATACTGTTTATACACTGGCACTATTTCTTCTTTTAATTATATCACTGAGGAAGTCATAGAATAGAGGAAATGCATCTGGAATTATATTTTTAAGCCTAATTGTTCTAGGAACTTTTTAACATTGTATTTATTCATTTATTTGATTGTTTATTGTATTACTCCATATATATATAGATATATTTAGAGAAATATTACTTCTAAATAAAACATAGCTGATTATAACTTGCAAGGAGCCTATGAGTTTACTAAGGCTATTTACCCACTGCTATCCATAGTTGCCAATATTCCCTGGGATACGGGAGCACAATACCCCTTTTAGCTATATACATTTTTGGCCATAACGGTTTCTCCTTTCAACAGTATGTTCTACATTTAGACACATTACAGACAAATAAATCCTGCATTTCAGAGGAGGATGGGGAACCCCAGTGATTTCTCTCGATCAACTGATTAAACTTCCTGTGGTTACTGGCAATCTGGGGATTAGAGAAAAATACCTGCTCCAAAAAGAAGATACATTTCGCAGTGCACAGCATGCCACCCCTCCCCTCATAAAGACACATGCTCTGCGGGCAGGGTTACTGTCATTGTAGGAGGGAATGAAGTTACCATGCAAAACCCCTAGAAATCAGCTCTAACAACTGTCTACTGCCTGCTTGTCTGTCTCTGTATTGTCCAAAATAAAGATCTGCAATGTTTTCTGGCAGTAAGCCCTTCTACCCACCCTGATCAACCACTCTGAATCGCATGTTGGCATACTGATCAGCACATTAGCATACAGGAGCCGCAAAGTCAATTCTCAGTATTACATTGCATAGCAAAATGATGTTCTAAAAATGATTCCACAATGTAATATAGTTTATATAGAGAAAAGATTAAATGGATTTAAAAAGTACTTATAAACACCAAAAGGAAACAATGAGAGTGAAGACTCTATAATTATATTTACAAAAAACATTTGAAAAGGGGAATTAAAAACAATGATAACGGTAAAATACATACATTGTTTCTCAGTGTTAACTGATCAGTAGAAATGTATCCTTAGGTCATGACATATTAAAGCCTGTAATGTAAAGGTATAGGAATTAATCTTACTTAAGGAAATCCTAATTTAGATATCTTATTGGAGAAGTCCTTGTGTTAAGGTCTGCTGTAAAGGAAATAACTACTAAACCATTTCGAAATAAAGGTTACCTTGAAAAATCTGTTTAGTAACAGGTGAAACGCGTGTTGGGACAAGAAGTCTCTAATTTTAGCTCTCTCCATGTGAGTATGGTTTAATCCCCTTCTCTGTCAGTCCTTGAAAATATTAAATCCCAGCTTAGGTGACGGCACATGTGTGCCGGTCAAAAGGCAAACCCAGAGGGTTGATAGAAATTTATCCTTAGATTAGGACATATTAAAGCCTGTAATGTAAGCCTGTAATGTAAAGGAATTAATCTTACTTAAGAAAATCCTAATTTATGTATTTTATTGGAGAATTTTTTGTGTTAAGGTCTGCTGTAGAGGAGATATCTACTAGGCCTTTTTTAACTAAACCTTGCACAACCATTAGTAATCTGATCTAAACACTGTGAAGCAATTTACGTTATATACCACTATTATTGTTTATCAATTATTTATAAAACACAAAAAACATTGAAAAGGGGAATTTAAGTTGAGTTTTATACTCTACACTGTATTTTTTGTAAATATACATATAGAGTCTTAGCTCTCATAGTTCCCATTGGGTATTTATGAGCACTTTGTAAATCAGAACAATGTATAGCCAGTTATTATGCTCCTAAAAAGGAAATCAACTTTCAGTTGTGTTGACATTGTACCTTTAGGAATTTAAATGTGGATTCTGGACCTTGACATCTTTTTCAGAAAGACATTTGATTTGTGAAGAATTTTGTAAAAGGAAAACCTTAACCTGGCCTCAAGAAAGTATATACAGTTATATGCATAGTTTTCTCAATTGTTGTCATGTTTTGTTAACATTATTTTCGGGAATAGCTGTAAAATTATCAAGTATAGAACCTATAATGCACTGCAACTCAATGTGGTCTGGTGTTGCTCATTGTTGTTATTTAGTTGTTCATTCGTGTCCGACTCTCTTTGATCTTATGGACAGCACATCTATCAGTATGTCTCTGACTGTGCATATCCATAAGTTTTTTTTGACAGACTAAAGTGGGTTGTCAGTTCCTTCTCCAGTGAACCACACATTTTCTGACCTCACTGCTATGACATGCCCATCTTGGGTGACCCTAAATGGTTTATCTCACAACTTCATTAAGATATACAAGTCCCCTCTCCACAACATGGTAGTGATACAGTAGAGGAGTATCGCTCATATCTGTATTTAAATCTACATCTAGATTATTGAATCTCCTGAATTTTTATGAAGCATTTCAAACAGTAGGTCTTTAACATTACAAAAGTCTTGTGCTCTGGATATCAGTGATCTGAAGACTAGAAATCTTACATTTAGCTTGTGCAATGGCAGCTTTTGTAAGAGTTATAGACTCCACCTGTGGTAATTGTATGACATATTTACACAATGGAGTAGCAATGATTCATAGTTATTAAAATTACACAGTGATTTGTCTTAGGACTTAGTTTGAAAATTTGCTCACTCCACAAGTGTTCATTTTTAAATGACCACTTTATATGTCTTATAAAGGTGTCTCTAAAGAATAGTTAGGTAAGGCTTGATAAGAAAAAAACTTTTATTAAACTTTCACTAAGCATTTAAACAATTACTACTTACTAATATTACATACTTAGGGCCCTATGCTAATCCCTGAAGAATCAACTATGAGTCCCATAGCGGCACCGTAAATCCTACATAGCTATGTTAATCTCCCTTCCCTAAAACATTTTGAGCAAACTCCTATGGGTTGCTACTCTCAGAAAACTTCATGACACAGCCGAAAAGCATGGCAAAAATCTCCATTGATTTTTACCCTGACAATAAATTACGAGTTACTCCGTGACACTCTGACACCTAAACCCTATGCTAATCAAGATTTTCCCCTCACTCGCAAACTAGAGAACACCCCTAAATCCCCTCCCCTAATAGAAGAAATACTTATGGGTACCAAAGACCACTCATAAAGGCTTTAAAAGCCTTTGCTGGGTGACGCAGCAGCAGTTATAGAGACAGGACACAGCCTGTGCCCAACTACCCTGGCCCCAAAAACCCCAACTAAAGGAACCCCCCTTGATTCGACAATTAACCCCCATGCTGCAAGTAGTTCCGATCAGGAGTCTGAGGGCACCTAAAATTAACCCCCCAACTATAAACCCTTGCTGCAGTGGTCCCAATCGGGACACCACAGCATGTCTAAATTTAAATATGCTGCCCCACCGGTCCTTGAAGGACCCGTGCTACGATTAAATTAACCCCTATCATTTCTAGGGGTCTATACAGAACCCATTGAGTCTCGTAAGAGTCTATGTGGAACTTTATGGGCAAATAATTAACTCCTACATTTAACACTATAAGTGTCATGTGGGCCCACCAAGTCTAAGCACTGCTCTACACTACACTATTCTACCCCCAATAAAGTAATAAGTCTAAATTAACCCCTACATTACCTACTTAACCTCACTCTACCTAATAAACCCCCTCTACATACTTATCCCCTCTCTACCTACTAATCCCCCTCTACCCAATTAACCCTTACACTACCTACATAACCCCTCCATCAACTATATATAGTTTAATTAGGGAGGTTAGGTAGTTTAATTAGGGTGATGGGTAGTTTAATTTGAGGGGTTAGATAGTTTAATTATAGGGGTTTAGTAGTTTAATTAGTGGGGTTAGATAGTTTAATTAGGGGAGTTAGGTAGTTTATTTAGGGGGCTTGGGTAATTTAATTAGCGGGGTTAGATAGTTTAATTAGGGCAGTTAGGTAGTTTAATTAGCGGGTTTGATTGTTTAATTAGGGGGATAGATAGTTTAATTAGGGGGGTTAGTTTAGTGGGGGGGGGGGGTTGGGTAGTTTAATTATGGCGGTTAGGTAGTTTAATTAGGGGAGTTGGTAGTTTAATTAGGGGGTTTAGGTAGTTTAACTAGTGGGGTTAAATAGGTTAATAAGGGTGGTTAGGTAGGTTAAGAGGGGGGTTAGTTTAATTAATTAGAGGGAGTTCATTTACTTGATTAGAGAGTGGTTAATAGTTAATTAGTGGGGATTAGTTCAATTAGTGGGGGTTTGAATAGTTAATGGAGGGGTTGATTGGGTAGTGTATGTGTTAATTAGTTAGAATAGGGGTTAATTAGGTAGAGGGGGTTAAGTAGGTAGAATAGGGTTAAGTAGGTAGTGCAGGGGTTAGTTAGGTAGTGTAGGGGTTGATTAGGTAGAGTAGGTGTTAATTAGGTAGAGGAGGTTAATTTAAATGTATTCGTTTATGGGGGGGTAGAATAGAGTTAATAGTTGGGTCGCTGCAGGGGTCCCGATCAGGAGTTAATTTTAGGTGCTGCTTGGGAGTACTTGTACCCCCTGCAGCAGGGGATAGCTCTTTAGATGCTGCGGGTCATTTAAAGACCCACAGCAGAGGTTAATTAATGGTGCAGGTCCTTTAAGGATTCGGGCTGTGGGTGGGGGTTAATGTTAGGTGCCATGGACTCTGCTTATGGGAGAGTTAATAGTTGCCAGGGAGTCCTGATCGGGATCCCCTTCAGCATGGGGATTAATTTTAGGTGAAGGGGGGTTCTTTGAGAACCCCCCTTGCAGGGGTTGACTTTATTTTCCATGCGTTCTGTGGTTATACAGATGGGGCATAAGGCAATGAGGGGAGTTGGGGATGCTCAGGGATTCCTTCCAGCAGGGATGACATTAGAGCTCACTATTGGCTCACGTTGGCCTGCTGCTCAACATTAAAAAGATGAAGAGCATAGCAAATGGCAAACTCACTTCCTGGCAAATAGACAGGGAAGAAGTGGAGGCAGTGACAGATTTTATTTTCCTTGGATCCAAGATCTCTGCAGATGGTGACTGTAGTCATGAAATTACAAGACATTTGCTTCTGGGGAGGAAAGCTATGGCAAGCTTGGACAAACTAGTAAAAAGGAAAGATAATAAACTATCACTAAAGGTCTGCATAGTTCGAACTATGGTATTCCCAGTAATAACATATGGAGGTGAGAGCTGGACCATAAAGAAATCTGAGCGCCATAGAATTGACGTCTTTGAATTGTGGTGTTGGAGAAGACTGTTTAGAGTCCCTTGGACTGCAAGAAGATCCAATAAATCAATACTTCAGGAAATCAAGACAAACTCATCACTAGAAGGTATGATCATGATGCTGAAGCTCAAACATTTTGACCATATTATGAGACTGCAGAATCCCCTAGAAAAGACTCTGATGCTGGGAAAGATTGAAGGCACAAGGAGAAGGGGACGACAGAGGCAGAGATGGATAGATGAGGTCACTCAAGCAATGAACATGAACTTGATGGAGCTCAAAGGGGCACTGACTGAGAGATGCACCTGGCAAGCTGTGGTCCATAGAGTCACAGAGAGTCGGGCGTGACTGATTGACTAAACAACAACAAAATTAGCTCACTATAGCTTGGTTTGGGCATCTCCCACACTGAAATCTCTTACTGATAAGGCAAGGATTTAAAGATTAAAGTGCCCTAATGTAGGGGAGCAAAATATCTATATACTGTTGTAGAAAGGCTCCCGCAGTCGATTTACAGCAGTCCCCCTAGGGCTCTTACTACTTTCCAATGATCCCCAGGCTGTATCAGCTATCCACCCCCTAAATGAAGTATTGTAGCTGAAGTGACACATTCAACTCTTCTCTTAAACACCCATTAGCAGCAAGGAGCAGTGTACCATGAGTACAACCACCACTATCTGGGTGGCTCCACTCCAGACATAATACTCAATTTAAGGGCACGAGACATCCAGAACTTATAGACCCTTTGGACATAGTTAAACAATAGTAGTTAATTGTTTAAATGCACAGTAAAAGTTTAATAAGGTGTTTACTTAACATGTCCTTCCTTTTATTTTATCAGAAAACTAAAGTTGTGACTATTAAATCTGCTTCTTATTAAAATGTATGATTTATTTCAGTTAATATATTCATAAAAATATGAGTATGTCTGCGCGCCTGCTGCGGGCTCGCACTCTGCTACAATTCCGGTGCTATTGAATTGAACAAGGGTGCAAGTTACAGGCCAAAGCCTCAATAGCGTAAACCCTGGTTTCCTATGAAACGCTTCCGAGTATGCGATCCGATAAAGCGCGCCAAAATCAAGCAAACCTGTGATCCGGTCACAGGTCAATTAACCAATAGGAACTCGAAAACGCCAATTAACGCTGCGGAAACTGGTTTAAAAGGCAGTGAAAAACGTAACTCCCTGACTGTGCTGTAACTGAGAAAGTCAACACACAAGTCTAGGCGTTGGTGGGTTTTTGAGCAAGATATAGATAGAGAGAGACAGAGAGAGAGACAGACAGAGAGAGAGCTAGAGACTGAGAAAAAGAGAGATAGAGAGTGCTAGAGAGAGCGAGTGAGAGACAGAGAGATATAGGGAATGAGAGAGAGAAACACTGGAGGAGGAGGAGAGTGAGGAGAGGAGAGAGAGGGGAACACCGGAGGAGGAGAGGAGAAGAGTGAGGAGAGGAGGAGAGGTAGAGGTATTGGGAGAGGGAGAGGAGGAAGCAGGTCAGAGATGAAATGGAGAGATGTTGGAGAGCAGGAGGGGGTGAGGGATGTGAGGATGTAGGCGCACAAGGTTTAGGAGCAGAGGGTCAGGGGCCCTCATCCCAAGCTGAGAGGTAGTGGGGATGAGGGGCAAGCCCCAGGGAGAGAACAGGGAGGCAGGGAACCCCAGGCACAATTGGGAGGGCAAGAGGTTGTGCCAAAGCACATGGCCCACAATTATAGCCCAGAGGAGATTGACATCCTCCTCAGGGAAATCCGTGCCGCTATAGCATCATACATGGTGGGAGGGATGTGCGGCCTAACCAGAAGACAGGTGCCTGGAGTGAGGTTGCTGCAGCTGGTGCATCATTAGGGGATACAAATAGGGATGTGAAGTCTGTCAAACACAGATATGATGACTGCTGGATGAAGGTGAAGAGGATGATGGGGAGTCCAGAGCAGCCTGTGCAACAGGTGGTGTACCACCAGTTAACATCACATACTGCGGATGGGAGTGGACTCTGAAGGAGTGGATGAAGTCAGCGGCAGTAGTGGGCCTTCCAGGAAAGCTGGACTCTGGGTTTCAGGCAACCCTGCAATGTGAGTATCATATACACCATCACACACTCATATGCACACACGAACCCCACACACATAGATAACTGACATACAATAGCACTGTAAGATCTTTGGTTATGACTACAGATCTAAGGGGCAGCAATAACCATGTAAATCAAGGAAGCAAACATATCCCATATAATAGTTGTCAAACTGAGATTTGTTGTCACATTTGCAAACCTCGCAAAGCGAGGCGAGCCTTCAACGTATAGTAGCCTTCCGAGCTCAAAGTCGCTCATCGCCCTGCGAGCCTCGCAAAGCGAGATGAGCAGTTGAGGCATTGAAAAACGCGTGAGCCAGGAGGACTTAGGTGATGAGCGCCGAAGGTGATCATCGCCCTGCGAGCACCGACCTCCCAAAATTACTAATTTAATGGCCTAACTGCGGAAATCGAAAAACAAGAAAAAAATAAAAATATAAATAAATACACACTCACACACAGCACGGGGGGAATGCCAGGATGCCTGTTAGTGAGGTTGTATGCAAATTTAAGCCAAAATTGCCGAGTTTAGGTTCTCGAAAATCGGCTACGTGACAAAAAAAATGGCGGCCGAAACAAATGAAAACGAGGCTAAAGGAGTTAGACAGGAACGTAGGAGATACAAAATATACACTGTACTAAAAAAATTGTATATTTTACACTGTACTTATATATCTGTCTTTGTGATCAGCGCCAAAGGTGATCGTTGCAAAGGAGGAAACTTGAAGTACACAAGGGGAGAGGCTCACAATGAGCCCCGAAGGTCCTTACAAAAGCCTTACATTTTGTGTGGCAAACAGCATTGCCATGGCTTCAAATTTTCTTGCCGTCATTTTTGACAAGTAAGTCGCTAGTTATTATCATAATTGTTATCAATAAAATGTCTGTCCAATACCTGCAGTTAAAACTGATTCTGAATAGCAGTTGCCAATTCAGTTTTTGTTAGTGTTATGTTTGCTGTTTGTTTAAAGTTCATATAAAACGAAAATGTTTAAATTAAATTGCAATTGCGTATTTTCTTTCATGAGTTCCCCTATCTCGATCTTCCCCATGTTAAACAGCACTGTTTAGAGCTGTTTCGCTTAACACTTGTACTGCTTGGAACCTATCTACAGTGTTAAACAAGGTGTAGCTGTAGATCAAGATAGATTTTACATCCAAAAGAGACTACATGTATGGGTGTGCACGCTGCAGCATATGCGAATACAGACACTGAAGGACTGCATGTGCCTGTCATGTAGTAGCCTCACCTGGAACATGTCTCATAAGCATGTTAACAACCATTGTTGTGAATTGGTCACAGATTGGTCAGTCTCACACACTGCACAGCAGATTCAGATGAGAATGAATTGCAGATGGCACACAGCACCAGCATTACATTTATTGATATGAGCCATGGGATTTTTCCTGTTATCTGACTGTGACTGCTGGTAGCAGCAGTTGCAGTGAGCAGCTTCTAGATGTCATTGCATTTTACTGGTGATTAGATTGTCCCGCAGATTTAGTGGGTTAGGGTGGGGGTTAGGGTAAGGGTTAGGATTAAGGTGAGGGCTAGAGCTTTTTGGTTAGTGTGTAA
Source organism: Discoglossus pictus (assembly GCA_027410445.1). NCBI lineage: Eukaryota > Metazoa > Chordata > Amphibia > Anura > Alytidae > Discoglossus > Discoglossus pictus. Next base: position 99,883,010 of record CM050170.1, on the reverse strand, counting down.
GGTGAAAATATTGTATATAATAGCAGCAGCGCCATCTAACAGCCCCTTGCTGCAAATGCTGTTGCCAGCAGTCGCAGTCACATAACAGGAAAGATCCAAGACATGAACTACAATGCTCATGATACAGGTCATGTTCATCTGCATAAAACAATCATCACAGCCAATGACAAGTGACCATGATGTCAGGTATATTGAAACACACAGCAAACAATAGTTTAGAGAAGCAATACTCAAATACTATTGCCCTCTCATTTCAGTACCAAGGAGGCGTAACACACCCACAGAGACACAGGCGGTGGCTCCACAGGAGGAGGAACCACATTCACCAACGCAAGTGGTGGTGGAAGAAGCTCAGGGCAAGGCACCAACACAGGAAGCTGGCCCATCAGCAGCAAGACCATTGTGGGGAACACCCCTGGGCCCTTACACGCATCATGGGTATGGTCCCATCCCTTTGAACCAATTGACATGTCATGGAGCCAGCTACCACCTGCAGAAATGTCAAGGTCCTGGAGACCAATCTCAAAAGGGCCATCACTGCCACCTGGTGAGATTAAATGGATGCTGGACCCCAATGCTCTTCCACTCCTGACTGGGCCCCAATAGACCCAGCCCCAACAGATGTGGCCCAAACAGACTGGGACCCAACAGATGTGGTCCCAATAGATGTTGCCCCAACAGATTGTGCCCCAACAGATGTGGCCCCAAAAGACCAGGCCAACACTATCGCCACGGGCCACACCCTCAATATACAGATCCTGTGTTAATGTGGGGTTGAGGTAATAGCTCTGCCACTAATGCAGCTGATGGTGGAGGTAATGTTCCACAGTTTGATTCCAGCCATAGCTACCGTATGTATGTTATTCGTGTTTGCTAACACATGGAGATATGTATTCATGTTATATGTTAGAGCATATGTCAGTATGAGGTGCAGTTGTCTAATGTTTATGTGTATATGTAGATTACCATATCTGTACACACAGTTGTTGTGATTCTATATATATACACATAATAAATTGGTACATTACTAATAAGATAGACATGACAGGTGGGAGGTTCAAACCCGTGATTTAGAAATAAGGATATATATTTACAACAAAGATGTTACCTACTGTGCCACCATAACTCCCTAACACTTGCATTTTAGTTCACTATTATGATGTACACCAGTTACAAACACCTGCCCCTTTCTATATGCTGGGTTTTGTGTAATGGCTCCAAAGGCTGAACTAGATTGATAATATGTATCTACCCTCATGGTGTAATTCAATAATGCAAACATATTGTGAATATTATATTTACACCCCTAACTGATGGTGCAGAGCACAGATGTTGACTTTCATTGTCCTTTAATTGGTTTTATGGAAATGCTATGGAATCAACATTGGCGAAGCAAACACAAACAACATAGCTGATAAATAATATTTAATCTTAGCATAAATCATAACATAAACATAGCATCAAAACAACATAGTGACAAATTATCACAGGTATGCAAAGTATCATGGTGGAGGTGGGTAGAATACAGAGTTCTAGTAACACAGGGAAATAGGAATATGGGAACAGAATGCAGGCAGGGTGAATGACATTGATATGGATGATCAGTTGAGGGGGATTTACAGTGTATCATCCAACATTAGGCAATATCAGTTACATCATATTATTACAGATATCAAGACAACTATAACATTCACTAAGCAAAGCTAACAATAATACAGAATAAGGAGATACTGTATATGTATGGGGAGAAGTAAAATATAGGCTTGTGTGTCCAACAGACACTCCCATGCAACTTCATAAGTATAAGTGCTCAATCAGTGATTGTTATAACCCCAATAGGTCAGTTCTCTGGCAATGATAATCCGCTATGAGAGCAGCCTCTCCATACACAACTTTGGACACTTATATGGGGACCTGGCCAGTACCATATCAATCTGTTCTAACTTCTTTGAGAGATTCACTTGTAACATATGGCTTATAAAGTGATCATTTTTAAACATTGTGTATTTAATAAGTGTATCTTATAAAATATATGTAGTCGTATAAATCTTTATTTATGATATATAGATTGTGTTAGTCAACTCCCATCTTATCCCTGAGAAACTTTCTAGTCCATTCATACTTTAACAAAAGGCTTATGCATGAGGTTGTTTATGGGTAAACAAAAGAACAGTTGGGTGTGGTGGACGCTCTATCATATAGACAACATAATAACGGGGTCTCTTGGCCTAGGGTGTTTATATGTAAACAAGGGGACATCTGTGTGTGTGAGATTCCCATCTATGGAATTTCTATGGAGTTTGGGGGAAGGTAAGATGATTTCAGTTGAGTCACATATCAAGGGGGAGTGTCCAAGAAATATATACAAAGTCCAGAGAGTTTTAGTCAGTCTAGTAGGAGTCTTGTAGGAGTCCAGTCTGAGTCTAGGAGAAGCCATGCCGTGCTGTGACTTGAGGCCTAAAGATATGGACTCTGAAGATATTGCTGACCTGTGGTGTAGTATCTAATAATAATGTAGTATATTCATATAAGTATCTTTTTGTAAATATCGTTTTATCCCTACTGTCTATCTGTTTGTCTGAAACCCATTGTGTAACCGTATATTGATTTATGCAAAATATATCTTTTAATTATAAACGTATTCATATGTTCGTTTATTGATTTGTCCAAAAGAACTTATTATTTGTAGAAATTATACATTAATTATTTAAGTAATAGTTAATTTCTTACACACTCACAACAAACCGGGCAATTTGAGGGGAATTCTGTTCTCTGAATGAACATTTCTATTATCTGTTGTTGCATATGCATAACTGAAGATGAACATAACCTAATTAACAGTTAGGTTTCAAGCCTGGAGTTACTCATCCCTATATGTACAGGGAGGATCACATGAGCACTGAAGAAGAGATCTGGAAAGATATATGATGCAGGCTTCCCAATAGTCCAAGTAGAGGAGAGTATAGAATGTCTAAAGCAATAGGTACATATAAATCTATGTAGAGTATGTGAGCATACACATGCTGTGGATATGCAAGGAACATCATATGACAGATGTCACATGAAATCTGCATTGTATTCTGCAATTAAAGCTTTACATATATTGGCTAATCAGTAATGGGAATCAAATATCACACTGGATGCAACAACTTAATGATTAGGAGACATGCACATACATGATGACATTTGCATGACCATGGAATGTCAGAATGCTTATCTTTTACCTTTTTCTGGCTGTGATCTGGAAGAAAAACACAATTAACATATTCTGATAAGCATTACACATATGAACAGTTACCAACAGATGCAGGTATGTTGTCACATATGTTTATGTGTTATTTATTGAGATCTCAAACAAGCTACTCATCTGGGAGATGATTATGATGATGGATAATTCTAATAACTCATGATGTGGGAATATCACAACTATTACACATTAATGCATCTTTGGAGATACACATGTGGTGTTCTACCTTGGATGTGGTCAAGAGGATATCCATGAATAGATATTTTCCCCCAGGACACGTCCGCAGGGTATTATTACGTTTTCTGATCAATTAAGCAATTCGTATGGGATGTCTTTGGGAAAAGAAAGATAGGCCTCCATTAATGGTGTTGTTATTTATTTTTTCTTCTGCATACATGCACATGTTTTCAGCAAAAACGTATAATGTAGTCGATGTTGATGTAGCTGATGTTCTGTTGCTGTACATGTTTTTTTCTCTTGTCTGTGTGGTTAACCGATGAGTTGATACACGGCAGCACTTCTGTAATGGCAGTATGATGAGATTATTAGAGTCATACATCATCCACTGTAATCATTTTACTTTAATTTCTACTTTAATAAGTGATCACATCTTTGGGACCTTTCCTGTTATCTGACATAACAGGAAAGATCCCTTCTTTCCATCTCATGCTGAACATTGATTATCGTTTAAAATATGGTGGTATGTTAAGATTTTCAGATTGCTATCGCATTGACCTCTATTGGATGTGGATTAGCATGATCAGACAATGTGAACATTACTGTTCTGTACTGTGAAGATGTTTCCATTTACGATTGTGGGGCCTATATACATTGCCATTGTGGAATATATAATTCCATCCATTTAGCTTAGTTTCTGGAGGTTTGCAGATATTAGTACATATGATATGTATGGGAATGTGTGCATACTTACCATTAATGGATAGCATAGCATGTTCTAGTTTATCCAGTATTAAGCCATAATGCATCATGAGACATATATCATATCAGGAAGCTCTCCTCTGCTGTGAACTGTTTGATATTCTATATGACAATGGGGAAGGAGAAAGGAGGTGTATTAGTTATGCATACATGTGAAGTACTCCACAACAGGGGAAGGTACGGGCTGCTCCTCCGTATGGAGCTGAGCCTCATCAATGTCCCCCAGACAATTGGCCTGTACTGCTATATTGTGCAGACAACAGCAGGCCATGATGATCTGACAAACTTTATCTGAGGTATACTGTAGTGCCCCTCCAGTTGAATGTAAACATCTGAAGCGCATCTTAAGCACTCCAAAGGTGCTCTCTATTACATTCCGCCATGTGGCATCGGCCGCATTGTACCTCTTTTCCGCCTGTGTGTGAGGATTGCTCACAGGGGTTAAAAAACCACGGCAAACACCCATATCATGCATCACCTGAAGTAAACAAAATGGGAGATGCAGATATTAATGTGATGTCTGTTAAAGCATATGGACGTATACATAATGATTCATGTGATGTTAGTTTATGGAAATGTGGGTCTGAACTTGATACTCCTATGACCAGATCACACAGGGTTATGCACAGCAACAAGAAATGATGCAATGGCTTAGGCAGTCTTACTCCCTTAGTCACATGTGAACGTCAGAGCAATACAGTGGAACATGATGTACAGTATATGTTAGGGTATTCTCTCTTGCTAAGATATGCTTACCTGTGATTACTTATTGGTACTCACCAAGTAGCCAACCAGATGGAAATTGACCAGACTGGAAGTAGTGATAGATCGAGGATTGACACAGGATATGGGCATCATGAGCACTTCCAGGGAAGCCTGCAAACACACTTTGTATGCACATGTTTCCATCACAAACAACCTGTACATTGATAGAATGATAGTGTTTGCAATTTCTGAATAGCACTTCCTGATCTTTAAGAGGTATCAATGCTACATGTGTGCAATCAATAGCACCTTGTACATTAGGGACACCTCCAATTCAATGATAATCCGATTTCACCTTCAAGATCTCTTTCACAGTGTTGGGGAAACTGATGTATCTGGTAGTTTGCATAACAATAGCATTAAGGAATGTGCTCAGACACCTTAAAAATCTTGCCTGAGACATTCCACCTACTATTCTACCAGTGTATTGGAAACTACCAGATGAAAGGAAGTGTATTGCAGCTAACATCCGTGTCATTCCTGGCATGGCTCTATTGGTCCATGAGGAAGGCTCAAGGTTCTCCCTCAGGACCGCATAGAGCTCTTCAAGACTGGCACTGGTTAGCCAAAAAATGCTCATACACTTCCCCATCAGTTAACCCCTCTAATGTGACTCTCTCCCTATATACTTTGGGTGCCTATACCCTCCTTACAGGCTCCTGGGCTTGCTCAGCCCCCTGTGGGTCTTGGTGTGCAGGAGCCAGCACTTCAAGGGCACCCTGTTCTTTTGGAGCCACACCTAGTTTTTCCACAACCGAGTTATTTGGTTGTGGCCCCACAAAAGCTGATCACCCACTTCAATGTCATCCTCCCAGTCTGCAGGTGCCCTATATCCCCCTGTGCCACTAGAGCTTTGTCCCCTACCTGATCCCCCACCATGATACTAGGCATATCCTGTGGTAATTAACTTGCTTGGCTTGTTTCTGGACCACCATAGATCACATTAGCATGCTCATCCACATTCACTCCCAGCCGCGCCTCTCTCCCACTCCTTAGCCACTCCTCAATCGCACGCCTTGCATCAGGGTCTCCACTTCGCAACATTCAGTACAAATATTCATGCTTCCTATGGCACTGTCTCCTCACATTCATATACACACCTATCACATGGCGGCAATCCATGATGGGTCAGACTTGCTAACGGCTTGTTGGGGCTGGTGTTATATGGCTTATTGATTACAGCACCTCTTAATATCCAAGTGGATTTCAGGTTTGGAATTGCTCACTTGTGTATTTGAGATTTATCTGGCATTACAGCTCATTTAGGTTATGGTTATGGGAATCTTGAGCATGATAATCTGATGAACTTCCCTGCTTTTGTATTGTTTTTACCAGTCCTATTTGTATCCCATAAAGTTTTGGCCTACATTATTTTTTGTTGCCCTGGTACTTGATATATGTGATGTGGCAGTGAAATTTGGCCACTATTTGTTTTTTCAATGTAGATGTGATGCGTATGATGTATATAATATAATCTTTGTATTTTTAGGGACCACATTAGAGCCTTCGAGTGAGAAAGGCTTAATATGGCAGCCATTTTTATGTATTTGCGTTGCAATTTAATCAGGTAGTGTTTCTTTAATTGCTTTCAGCATCTTGCAGCATTACTTTTTTTTGTATTGGCGTATGCATGACCATTCCAACATATAATGCCTTCCATTGCTTCCTCCATATTTTAAAGTCCATTGGTGGGATTTTATTGTGTTTTGCAGTGTTACAAACTAATCTGTTAAACCTTTGCGGGTCCTATTTGAAATCTGTAAGATTCTGGCCATCATTTGCCGTTTGCGGGCTTTACTGTGTTTGCAGTCTTGAGGAATTGTAGCATTTGAATAGCGATTTTAGTGATCGTAACTCTTGCGGATGTGAAAGATCAAAGGCTTTGATGGGCTGTAAATTCCAGTTTTAACAACTGTAAGGATTTCAAGCCCGTAACACATAGCCTGTTTGCTGCTCGCAAAAAAACAGCAATTGAATAGCAGAATAACTTATGGCCTCCATTATGGCCTACTGTAACTGGCCCATACAGTAATAGATTTAGAATTAGGACTAACAATTTGTATGGGTCACCAAACATAGTAAAGATCTCCATGGTCCAATTACTCAAATAATCCCACGGTAGAGTTAGATATTCTAAAGTAATAAAGATAAAAAAATGTGTTTCCTTGTTCACTTTCACTGGTAAACTCATTTGTTATATACTCAGGTACTACGTGTCCAATAATCTCAAGCCTGAACATTGATTTCTTTAAATATGGTCAGTGAAAGTAAATCTTCTACTGTTGTGGAAGTGATGAGAGTGCATCCACTTCTATTGAGCACACAAAATTATACTGCATCCTCTCCTGTTGGTTCACTGAGCAGCTGAAACTCAACAACTGTAGGAAGTACTAAATAAATGCTGGCCTGAGTTCAAGATGTGGATTTACAAAAGTAGGCAAAATCCATAATTTGCATTATAAAATTTTAGAACATGTGAGTTAGTTGCTATGAAGGTCCCTGATGCCTTTTGTGCCTAAATTGGCATTCAAGTAAGTACTTTCTTATCTCGAGACACTGATACACAATGCAGGTTAACATGACTGTTTTGTGATATCGGGCCATTATTGTCTGAACCCATAATTGCTTGATGGCAGCAACTGATGTAGGGCTGATGTACTACAGAGTAAAGTATTGTAGAACCTTTTCATTTTCATGTTGTACAAGATATAGTTAAACAAAACCCATCCCTTTGGTACATATGGCCTGATATGATCTTGTCACAACCTGCTTTTTGGGGCAAGGGTGGGACTAGCCTGACCCTCGCAACCCTTGACCAAAACTGTATGTGAAGATCAGAGTACTTTTCTTCCACCACAGACTTTTTGCTTTCCCCAGTTTTTCAAACAATTAACTATACTGTCCTTGTTATGACCCGCAGGACATTGGACTTTTGGGTCTGGCTACTGGACCCTGATTAACATTAGCTACATAGCCAGTTGAATCAAATGGGTAGTATAATGGTCGTAAGGACCTTGTGAAAGACTTTACCACATGTTGATTTTATTATGTTGTGTGATGTTTTTCCCCAAGCTCTGGTTGTAGGCCATGTACCCCTAAGGCCCCTTTCTACCCGTTCTTTTGAGAAAAAGGGCTCTGGGGCCATTATTTTGTGTGTAGAATGTGCAACCATTTAATTAAGCTAATAAAAGTATTCCCTGATTTAGGTTGAAATATAACCCCCCACCCAGACATTCTGGTTCCAGGGTTCACATTAAAGTAGACGATAACTGGGGCTGTATACTCCTTGCCTGGCGCCAGGTTCTCTGAGTCAGTCATAGCCCACTTGGTGACAAAAGGTGTGAGACCTGTGTTTGTCTAAGGAAGTGATCTACTGCTGATTTGGGCCATACCTGTATAAATTGAAGGACCGGAAAAAATAATGTTTATGCTCTGTTTGGGATACATATGCATAGTGTGTTTCATTTAAAGGGAATATTTTTATTATTTTAACTAAGCTAAAATCACTTTGTATCCTGAACCTCTGCCAACTATCCTATGAGAAGGGGATCTGCGGGTAGGATTGGGCTCCTTGGCCTTTTCAAGCCCACTGAAGAGCAGATCATGATGGCTATGCTAATCCAGTGATCCTTGGTTCCTGATGCTTCTGCTGATGATCCTGAGATGACCGCCAGGCACCAAAAAGCCCTCCCCCATCACAATCCTGAAAGAGAATTCACAAAGGAAGGAGTTTTGGGGTTAAAAAAGATATATATATATCTTATATATATGTGACAGTTCTACTTTAGCGTGCTCAAACACTCACTGAAAGAATTTCTAAACATCAAAGAAGAGGCTGTTTATGTTTTGTTCTCAGATTCAGCATTTATTGTACCCATGGTAGTAATTACACAACATTGTTTTCAATTTCTGTGATAAAACTTATGGAACACACATAATTTGACATTGCTATAGCAGCCCAATGTTACTAGATTTTTACATTCAAAATACTAAATCACTCAACAAAGTAAAAAAAAAAAAAAAATATACAGTACATTAAAAAAAAATTGACAAAAGAACATTTAGAATAATACATTTAAAAATCAAACGATTAAGGGGAATACAGAAATGTTAAATAATATCAAGTTACCAAATTTACCACACATGTATAATGATAAAAATCAGATAATTTTTCTCTCTCTCAGCAGAGGCCATTTCATGCTTTGCAAATGGTAGTAAACATATATATACTAGAAATTGGTTTTACCTTTAAAAGAGAGGCAAGGGGTCCAAGCATATCTATGTCCTCTGCCGTTTAACCAGTGTATACCAGGCAATACTATCCTGAACAGGAGAAACAGCAAACCCCAGAAATATGTTTATCCTTAGTTGGGCCTCGTCAGTGAGGTGCAGCTGTTCAGGGTACAATTGCTTGGTATTCCGTGGCTTAATCATTCTATTGAATTAAACCGTGCTGATATACTACCGTATATTTCTCCCTTTGAAGGGCACAAGTGAGCAAAAATAGGTTGCTCTCAGAGTGGATTATCATGTCCACAGAACTAACCTATTAGGATGTTTGTTCTCTGATTGAGAACCTCTATTTTGTTATTGCTTATGCAAATGACCCTTAGTCTCCCTAAGGGTGATGGGAACTCCAGACATGGACTCCTTGCTTACTGTGCCTTAAGGAGTCAACAGCTGCACCCTACTGACGAGGTCCAACTAAGGCCAAAAATGATGTCTGGCGTTTGCCGTTTTCTCCTGTTCAGGGTAGAATTGCCTGGTATTTCGGGGCTGGGCCACTCTATTGGGTGAGACCAGACTGATATACTAAAGGATGTTTCTCCACGTGAAGGGCACAAGTGAGCTAAAAAAGGCTGCTCTCAGAGTGGATTATCATGATCATACAATTAACCTGATTAAGTACCTCTATTTCTGTTGTTGCAGATGTTAATGTATGCCTATAATGCTACAAATACATAACAAATACACCTCTTATTCAGAAGATGTGACCTTTCTAAATGTCATTAATATTTAACTACAGGTTAAGATACTCCCCAAATGTACTACATTTAACGTGTGTGAATTCTTTGATGTGTAACCAGATTTGTTTTTTGACTAAAACATTTACCACAATCAGAGCATGCAAATGGCTTTTCACCTGTGTGAGTTCTGTGATGTTTTACAAGATTTGATTTGTCTCTAAAACATTTCCCACAGAGTGAACAAGAAAATGGTTTCTCACCTGTGTGAGATCTCTGATGTTTAACAAGATCTGATTTGTCACTAAAATTTTTCCCACATGAAGAACATCCAAATGGTTTCTCACCCGTGTGAATTCTTTGATGTTTTACAAGATTTGTTTTCCCACTAAAACATTTCCCACATTCAGAACATGCAAATGGTTTTTCACCTGTGTGTGTTCTTTGATGGCTAGCAAGATTTGATTTGTCTCTAAAACATTTCCCACATAAAGAACATGAAAATAGTTTCTCACCTGTGTGCAATCTTTCATGTCTAATAAGATTTCCTTTATCACTAAAACATTTCCCACATTCAGAACATGAAAATGGCTTCTCACCTGTATGAATTCTCTGATGATTAACAAACGCAGATCTTTTGCTAAATCTTTTTCCACAATCCGAGCAAGAAATTGGTTTACCACTTACATTAATTATATTGTGGATAGTAAGTTGTGATTTGTAAGTAAAACATTCTTTTTCCACGTCAATATCAGATTTGTTCCCAGTTTTGTTATTTGTAATATTTACTACTCCTTGATGTATTTTGGTTATAACTTTATTCATCACAACAACATTTAATGATCGATGTGCACTGGGAAGATGTCCTGTAGGTTTCATGTCACAGGAATCATCTACTGGAAAAAAAAAAACATAATTTGAGTAATAGCAGTTTCTTGACCTCTTTTATCACTAGTTCCCAAATTCTTACTTCACACTTTTAATAATAATTCTAGCCCCTATTGCATTGCTACATTGTCGTTGTGAAGGGGCTTGTGTACTTCAATGAAGTTGTAAGCTATACTTATTTATATTTATATACTTATATTGAGGGTCACCCAACATGAGCAGGTCATGCCAAAAAGTTCAGACAAATCACGGTCCACTGGAGAAGGAATATACAATCCACTCCGGTAAAATTGCCAAAGTAACTGTATGGAAAAGCGCAACCAGAGGCATAATGATAGATGTGCCTGGAGTGCTGAGGTCCATAGGGTCACAGAGAGCCAGACTGAACGACTAAGCAACAACAAATAATTCTAGAGGACTACACAGTGATGTTTACCTGCTGTTTTTCTGCAAAGTGCTATATTATTTCAAAACAGGGAGAATCTATAAATTTATAAGACCGTCAAGAAGAGATAACCCAGAGGATATTAGTTCATCTGAATATGAGCAATCGGAAGGAGAAGATCCAGAAAGAAATGGATCAAATAGTCAGCAGACATACCCATTAAGGACACCAAATCCATCAGGCCCCCAAACCAGATCTGCAAATAGCACTAATCAAACGATGATGGAACATCATTTTTTAGCCAAGGAGCGTACCCAAAAAAACTGGCAAGGAACGAAACAACAAAACAAAAGAAACAACAGGTAACCCGCAAGTGGGACGTGAATACATCTTGCCATACGTTGAAAGAAAAAAATGGTAAATCCAAACAAGTACAAAACACCAATAAAAATGACAATTCACAAATTAATATTGTCAACTTATCGGACTTCACTCTTAAGAAAGCCCATGAATCACTACTAACAAAGGGTTTGTCCTTTGTTCCAACGAGCAACTCTAACCGCTTTGACAACATAAAAGACGTCAATCTGTTTGTCAGAAAATTACCACTGAAAAAATGGTATCTTAACAAAGAAATCTGTGAACTTAACCAACTAGGGGTGGATCAGGAACAGGCCGAAGCCTTCAAAGCTCTAATGGCGTTGCTGGATGAGCAAGATATATCTGCACCCAATAATAAGAAGTATAAAGAAAGGATCAAAAACAAAAGCAAATTTACTCCGGACTTAACAATGTTTGCCAACATACAATTCTTTCTGGACATGGTGGAAAAGGACCTTATAAAGCATGCCACCGACATTACGGCACACAAGGTCGATGACCAACAAAACTTAAGTATGCTGGAAAGAAAAGCATTAAAAGAACTTGCTGATGCCAATATAATAATTAAACCAGCAGACAAAGGAGGCAATATTGTACTATTGAACGGCCCATATTATCTGGATATGTGTAACAAGATACTGAGAGACAAGACAACATACACAATATTGAAAGAAAATCCAACAGGGAAATTTCGGAAAGAATTGCAAACAATACTATTGAATGCAAAAGGTAAAAACCTGATTGATCAGTCTACATATGACTTTCTACTACCCAAGCATATCACAATAGCAACCTTTTATGCTTTACCGAAAATCCATAAGGAAATCTCTCCTGTACCAGGCCGTCCAATTGTTTCTGGAAACAATTGCCTCACCGAAAGAATAAGTAAATTTGTTGACGAACATCTAAAAGCAACAGTTAAAACTTTGCCATCATATCTCCAAGATACTTTGGATGTCTTAAAACAGTTAGACGACATTACAGTGCCCGAACAAACAATTTTAATTTCAATTGACGTCGAACAGCTTTACTCATCTATTCCCCATGATATGGGTATTAAAGCAGTCAAACACTTTTTAAGTATGCACAGTAGTGAAGATATCGAAATAAATGAACTCATTATTACACTTCTTGAGTTCACCCTCATTAAGAATTATTTCCTTTTTGACAATCGGTGGTACCACCAAAGCAAGGGAACAGCGATGGGGACCTCCTGTGCGCCCAGTTATGCCAACTTATATCTAGGCTACTGGGAGGCAACAGTAATCTTCAATGAAGAAATGCAGAAATTCACGGAAAACATACTACTGTGGCAGCGCTTCATTGATGACATACAACTGTTTTGGACGGGTCCCAATTAACTATTCCTCGAATTTATCAACATATTGAATCAAAATGACATGGGTTTAAGATTCACATTTGTGGCCAATAAGAGTAAAGTCGAATTTCTGGATCTTACTATTTTGAAAGACAATATGGGCAAAATACACACATCAGTATTTCGTAAGCCCACTGCATCTAATTCTCTTCTTCACTGGTCCAGCCAACACCCTTTAAGATCAAAATCAGGGATACCGACTGGACAATATTTGCGTTTAAAACGAAATTTTAATAATGAATCAGATTTCAAGCTACAAGCAAAAGAATTACGAATGAGATTTAAAGAAAGAGGCTACGCTAATCGTGTACTCAAGAGAGCCTATAGGAGAGCCCTGTCGAGTAAACGCGAAGACCTGATATATAAGGATAAAAGCGAATTTAAAGATCCAGATATGAAAATACGTTGCATAATGCAATATGGCCAAGATTGGCGTGCTATCAAACAAATCCTTAAAAAACACTGGTATATTCTACAAGAAGATGAGGCATTAAAAGAATCATTAACACCTGAACCCTCCATAACGTATAGGAGGAACAAAAACATAAAAGATACACTGGTAAGGAGTTATTATAAACCTCCTTGTAAACCATCGAATTGGTTAACTTCAACAACAGGATTATTCAAATGCGGCCACTGCAAAGCTTGCAACTACATCCAACCCAGCAAAGAATTCATTGACTACAAGACAGGAAAGAAGTATCCAGTAAAAACCTTCTTAAATTGCGAAACCACACACGTCATCTATGTTATGACCTGCCCGTGTCAAAAATATTATGTGGGAAAAACTTTTCGACAACTACGAAGGCGGATCCTGGAACATGTATACTCAATAACTAAGTTCCTGGATACTCCTGTCTCTAGACACATTAATAACTTCCATCAAAATAAAGCTGGGGTAATGAAGTTCCAAGTTTTGGAAAAACTAGAGGTAGGACCTAGATGTGGAAATATTGATCAAATACTACTTCAAAAAGAAAGTAAATGGATTTTCACATTGAACAGCAAATATCCAATGGGACTTAATGAAGGATATTCGTATTCTGCTTTTCTTTAGAGCACTTTTTTCACCTTATTTCCCTTCCCTTACCAAAATGTTTACTCATTTTTCATCTTCTAGTAAATTTGCTTTCTAATTACACTAGTCTCACTGCAATTAGTCACTTATTAGGAGATGTGCTCTCCACATTATGCTTTCATTATACAACCGTGATAGTTGGTTGTTTTACATTCTATTTCACATTTTTTTAGACACCATTACATTACTGGGGTACACCTATTTCACTGTGTCCTTATTATTCTTAGCTATTTAAGCACTATTCACTTTGTTTATAGACTTGATATATATATTTTTTTTATTATAGCATACATTATATCTTCACTGATTGAGATCTCCAAATTACTGTCATTAATTTAAGATATATCTCTAGCACATGCATTATTTTTGCTTCCTGTCACCATGGGCACAATATATGCCCAAGCACAATAGAATATTATCTAGCTTTCATTCACAATTATACTTTTTATTCATATCCTAGCCCCATTGTTTATCTGCATATAACATGCTTTGTATACATTTATTTTATCTCTATTATCTTTAGCCAACCCCTTTAGAGTTTCTGCCATCTATTCTGGTCCGTTTTTGAGCCTGTTTTGACAATCTTAGACATTTGTATTCTTTGTCAAAAACGATCCTAATAAAGTTACATAGGATTTGTATGTCCATTCTGCCACTGTTAGTAGTAAATAAAGTTTATTCAACTTGAAAAACGTCATGATGTCATGACGCTGGGCATCACTGTGTTTTCAATTCGATTCAATCAAGGAAGCGTTCTACAGGCCTTAAATAGGCCTAAAACGCTGTTAGAAGTTAAAAGCCTTTGAAAAAGTCCCCGTGGAGGGACGAAACGGCCTGTTGGCATCATTTTTTGCAACTTTCTGAACCTGGAAACGCTGGAAGTTAAGTACAAACACTCTTTGGAGTGTATCTTTTCCTTTTGTACAAATTATATGGGCTCTACTATCTCTTATTTATGTATTGTTATATATCCAACATCTTTGCTTACTCATAGCTAATAGAGAGTCTATGGAGAACTATATTGGAGAGCTCTAACTACTGAACAGCAAGTATATTGCTATATGTGTGTTGTTTAGCTCATATCCAATAGTGCCATTGTCCTCTTGCAATACTCCATATTACAGTGGACCTGCAGAGCCTTTGATTTATGCTTGTCTTGTCTTCCAGTTTATTTAAGTATTTTTCCAGGTATCAGATTTCACTTTTATGTATATCAGTTTTTATATATATATATATATATAGATACCACCCTTTTTTTATATATCACTGCACTATCCTATGATTATCAGTATATCCTGTATCAACAGGAGTACCAGTATATCCTGATTTATGAGGATCTTGCAGCACAGTCTATGGTATGAATACAGAATATCACCACATATCTTACTACTCATACCTCATATGATTAGAGTATCTATGTATCATATTTATACATTTTAATCGGCGTAATTTCCGGATCAATAGTATCCAATAAAGTTTTTTTCTTTTTTAAATAATCTTTTTTGATATATGAAGGGGTGTAAAGCACCGAGGATACTACCTATATAGATCATTATTTTTCTATATTCTAAAGTGCTATATTATAATACAGATTAGCTGGTGAACTTACAAAACAATAAAATCTAGCATCTTTACCAGGGCTCAGCAACCTAAAGGACTAGTGGCAAAACCACCACACAAAAGGAATTTTGATTGACACTTCTGTGAGGTTATTTGATGAGATAACAATTTATTGAAAATGAATTGAAGAGATTTGGATGAAAGGATGTGACAAGTGTGATTTGATTTCAGGAGGATAGGAGGTTAGAGATAAAATTGATGACATGATATTGTTCATGAATTTGGGCAATAGGTTATTGTAACGGAGTTGGAACACGAATCCAATATCTCCGCTGGTATACGGTAAAATATCCAAGAAGCACTACAGTCTCACCATCCCCAACCTCCCATATTGGACGACACTCAATTGGGAGTCAAAGAACACTGTGTTTATTTTGTTGTGCAGAAATATATATACACATCTCTTTCCACAGGCAATACACATCCCCCATAGTTGGCCCCACAATGCACATAGAGGGACAATAGGTGTGGTCACATCTCCCTGAGGCTACCTGGCTACTTTGATACAATCAGACATTGATCAGATTATACTTCTTTGTTCTATGTCTCATAATGAAAACACTTTATACAATAGACTTCCTTATCTTATGAGGAGTCTCTGTAATAGGATTATCTATTAGCCTAGTAGCTGTAATATTCTGAGCCAATATATTCTGTAGAACATAAAACAACATATCTACAGTACAGCAATGTGATCATATTTTAACCATAACCATAAAACAGGGTAAAACAGTGATGGGTTCCGTTACACACCTCCCCCGTGACCATAAGCCGGCATACACGGTCTGATCCCAACGGATCGGCCTGGGGATGTCCGGACAAAAGTATTTGTTGGTCAATTCTCTAGTTTGACAACCCATCAGCATTACTGCAATTCACATTTACTCACATTTCAGGAACAAAACAAACGCACAGTTCGTACAGCATTCACAGCAATAAACATTTCAAGGAGAGGGAAAATACATTTTACAAACAGGTTTTACAGAGGCCTCTGTACTGGAGACAATGGGGACAATGGGGAAAGTAATCCAATTATCCAGGAATAGAGGCAGACTCCATTGAGCACATGGTTGCAAAAAAACATAAACCACTTTAAAATACATAAAGTCACCTTTTACACATAACACACAGTTCAATGGCCATGTAGCTAAAGTCTTTCCCATAGTCTTTAATTATATGAATGGGCTCCATGGCATAGCTATCTGGGGGTATCACCGCTCACACAGGGCAAGTACCGAATGACCCCCCTGTATTTAAAGGGCCAGAATGAGTGACATACACTCTGGTATGGCCGAATACTGTTTTTTAAAGGGCAATATGTCCCAGGGCCATAGTCGCAGGGCAGGAGGCTGGCAATAAGTCCTCTCCAGGACAAAGTGTCGAAGGGCACTTCGTCACACATCTCCCCTTTGGGGGGAAGTCTAACCAGGCACCTGGATATTTCGCTGTGGTGATGGGGCAACACGCTGAGGGGACTTGAGGGGCAGAGGCCAGCGGCACTCTGCCCTGATGCCAGCTCTTCTGCTGGTATAACCTGCAGGACATCCTGCTCTGTACAAGGGACAAAGGGAGGGCAGAGGCCGACTGCACTCTGCCCCGCTGTCAGCTCTTCTGCTGGGGTACTTGGGACATATTCCGGCTCAGTAGCCAGGGAAAGGTGGGGGTCAGTGGGGGTTAACATTTCCTCTGTTAACCCTGGGGCCACATTAGGAGTTAGCTGGGGAGGGGAATTTGTACTTACCCCCTCCTCCGGTTGTCCCAGTGAGGGTAGTTGGGGATCTGGACAGCCTGTCCAGCATCCCGGTAGGTCAGACACAGAGACCACGGTCCCATCTGCACCGTCTGGGAAATTGGTGTCTCCCCTTGTTAGGGTAAGCTGTCGCTGGGGGGAGAGGGCGACACCTTAAGCTCCCTGGGGTTCACACTGCCGCTGGGGGGGAAGAATGACACCTTCTGCTCCCTGGGATACACACTGCCACTGGGGAGGAAGGACGACACCTTCTGCTCCCTGGGGTACACACTGCCGCTGGGGGGGAAGGACGGCACCTTCTGCTCCCTGGGATACACACTGCCGCTGGAGGGGAAGGACGACACCTTCTGCTCCCTGGGATACACACTGCCGCTGGGGGGGAAGGATGACACCTTCGCCCCCCTGGGGTACACACTGCCGCTGGGAAGGAAGGACGACACCTTCTGCTCCCTGGGGTACACACTGCCGCTGGGAGGAAGGACGGCACCTTCTGCTCCCAGTGATACACACTGTCGCTGGGGGGAAAGGACGACACCTTCGGCCCCCTGGGGTACACACTGCCGCTGGGGAGGAAGGACGGCACCTTCTGCTCCCTGGGGTACACACTGCCGCTGGGGAGGAAGGACGGCACCTTCTGCTCCCTGTGGTTCACACTGCCGCTGGGGAGGAAGGACGGCACCTTCTGCTCCCTGGGATACACACTGCCGCTGGGGAGGAAGGACGGCACCTTCTGCTCCCTGGGGTACACACTGCCGCTGGGGAGGAAGGACGGCACCTTCTGCTCCCTGTGGTTCACACTGGTAGCAGTGTACTGCTGCCCGGTTTGCAGGGGAATTAGTTGGATTATTCCACGTGAAGCGGTTTCTGTTTCTGGGACAGTCTCTTTGCATGTGTCCCTGCTGGTTACACGTGTGGCACCTGATGTACCGTGGAGGGGTTTGGTAGTTCCCACCACCCAGACGCAGTACTGGGGTGGGTTAATGGTGGGAGGTGGGTTAGCAGCTCCCAAGATGGACCGCCCCCGTGCCCGCTGCTTTTCCATTATGTATTCGTGAACATCTGCCATTAACCATTCCAAGGTTATTGTGGGAAGCGTACCTGGGAAAAAGGCCAGTCTGCTTTGGAGTTCTCTTCCAAACTCATTCTGTGTGCTGTCCGTAAGAGGTGCTGTAGCCGCCCGGTCTCCCTCCATGAGTTCCTTTCTGTCTGCATCCCTGTAGTCCGCGGCCGCCTCCTCCTCCTCATCAAGGAACGCTGTCCGAAAACTAGCCGGTTCCATCCTGCTGTAGCCAGGGGCGCTGTACGGATACTAGTGTTGCCCTCAATTTGTAACTCCACGGAATGGTGTCTCCTATAGCTGTCTTTCTGACTGTGGTAACAATTCCGCCACTTGCCACCAAATGTAACGGAGATTGCTGCAAATGGGCCAGTGTCAGATGTTAGATACGATATACTGCCCACATTCTCCTCCCTAACTCCACTCTTCCCCAACCCAAAATTCCACCACTTCAAAGAACTGGTGGAGGTCTAGGGGCCTTGATAGAGTGGAGGCATGGCTGTAAAATAATTTCATATGAACAACTGATACCCATATTATCCTCTTAGAGGAACATTCTAACCTTTGCAGATTGAGACATATGGCAATTTTTCTAATTCATGAACAGAGAACACTCTCAAAGACCTTTTGAAAGGTACACTAGGAGCCTTGTATGACACCTTTAGCACACCTCAGGAGACAGCTAAAGATCAGTACATGAAAGATTGGGAAAGATTGAGAAAGATCTTAACCAAAGTTTAGACCCAGTTATATGGGAGGAAATTTGGATAGAGCAGCAAAAGGATCTCTCAATTATAGTTTCCTTGAGACCTCAATAAAAGTTTTACACAGGGCCTCTATCACTCCGGAACAATTGTCCAAATGGAAACCGTTCAAGAGCCTTCAATGCTTCAGGGGATGCTCATCGACAGGGTCATTCATACATATCTAGTGGGAATGCCCGAAGGCGCAGCAAATATGACGGGACACCATGACCCTAGCCACTAATATATTTAATACTCAATTGACGCAGAGTATTAAAACATGTTTACTGGGAATTTCTCCTCCTTCCCTAGCTTCCCAACAAATTAAACTCTTACAATTTATACTACTAGTGGTGAAACACCATATCGCTACACAATGGAAATCCCAGTACTTAGAAATGGCACAAATCAAACAAAAACAAAACTACTTAATGTTAAATGAGAGGCTGAAACATATCTTATTAGACACATTTGCTTCCTTCTCACGAATATGGGGACCTTGAATGGACTTTCAAGATAGTAATCTCCTAGGACAATTCACAAACATGTAGCATAGGTTGTGAGGCGGAGCTTGCAGTGAGTGGAGGGGTCCTGGTCCCTGGTCAGAGTCCGAGAGAAGGTCAGAAAAGGTATATAGTTAATACCTCATTAGGATATCTTTAATCATGTGAAGGGATAGAGATGTCGAGATGCTACCTCCTATTTATCTAATACTTTTGCCCCCTTATTACTAGAGTGACTTATTTTGTTTGTTCTTCTGATAAGTTGT
Organism: Discoglossus pictus; assembly: GCA_027410445.1. Taxonomy (NCBI): domain Eukaryota; kingdom Metazoa; phylum Chordata; class Amphibia; order Anura; family Alytidae; genus Discoglossus; species Discoglossus pictus. Next base: position 99,863,046 of record CM050170.1, on the reverse strand, counting down.
TTCTTTTTGTCTTTTTTCATTTCCTTTAATATTATTATGCTATTTTTTGTTTTTTCTCCTTTTAGTTAATTTTTCCATGCACTAAAGGGTATATAGTAATGTAATTCATTATATTTCAACACACTTGTACCCTCCAGAACCATCCTCAAAAGTTTTAATCCAGCTACATCAGAAAAGAATAGTATCTATATTTTTGACAAAAGATAGTGAGAATAGGGAAAATTGGATAATAAGGGAGATGTAGATTAAATGTGGAATAAATACAGCAATAAAAATTACAGAACAAAACTAGGAAGTTTATTATATTTCCGAACAAAGCTTTATTCTTAGTTTAATTCAAGGACAGACTGTTTATTAGCATATAGAATTAGAAATGCATATATTGTTTGCTATTTGCTAAATGAAACTGAAATAATTATGTTGTATGCCGATATTTCACACTGTACTTTCTTTTTACTCTTAATAAAACTTATTGGAAGAAAACAAAAACAATAAAATAAAATACTTGTAATAGATACAGTATAACACCAAGAAAAGATATTACTCTCATCATATGAGATTGAAATGCTAAAGTAGAGAAACAAAAGATACCTGGCAAGTTTGTCCTTTGAGTACAAAATGAAGCAGGTCAGAGATTAGTAGAATTCTATCAAGATTATTTTCTGGTTGTAGCAAACACCCTCTTCTAGTAGCCTTAGAGACTACTCTAAACATGGACAACACAGAAATCAGATTGACTATATACCTTGGAGCTCTATACAAAAACAAGACCTGGAGCTGACTGCAGCTCAGACCATGAGCTTCCTATTGCAGAGTTCAGAACCAAACTGAAGAATTAAACTGAAGAAAAGGGGGAAAATCAGCAGACCAAGTGGATACAAAATAAATAATATCCCTTGAAAATATGAAGTGAAACTAAAGAATAGATTTAAGGGGCTAGACATGGAAGATAGAATCCCTGAAGAATTTTAGACCAAAATTTGTGAAATTATACACCATCAACAAAAAAATATCCCCAAATGAAAGAAAACTGGCAAACTGCCTGTCTGAAGAGGCTTTTAAAGGAGCCCAGAAAAGAAGTAAAGAGAAAGATAGTGGAGGTAGGAAAGATTTGTCCAACTGAATGCAGAATTCCAGAGGATAGTAAGAAGAGTCAAGGAGACTTTATACAATGAGTGATGCAAAGAGATATAAGAAGATAATGGGAAAGTCAAGAGATCCGTTTAGGAAGATTGTGGATTTCAATGGAACCATTCATACTAATGTGGGTGTGATAAGACAAACATGGTAGGGACTTAACAGAAGTTGATCAGATAAAGAAGATGTCACAGGAATACACAGAAGATCTATACAGGAAGGATCTTAACCACATTGATAACCTCAATAGTTTGTCCAATGAGCGGGAGTCAGACATCTTGGAGAATGAACTGAGATGGGCCATAGAGAGCAAGATGATACTGTTAACGTGTTGCTTGCCTTATGCCAACAAATTTGGAAAACTCAAAAGTGGCCAATAGACTGGAAAAGGCCAGTCTACATCCCAATCCCAAAAAAGGTATTGCCAAAGATTGGTTCAATTGCACTCATTTCACATGCAAGCAAGGTAACACTTAAGATCCTACAAGCTTGGCTCCAACAATATATGGACCGGCTCCTCAGAGGAAGAGACACAAGATCAAATTGCCAATGTCCGATTGATAATAGAAAATGCAAGAGCGCTCTAGAAAAACATTTACTTCTATTTCATATATTATTCTAAAGCCTTGGACTATGTGGATAACAACAAAATGTGGCAAGTTCTTAAAGGGATGGGAGTACCAGATTTTCTCATCTGTCTCCTGAGGAATCCTCGGTGGACCAAGAAGCTCCGGTCAGAACCGAACATGGGACAACAGAATGCTTCAAGATTGGAAAAGGTGTGCAACAAGGCTGTATATCGTCACCTTATTTATTCGACTTATATGCAGAGTGCATCATGCGTAAGGCCTGGCTGGATTAATCCAAAGCAGGAATTAATATTACTGGGAGAAATATCAACAACCTCAGATATGCTGATGATAGTACTATGATGGCTAAAAGTGAGGAGGAGGAACTAAAGGACCTACTGATGAGGGTTAAAGAAGAGAGTGCAAAAACTGGCCTGCTGCTCAACATTAAAAATACAATAATCATAGCAAATGGCAATCTCAGTTCCTGGCAAATAGACGGGGAAGAAATGGAGGCAGTGACAGATTTAATTTTCCAGAAATCTAAGTTATCTTCAGATGGTGACTGTAGCCATGAAATAAAAAGATGTTTGCTTCTGGGGAGGAAAGCTATGGCAAGCAAGGACAAACCAGTAAAAAGTAAAGATATTACATTATCAACAAAGGTATTCCATTAGTAGCACACGGATGTGAGAGCTGGACCATAAAGAAGGCTGAGCACCCTAGAATTGACACCTATAAATTGTGGTGTTGGCAAAAACTGCTTAGAGTCCCTTGAACTGCAAGAAGATCCAATAAATCAGTACTTCAGGAAATCAAGACAAACTGCTCATTGGAAAGTATGCTCATGAGGCTACAGCTCAAATATTTTCATCATATAATGAGAAGGCAGGATTCTTTAGAGAAAACTCTGATGCTGGGAAACATTGAAGGCACACGAAGAAGGGGACAACAGAGTCAGAGATGGAGAGATGAGGTAATTGAAGCAATGACCATGAACTATATGGAGCTCAGAGAGGCAGTGATGACAGATGTACCTGGAGTGCAGCAGTCCACAGGATCACAGAGAGTCGACACGACTGAACAACTAATCAACAACAAACAATGGCCTCTAACAGACATCAGTTTATGATTATTATGATTTATAGGATTATTAATGCTGCGACCTAAGAAGGGGATAAGGATCTGGGCAATGACGAGGTTTCTAAGGAAACAGAGGTTTTGGGCAGGAAGGACGGCCGAGGAGCATCGTCATAATGACATGTGAGCATATTAGATGGGAGAGGCTATGGTAGGAAGACGCTAAGCTGCAGCAATGTTGGACTCGATAGGAGTAAAAGTAAACAAGGCGAGACAGCGGAGTGGAGACAGAGAGAAGAGGATAGCCTTGAAAGAGAGATCCAGGAATCACTGAGGAACGCCCAACAAGCACAGACACAGAAAGCAAAGTGAGGTGTGCAAGGCGTAGAAGAACCCCAAGAGCTTCAGTAAGGTGGGAGAAGGACCGTCTTACAACATGCAGGACACACATTAAGTACATATATACACACACATACATATATATATATTTCTGCTAATTCTTAATGCTATTGTTCATTTTATAGGATTTTGTTTTTCTAAGGAAAATCTAACATATCTGGGAATGATTATTTCAATACATCAAAATATATCACACATTAACTTTATGGTGTCTCTTAGTATGTAATCTTGTGAGAGGGTTGATCATAGGCTATTCAGCGCTTTTGTTAAAACACTTTATATTTTTGGTAGATAGATTGGGCAGCTTAGATGTATTTTTTGGTTTATTTCATTTCCAGTTTTTACACGTTGTTAGAGGAGAGAGTGCTGTGCGAAGGACAACCACGTGCAATGTATTAATTTAATTTCCATATATATTACTCACCTGCACATGGATCTGTATGGATTTCAACTTGCTTAATATCATTATCCCCACTCTCATCTTCCTTTTCCTCTTTAATTGTCACAATGTGCAGATTGTAATCATGGAGCTCTGTTGGACCAATAAAGACTTAATTAGAGATTTATTTTACTCAATAAAAACAACTTGGATCTTTGTAGTGTGTCCATTTTTTTTACAAAACCAAAATTCAGGGACCAGTAATTTCTAATACTATTCATATGGAGATAATTATCTATTTTCCTTTTTGGAAACTTTCTTTAAGACATTGACCACCTTCAGGACCTGTACCTTTTTGTGGGGAAGGGGCTTGTGTACTTCATTGAAGCTGTACAGCTATACCATGTAGGGTCACCCAAGATTGGCAGGTACTAGTGGAGAGGTAAGACAAATTGCAGTCCACCGGAGAAGGTACTGGCAACCCACTCCAATATCTTTGTCAAGAAAGCCTTATGGATAAGCACAACCAGACACAAGATGTGCCTGGTGTGCAGGGGGCATAAGGTCATGGATAGTCAGACAACTCGGCAAAACAACAACCAGCCATTGACATTAAACATTTTTGGGGAAATAATTCCGATTTTTTACTCTGTACCGTATATACTCAAGTATAAGCCGAGTTTTCTAGTCCTTTTTTTAAGGCTAAAAAGGGCCGAGTCACTCCCCCCCCCCCCCGTGTCTCTCTAACCCCCCCCCATGTCTTTCTAACCCCCCTGTGTCTCTCTAATCCCCCTGTTTCTCTCTACCCCCCCGAGTCTCTCTACCCCCCCTGTGTCTCTCTAACCCTGCGTGTCTCTTTCCCTCCCCTCCTCATCCTCAACCCCCCCACCTCATTCTAATTCCCCCCTCCTCATTCTAATCCCCCCTCCTCATTATAATCCCCCCCTCATTATAATCCCCCCTCCTCATTATAATCCCCCCTCCTCATTATAATCCCCACCTCCTCATTATAATCCCCACCTCCTCATTATAATCCCCACCTCCTCATTATAATCCCCACCTCCTCATTATAATCCCCACCTCCTCACTTTACCCCTCTCTCCTTTTCCCCTCACTAACCTTCATCTGTAGCTTTTCCTTCGGCCTCTGCTCCTTCCTGCGTCGGCACCTAGTATATTCTAATGACGTGGCACGCATGTGACGTCACGTCATTAGCATATACCGGGTGCCGACGCAACCCCCCTTCCCCCCTCCTCATCCTCTACCTGACCACATGGGCACCATCATTAGCATATACCGGATGCCGACGCAGGAAGGAGCAGAGGCCGGAGGAGAAGCTGCAGATGAAGGTAAGTGAGGGGAAAGGGAGAGGGGGAGGTATTTAGAGGGGTAAAGTGAGGGGGGGGGGGTTTAGAATGAAGGGGGGAGTTTGCGTCGGCACCCGGTATATGCTAATGACGTGACGTCACATGAGCGCCACGTCATTAGCATATACCGGTTGCCGACGCAGGAAAGAGTGGAGGCCGGAGGAGAAGCTGCAGATGAAGGTAAGTGAGGGGAAAGGGAGAGGGGTAAAGTGAGGAGGGGGGTTTAGAATGAGGATGGGGGATTAGAATGAGGAGTGGGGGGAGAAAGAGACACAGGGCGGTTAGAGAGACACAGGGGGGTTAGAGAGACACGGGGGTTAGAGAGACACGGGGGGGAGAGTGACTCGAGTATAAGCCAAGGGGGCCCTTTTTAGCCTTAAAAAAAGGGCTGAGAAACTCGGCTTATACTCAAGTATATACGGTACTTATAAACAGAGTAAAAAATCGGAATTATTCCCCAAAAAATGTTTAATGTTAATGGCTGGTTGTTGTTGCCGAGTTGTCTGACTATCCATGACCTTATGCCCCCTGCACACCAGGCACATCTTGTGTCTGGTTGTACTTATCCATAAGGCTTTTTTGACAAAGATATTGGAGTGGGTTGCCAGTACCTTCTCCGGTGGACTGCAATTTGTCTTACCTCTGCACTATTACCTGCCAATTTTGGGTGACCCTAAATGGTATAGCTGCACAGATTCAATGAAGTACACAAGCCCCTTCCCCACAAAAAGGTACCGGTCCTGAAGGTGATCAATGACTTACACAGCTGCTAATATCGTTAGGGTTGTCCATACTTGACAAATAATTGTCTTTTTTATTGAACTCTAGTGGTTTGGTTCCTGTGCTGTAAAAAAATTAGACAAAGATAAATAATTTAAGAACTTTTTCCACCTTTAATGTGACCTATAAACTGTACAACTCAATTGAAAAACAAACTGAAATCTTTTGGGTGGAGGGAAGGAAAAAAAAAAAGAAAAATAATGTGGTTGCATAAGTCTGCACACCCTCTTATAACTGGGGATGTAGCTGTGTTCAGAATTAAGCAATCACATTCCAAATCATGTTAAATAGGAGTCAGCATCCACCATTGTTAAACGGTATCAGTCAGGAGAAGAATACAAAATAATTTCCAAGGCATTAGATATACCATGGAACACAGTGAAGACAGTCATCATCAAGTGGAGAAAATATGGCACAACAGTAACATTACCAAGAACTGGAGCTCCCTCCAAAATTGATGAAAAGACAAGAAGAAAACTGGTCTGGGAGGCCTACAGCAACATTAAAGGAGCTGCAGGAATATCTGGCAAGTACTGACAACAATCCCCTGTATTCTTCATATGTCTGGGCTATAGGGTAGAGTGGCAAGACGAAAGCCTTTTCTAACGAAGAAAAACATCCAAGCCAGGCTACATTTTGCAAAAACACATCTGAAGTCTCCAAAAAGCATGTGGGAAAAGGTGTTATGGTCTGATGAAAGCAAGGTTGAACTTTTTGTCCATATTTCCAAAAGATATGTTTGGCGCAAAAACAACACTGCACATCACCAAAAGAATACCATACCCACAGTGAAGCATGGTGGTGGCAGCATCATGCTTTGGGGCTGTTTTTCTTCAGCTGGAACTGGGGCCTTAGTTAAGATAGAGGGAATTATGAACAGTTCCAAATACCAGTCAATATTGGCACAAAACCGTCAGGCTTCTGCTAGAAAGCTGAACATGAAGAGGAACTTCATCTTTCAGCATGACAACGACCCAAAGCATACATCCAAATCAACAAAGGAATGGCTTCACCAGAAGAAGATTAAAGTTTTGGAATAGCCCAGCCAGAGCCCAGGCCTGAATCAGATTAAAAATCTGTGGGGTGATCTGAAGAGGGCTGTGCACAGGAGATGCCCTCGTAATCTGACAGATTTGGAGTGTTTTTGCAAAGAAGAGTGGGCAAATCTTGCCAAGTCAAAATGTGCCATGCTGATAGACTCATACCCAAAAAGACTGAGCGCTCTAATAAAATCAAAAGGTGCTTTAACAAAGTATTAGTTTAAGGGTGTGCATACTTATGCAACCATATTATTTTATTTTTATATTTTTTCTTCCCTCTACCTAAAAGATTTCAGTTTGTTTTTCAATTGAGTTGTACAGCTTATAGGTCACATTAAAGGTGGAAAAAGTTCTGAAATTATTTATCTTTGTCTAATTTTTTTACAGCACAGAAATCTGACATTTTAACAGGGGTGTGTAGACTTTTTATATCCACTGTATATAAGTATCCTTCCCATAACAGCACCCTTCTGTTTTGCCCAGAAGGGCCTGCCACCGGACTATGGGGATTTTGGACTGTGTGGGCCCTGAGTGGGAACCTGGTACCTGAATCATGGACTCTGTTATTTGTAACCCCAGCCCGTGTGATTGCTAATATTTCAATAGACATGGGACTCGCTAAGGAATGTAGCAAGTTGTTTGTATGGGTAATGTTTAAAGAAATTATGTGTGTTCAGAATATGCTAGTGACTTGCTTAATATTATTGGTTGAACTAATGTATTTCAGAAATGAACAAGCAGCAATTATATGTAGTGCAATAAAGTTCAACAGTGACTAAAGAATTAACTGACAATTGCTTGATAATTAATCTGTAATGAAATGGAATAAAATCAAAAGGTGCTTCAACAAAGTATTAGTTTAAGGGTGTGCATACTTATGCAACCATATTATTATTTTTTTCCCCTCTACCTAAAAGATTTCAGTTTGTTTTTCAATTGAGTTGTACAGTTTATAGGTCACATTAAAAGGTGGAAAAAGTTCTGAAATGATTTATCTTTGTCTAATTTTTTTACAGCACAGAAACCTGACATTTTAAAAGGGGTGTGTAGACTTTTTATATCCACTATATATATATATACACCCCTCACATATTTGTAAATATGTTATATCTTTTCATGTGACAACACTGAAGAACTGACACTCTGCTACAATGTAAAGTAGTAAGTGTACAGCCTGTATAACAGTGTAAATGTGCTGTCCCCTCAAAGTAACTCAACACACAGCAATTAATGTCTAAACCATTGGCAACAAAAGTGAGTACAATACTAAGTCGAAGTGTTCAAATTGGGCCCAAAGTGTCAATATTTTGTGTGGCCACCATTATTTTCCAGCACTGCCATAACCCTCATGGGCATGGAGTTCACCAGAGCTTCACAGGTTGCCACTGGAGTCCTCTTCCACACCACGGAGCTGGTGGATGTTAGAGACCTTGCACTCCCCTACCTTCCATTTGAGGATGCCCCACAGATGCTCAATAGGGTTTAGGTCTGGTGACATGCTTGGCCAGTCCATTACCTTTACCTTCATCTTCTTTAGCAAAGCAGTGGTTGTCTTGGAGGTGTGTTTGGGGTCGTTATCATGGTGGAATACTGCCCTGGGGCCCAGTCTCCAAAGGGAGGGGATCATGCTCTGCTTCAGTATGTACATGTTGGCATTCATGGTTCCCTTAATGAACTGTAGCACCCCAGTGCCGGCAGCACTCATGCAGGGGGGTGGGGGGTCAGCCTGTCAGTGCTCAGACCATACGCCACACACTGCATTAAATTCGTCATCCCAGAAGGAAGCCTCTTCTAAAAATGATGCACAAGAAAGCCTGCAAACAGTTTGCTGTAAACAAGCAGACTAAGGACATGGACTACAGGAACCATGGCCAGTGGTTCGATGAGACCAAGATAAACTTGTTTGGTTCAGATGGTGTCAAGCGTGTATGGCGGCAACCAGCTGAGGAGTACACAGGTAAGCTCTGGTGAACTTCATGCCCATGAGGGTTAAGGCAGTGCTGGAAAATAATGGTGGCCACACAAAATATTGACACTTTGGGACCAATTTGGACATTTCCACTTAGATGTGTACTCACTGTTGTTGCCAACGGTTTAGACATTAATGGCTGTGTGTTGAGTTATTTTGAAGGGACAGCGAATTTACACAGTTATACAGGCTGTACACTTACTACTTTACATTGTAGCAGAGTGACATTTCTTCAGTTTTGTCACATGAAAAGATATAATAAAACATGTCAAAAAAAGGGAGGAGTGTACTCACTTTTGTGAGAGACTGTGTAAATACACTTCCCCTCTCACCATCCCTCCCACACTCATCTCTTCTTTTCCCTCCCTCTCCTTCCCTCTACCCCTATCTCTCTTTCCCTCCCCTACCCTCTCCCCTAACTCTCTCTCTCTCTTCCTCCCTCTCCCCCTCACTCCCTAACTCTCCCTCTCCCTAATGCTCTACCACTATCTATCTCCACTCTCTCCCTCTCCACAAGTTGCTGTTTTTTTTAGGTTATTCTTAAGGAGAATGAAAAGCTCCCTATACAATATAAATGCTAGTTCTCCATTCCTGAGAAATTCCATTGTGTTGGTGGTGAATTTTCTGCAAAGAGGAGCTCCTAAATACGAAAGGTTTTTAAGTAAAACTTACAGTTTTTAATTAGAAACAATGTATTGACAAATAATAACATGTATTGAATATGTATAATGTGTACACAACGTTATTGTTCTCAAGAATTTGGACTTACTTAACATTTGAAAAAAAATAATTAAAAATTGATAATGGATAATGTCATGTTTTAACAACAAAAGTTATAATTCAAGGAATTAGGAAAAAGAATTACCATCAATGATTTTATTTTAGCTAAATATCTGAGTCCATCAATAATCATATTTTTTAATTGTGTTAAACATATGATATTTACCAAAGTATGCTTTAAATACTGAATTACTCACCTTCACTGATATTTACAGGAATGTCTTCCTCCTTAATATGACTCCTCACCATTGGCCTTACTTCATCATCAGGCTTTGAGAAACCCAAAGGATTCACCTTTTCTCTGTCTATAAAGATATTAAATGTAATTAGCCAGTTCCTAGTCTGTGATGCTTAACATCAAATAATACAAGAATAACCTGAACAAGTGGAGATTTTTATTTCACTGTCTTGTTATTTAGAAATATTCATAAAGTGGCAGCATAAATTATACAGTGGTACCTCGGTCCCCAACAGCTCCGGTTTGCATAGTTTTTGGAATGCAACAGCTCTTACAGAGGAAAAAATTGCTCAAAAGTCGACCTGCTAGCGACTCCTCACGTCCTGTCTCTGGCTGGAGAAGCCCAATTGCGGCCTGTGCCTGTAATAGCCCATGCGCAGCCTGTACCTGTAAGAGCAAATGTGCAACCTGTGCCTGTAAGAGCAAATGTTAGTGCCTATAAGAACCAAAGTTCCAAGCAATAACCTCTCACCTCATTATCCTCCTCTACATCACCACCATCCCATTGGGCCCTCAAGTCCTCTCAATACAGTTTAAGTGAAGTTAAATTCTATGTTATTTGATGTAATTATTGTATTTTATTTATGTATGTGTATTTATAAGGTTTTGTATCAAATCAATTCAAACTAAAATGTGAAAAATCTGGGGTCTGGAACGGATTATTTCAATTTACATTCATTCTTGTGGGAAATGCTTGTTTGGAACTCATCCTGCCATCCGGAAAGGGTTAAGGACAAACACTGAAGTACCACTACATTCCATTTTAGTGGTGGACTGTTATAATAAAACTGCTTTTTGTCACCAAGAGATTAATATTAGCATTTAGCAACTGACCTTTTTCTCTATCCACTATAATAGTTGACAAGTTGTGAGTAGCACCTGCACAGTGCTTGCCGGTCACGACGTGAGAGAGAGCATGCGCACAGAGAGAAAGATATAGAGAGTGCACAGAGAGCGCACAGATAAAGAGAGATCGCACAAAGACAAAGTTAGGGCAGCTATAGAGAGAGAGAATGCGCAGAGCTAGAGGGCGCACAGCTAGAGGGAGAGAGCGCACCGCTAGAGGGAGAGAGAGGGGGCACACAGCTAGGAGAGCGCACAGCTAGAGGGAGAGAGAGAGGGCACACAGCTACTCTTTCTGTTTAATGCATTACTTGATTCATTTAGCAAATTGTGTGATCTTTAATATTTGTACAATTACCAAAAACAGTTAGAAGCCTGAAAGTTATAAAGTTAACATTTTGGGAGCATTTCTCCATCTTCATCAATTCCTGATTTACAGTACTCGAAAAGGAGAGAAATCTAATTTACTAAATCTTGTTTGCCATTGTCATTGTGGTTCTGAGGGTGGGGCCACTATCAAAATTCACCACTGAATGATGGAAGTACACAAATGGCTGCCATTTGTAGTTGACGTACTTATTACCAATCTTACCACTGGATGGAAGTACACAAGAGGCTGCCATTTGTAGTTGACGTACTTATAAATATGGAGCTGAGATATATTTATCTGCTTGCAAGAGGTGCTGAGTTAATAGGTTGGTAGCTAATAATAATAATAATAAGGAATAATTCATGCAGTTGAGCTTGTTTGTTATTTAATTTTTATTTCTACAAATTATGTAAACAAATATTATTAATAAAATATTCTTACATATAAAAGAATCACCAAAAAGAGATACATTATTATTACTAATATTTACCTGTATAAGCATCCAAATGGAGTTCCACCTGAAGACTATGCTTTTCTTCCCTCTCATACGCTCCTTCTTCATTAATTAATCCAGGACACAGATTTTCATCATGGAGTCCTGTTGGTCCCCAGAGAAATGCACTGGTTTACACCAACTACTTGGTTTTCTTTTTGGTGACAAAATGAGCTTTAAACACAATGGACACTTTTCTAAAATGAATGGTAAACTGTAGTCACATATTTATAGAAAGATCTGTTTTTGAATAATTAGTCTTGTTAACGATATAAATATTTAAGAAAACTAAAATTTAAATACACCTTATAATGTATTAACCATTATGTGTGCTGCTTAGTCGTTCAGTAGTGATAGACTCTCCGTAACCCTATGAACCTCAGCACGCCAGGCACATCTTGTGTCAGGGTGTGCTTATTCATAAGGTTGACCTGACCATCTTGGGTGGCCCTACATGGTATAATTCAAAACTTCATTGAGCTCCTTCACCACAACAAGGTAGAGATTAATGTCTGTAGTTATGACTTTATTTGCCTTATCTGTAAGTGATATTGTATTGAGTTACACTTCCATTTTATTCTATTGTAAGTTTCACATCATTTTGCCAGATCTGAATAGAGATAATACCTTGATCCAAGGTCCTTCCCGTGTCACTATTCAGATTATGGAAAAAGCAAAAACTCTCTCCAATAAAGAAAAAAAAATGTGCATGATAGAAAACAAATAAAGGCAATATTTTTAGTTATCAATTAACATTAATCAAATTCTTCTTCTCAAAAAAAAAAAAAGCATACACATGACCCATGACAGTGGCCATTTAACACCGAATTACCTGAGCTCCTGGGTCCTGACATCCCCACAATCCGTTGTGTCTGGTGATTCTTAGTCATCAACTTTTTGTATTCATCTATATCACACTGAAACATATAGAAAGAAGAGAAATTAGAATTAAGTAATAATATGTAAATCTTTTTTTCTTTGAAGATGAAGATTTTTTTTCCTTCTTTCCCAAAGAGATTATTTTTCATCACTTCATTTCAACACTATACTGAGATATATTGACCCCACTATATACATACATGCATAAATCCATTTTATTCTCTGGTAGGGTCAATGTACAATAAAAATTATATATATTATAATATAATAATATGTACTTTATAAAGTATGTATAATAAAATAATTATGCATACTTTACAAACAAGTATTTCTTTCTGAAGTATAGTGGTCCTCCAGTAATTGCTTGGTTAGCTTAATTGCTGTCACTGTAGCAATGTTTGTGCCTACTATAGAAAACTGTATTGATTAGTGAGCTTTGTGCCTTAGATACTTCAATTAAATATTTATATATAGAGAGATAAATATACACTTACATACAATGCATTTACACGTGTATTACGGTTTTCCTCTTCTTGTATTAGCATTACTATATTATAGTATATTCTACTCATACATAACAAGTCAATTTTTAAAGAACAGACATTCAATTATTTATTTATATATCTGTAATGTTAATGCATTTATTTACCTGATGAGAACAAGGTAAGACACAAAGAACGTTCCACCATCTTGAAAAAACAGGAAGTGAATACACAGGAAATTACTTCTCCGAACTACAAGTTCCACAATACCTTGTAGCAGCCAATCAGCGGAGCACAGGGGGCGGATCCTTGGAGATCATCTGGGTTGCACGGTGACGCTATTTTATAAAAAGAATTCACTGCAGATACAATTGAAACAATAGGATTGATCTGTTATAAATGTAGATTCTGCCTAGTAACTAGTGATGGCACTGCCCATCCCAGTAACCAGTAATATAAGTACTGTTCCGTTTACTGTAATACAATAGTCATTTCCCATCCATTTAATGTGTGTCTACATACACACTTATAGATCTATATATATCTAGCTATTTATATATATATATATATATATATATATATATATATATATGTATCTCTCTCTCTCTCTATATATATATATATATATATATAGATATATATATAAACACTAGGAAATTGGCCCTCAAAAATGACGGGTATAAAATTGTAAGGCTGGCAATACTGTTTGCTACACAATGCAAGGCTATGGGTCCTCTGTGCACCTTTGGCGCTCATCGCGAGCCTCAACTTTCCTGCATTGCAATAATCACCTGCGCTCATCGCGAGCCCCACGATGAGCGCCTTCAGCGCTCATTGCAAGGCTTTCCCCTTATGTAGTTTATAGGCCTTGCGATTAAGTGTTACTGTGTTTGGTTGTGTTAGTGCCTTGAGTTAAGTGTTACTGGGTTGGGTTACGTGTTACTACGTTGTGTTAAATGTTAGTGGCTTGGATGAAGTGTTACTGGCTTTCGTTAAGTGTTACTGCTTATGGCTCGTTTTTAAGTCCTTCCGGTTAGTTTTACATACTTCGCGCTACTTTTACGTCCTTCGGCCTCAATTTTGTCGTGTGGCATTTTTTCGGCAGCCATTTTTTTCCTTGCTTAGGAGAATCTCGATTGTGAGCAATATGCCTCAAATTAACTTGCAACCTCACTCATAGGCTTCCTGGCTCTCCCACGGTGCTGTGTAGGAGTGTTTAAGCAAAATTTGAGGCATATTTTAGGTATTTCCAGTTCTGTGGTTCAGTTGTTAAAGTCGGATTGTTGCGAGGCACACAGTGTATGTACGGGTTTCGGTCCTAAGTCCCGCGTGCCTCAACTGCTCGCTTTGCTTCGGCGCTGATTGCAGCCTAAGCCCTGCGCGCCTCAACTGCTCGCCTCGCCTTGCAAGGCTCGAAGTTGCGGCCCTACGGGCCAAAACGTGACCAACATCCTTGAACTGACAACTATATATGTGATCTATATATAAAACTATAAAGAGAGAGCTATTAAATTCTACCATGCTGCGAGTTACGGGCCATAGATGCAAGCCCGTAAACCCTTTCAGCGCATGTAAGCCGAGCCTATATCGGCCTGTTACTATCCAATCACGGTATAACATAGTGTGACACAGGCCTCTCACCCAATAGAAAGCGGTCCCATGCATCATTAAATCCATGAAGCTGACAAATCACTGTCATTCCTTGGCACAACAACAGTAATCAAGCAATAGAGAGTCCATGTATTGGTGTGCCCACTGCAGCCTATGCAGTTACAGACTGCAGCCGGAATCAAGATAGTGTTAGGAGACAAGAACAGTCAAGACCAAGAGCCAAAGAATAGATCACATCTAGCAAATGATAGCTATTCTGAGTTGCAATTAGGACAATCATCCAGGTTCAAGCGTAGATGTCATAGAAATGCACACAAAACAATCTATTATTCATCATACTAATGATATATACCTCTCTTTTCTCTCAGCATCAAGAAGGTCTGGGTTTAGTGGCGAGCCAGAGGCGGGGGCATCGGAGCAGGAATTGGAGAAGCAAGCCCTCACCCAGCAGGAACCGGCACAGGGGGATGAGGAAAGAAGTGGACCCGAGGGCCCTGGCTCAGAGGCGGAGGATGTCATATGGCTAGTGGGATCACCAACAGCACCAATGGCGACACCGCCGGGATTCAACCCCACTATCCTCTCTCCAAACACTGAGCATATCACCAGGGCCCTCCCACTGGAACGATGATGACGGCAGCCACCACCTTCTTCCCCCCCCCCCCCCCCCACAGCAGTTCGCTGGACTGGCTGCCACCACAACCAACGGGCCTAACCACACCACCGCCAATATTGATACTCCCTCCAGCCACCTCCTCACAACGCCACCTCCTCACGACGCCACGCCCTTGGGATCTCCATCCTCAACATCAGGCCAAGCTGCTCAGGCGGAGATGCTGGCCCTCATGCATCAGCAGTTGGACAGTCTTCGGGGGATCCAGGCCAGCATCTCTGCCAATAATGCGGAGGTAATGCGCAGCCTGGCAAGGCGCAATAGCGAGGAGAGGAGGCACCACCAAATGACTGAGTAGTACCTGGCCGGGTACGGAGCACATTCCAGGGAGTGACCTCGGAGGCCATGCAACTCACTCTGGTCCCTAGCCCCGCCTTCTCCACCCCGGAGACATCCCCAGGCCACCCGCAGCCTGGCCCCTTCTCTCCTCCCAGGAGACGTGCCGCTGCCTCCCGGGGGATAGCCTTCCCCTATCATCCCCACCCACTATCACCACCAACAGGGAGACGGCGACCTGCCACGGGGGATTGGGGCACTTTGTCTAGGCGGAGGAGGACATAGGGTCTGCGCATGTTTGTGCCTTCTCAACAGTGACAATCTACAGTGCCTTGCAAAAGTATTCACTCCCCTTGACTTTTTACCTATTTTGTTACATTACAGCCTTAAGGTCAATGTTTTGTTAATCTGAATCTTATGTGATGGATCAGAACACAACAGTCTAAGTTGGTGAAGTGAAATGAGAAAAATATAGACATAAAACTATTTTTTAGAAGTAGAAAACAGAAATTTGGCATGTTCATATGTATTCACCCCCTTTGTTATGAAGCCCATAAAAAGTTCTGGTGCAACCAATTACCTTCAGGAGTCACATAATTGGTGAAATGATGTCCATCTGTGTGCAATCTAAGTGTCACATGATCTGTCATTACATATACACACCTTTTTTGAAAGACCCCAGAGGCTGCAACAACTAAGCAAGAGGCACCACTAACCAAACACTGCCATGAAAACCAAAGAACTCTCCAAACAAGTAAGGGACAATGTTGTTGAGATGTACAAGTCACGGTTTGGTTATAATCAGTTTCATGTTTTTGTGTTTCTACTTAATCAGGTACTGTGTCTTTAATTGCTTTCTGCATGTAGCAGCATGGCTTTTCATATTGGCATATGCATGACCATTCCAAAATATGATGAAATAACATATTTTTTAAAGGAATATTTAATCAGGTACTGTCTTTAATTGCTTTCTGTATGTTGCAGCAAGGCTTTTCATATTGGCATATCCATGACTATTCCAACATATGCCTATTTTGTATTTGGGGATTATTGTGCAAGTAATTGTAATGCCTTCCCATGCTTTCACCATATTTTAAAGTCCACTGGTGTGTTTATATTGTCATTTACAGTGTTGAGAAATTGTCTGTAAACTCTTTGTGGGTCCTATTTCGTCCATTTGCGGGTTACGGGCTTGAACGCGAGGGCGTCTTTGGGAATCTGTTGCAATTTAATAGCGTTATTGGAACGCAGCAGTTACGGCCTTGACAGATCAAGGGATTTGCGGCAACGGAGTTCAGATTTTGACATCCCGTAGGGTTTTTTCGCCTTTAACCTGCAGGTCGTTTGCGGGTAGCTTTAAGAGGCCAATTTAATAGCCGTAAGTCTTGCAGGGTCCGTTACGTTCTATGTTTTTACACATTGGGGGAATTAAATAGGGCGGTGTGAGTTTTCAATCTTGTAATGTCCCATGGAACAAGCTCTATCTACGTTTGATTTTAAGCTCAAAAGCCGGGCACAAATAAAGGATTATATATATATATATATATATATATATATATATATATATATATACACACATACACACAACCTCCTACTTTTGATGTCAGCAGTGCGTAGCCAATGAAATACGGCACGTGCTGTCAGCTGGCTTGGTGGGTATATAAGGTGACATGTAGGCATTCAAGCATACCAACCATCGCTGTCACTGATAAAAAGTGTGATTTATCAGAATTTGAAAAGTGTATGCCCATTGGCTTTCAGGCCAAAGGTGGCAGTATTTCTGAAACAGCACAGTTTGTGAACTATTTGCGTGCTACTGTGGTTAAATTTTACCACTACTGGACAAATGGCACCATTGCGAATAAACGGCACCATGTGCCATTGATGTCAGAGGTGAATGTCGGATGAGTGTGAGGGCCAACCAACAATCTATAGTTGAGCAACTCACGGTCCAAATGAACCAGGCGGCTACCAGACAGTACAGCCAAAATCCTGTGGACCTGAACCCTATCGAGCACCTGTGGGACCAACTTGATCTCCATGTTCACTAGATGATTCCTCCACCACGCAGTCTTCAGCAGCTGTCAGACGCACTGCAGTCTGCATGGCTCCAGATACCCTTGCCAAACTTCCAGCATGTTATTGACTCACTACCATGCCGTCTAGCTGCTCATGCTGCACACAGTGGTTATTCAGGATTTTAGCTGGTGGTCATAATCATATGACTCAACAGTACCACATATGGCCGCATCAATATGCTACTGATATTATAGACTAGTTTTGCTTCAGACTTGATAAAGGGAGGTCAAATCTCTAGAAAGTTTGTCACTATAAATAAAATGTTTGTCCAGAATAAAAGGTATCTCTTACTTAAATATTTGAATTATGTCTATCTATCTATCTATCTATCTATCTATCTATCTATTGATCTCAATTCCTGACAATCTAAATATATTAATTATATTTAATTATATATAATTTTCTAATGAACCTGAGGTCCTCTTGGTCTGGTAATTCTCCATCAGTATGTGCTCATACACATCCTTGTGTCCTTCTATATAGTCCCACTCCACCATAAAGAAAGACAGCAACATCATCACACTTTATAGGGACCTGAAACACACACAACCCCATTCAGTGCGGACACAGAGACTGGTTCTGTCAGAGTCTGTTACTGATAGTCAGGAGAGAAATAATAATGTCATTCAGAACATGGGGAGAACCACACACAGAAGATAGGAAAGTATACCCAGGTCAAGATAAAGCTTGGTCAGTAAAGGGAGCTGAAGCTGATATAATGTCACATTGTCTACCAGTGCTCACATCTGGTGAATGTTGCTGTGGGATTGATTCTTTTTCACAATGGTGTATTCCTACAGTATGAGAGGAACATGTCAGACTTCAGGTAGATTTTCTTTTTGATAAATATGATTTATAGATCAATAATCATGCCGTAGGAATGAACTTTAAACAAGGGTAAGAAAACAACAATACTCTGCATTAACATGGACAAGGGTGGTGTCATAATTATATTGTCCAGTGGCTTTCACCTCTCGAGTCAGCAGGTAAATGATTTCCAGGACGTGGTTAAAGATCTTCTTATTTATTTGCTCCAAGTTCTTTTTCATCTTGTTCATTATCGGTAAGTTGGTCAGATGCCACAAGAGTGAGACTTATAAGAATAGTTTGGATGCCAGCAGTAAGACATAAGAGGGGTTAATTGTTTTACTTGTAGATTTAGCTAAATTGCGTACTGATGGATGTTGTACTTACATAATCCAGTTTGCACTGGTGGAGGGAAATTAATATAAACTTACTCTGCAATCATAATGGAAGAACACAGAAGAATCACCTCCTTTTTTAAGCCACATTTGTGTTATCATTAAAGTGACATCATATGGATAATATATGTGACTGATTTAGCTGAACATTAACCCCTTGGAACTTCCATGTCTCAGCATATATTTATCTACTTATACACACCAGCACACGCACAATGCAAGCATCCCATATCTCAGGGCATGTATTTCTTGTAACTCAAAGATCTACCTTGTGGTGCGGCAGGTGCAAAACACCATGGTCCTCAGATACTGGCAGCAGCCAGAAGTAGAAATGAAATCTTTATATATTAGGAGAGAGAAACAGATAATTATTTTGATTGAAAGGTAGTCTGATCACCCTAGGAGTGACCTGCCCAACTACATATGTTTTTGCCTTTATATATATTTATATGTTACTTGAATAAGGAAGTTGCAAGGGGGCTCCCCAAATTGTTTTTTACCGGGGCCCTCTATTCACTAGCTCCATCTTCGCTTATGTGTATTATATACATAGTTACATAGTAATTAAGGTTGAAAAAAGACTTTCAGTCCATCAAGTTCAACCTTTTAAGATTTCCTCTGATCTGCAATATGCAGATTAAATATTAATTAATTAGTTGTTAATTAATTATTAATCAATTATTTCATTTTATTTTATTTTTAATTATCAATTAATCCAGAGGAACGCAAACAAAAAAAAACCCAAGTGAGACTTAGCCAATCGTCTCAAAGGGGGAAAAAAAAAATAATTCCCTTCCTGACCCCAGATACTGGCGATCAGATTTCTCCCTGAATCAATACTGTCTCTCTAATTATCCATGATAACCCTGAATTCCCTTTTTAATTAGAAATAAATCCAGTCCCCTTTTAAAGTTATTTATCAAATCCACTGTCACCACCTCCTCTGGTAGAGAATTCCACAGATTAACCACCCTTACTGTGAAGAACCCTTTTCTTTCTTTAAGGTGAAATCTTTTTACTTCTAACCTCAAGGGATGTCAGTTGAAAACCTCTTGGCACAAAAAGCTCCCTTGAAAAATCTTTATTCTGACCCTGGATGTATTTATATAAGTTAATCATATCTCCTCTTAGATACCTTTTTTCTAGAGAAAATAAGTTTAATTTGGTTAGTCTTTCTTCATAACTTAGTTTTGTTGCCCTCCTTTGTACCTTTTCCAGCTCTAAAAGGTCCTTTTTATGAAGTGGTGCCCAAAATTGTACTCCATATTCCAAATGAGGGCATACTAGAGATTTGTATAGTGGCAGAATTATATTTGCTTCCCTGGCTTCTATACTCTTCTTAATACATGCTAATATTTTATTTGCCTTTGCAGCTGCTGCTTGGCTTTGAGCACTGTTACCTAGGTGGTTGTCCACAAGCACTCCCAAATCCATTTCAATATCTGATACACCTAGATTTGCTCCATTAAGATTATAAATTGCATGGCTATTTTTCCTTCCCAGATGCATAACTTTACATTTATTCGTATTAAATCTCATCTGCCATTTAGATGCCCATTCCTCAATTTTATGTAAATCACTTTGGCGGGAAAGCACATCATTATCTGATTTGATTACCTTGCACAACGTGTGATCACCGAAAATCGAGACACCACACTCCAATCCTACCTCTATGTCATTAATAAATATGTTAAAAAGGAGAGGACCTAATACTGAACCCTGAGGAACCCCACTTACCACATAAGTCCAATCAGAGTATGTTCCATTTACAACAACCCTTTGCTTCCTGTCTTTTAGCCAGCTCTCAATCCATGAGCAGATATTTACTGCAATTCCTGTATCTCTTAGTTTGCACAATAGTATCCCATGTATCAAAAGCCTTTGCAAAATCCAAAAAGACTACATCCACTGAGTTGCCTTGATCCAGGTTCCTACTAACCTCCTCATAGAAACTAATTAGATTTGTTTGACATGACCTATCCCTCATAAATCTGTGTTGACTCCTACTTATAATCCTGTTCAAATAGATACATTCTTGTATATTATCCCTTATTAACCCTTCTAAAAACTTCTCCACTACAGAAGTGAGGCTCACTGGTCTATAATTCCCCAGATTTGCTCTTGCTCCCTTTTTAAATATAGGTATCACATCTGCTTTTCTCCAGTCATCTGGTAGAGACCCTGTGTTGAGTGAATCTTGAAAAATTAAAAAATAATGTTTTGGCTATTACAGAACCCAGTTCCCTCAGTACCCATGTATGTATTCCATCATAACCCGGGGCTTTATTAACATTTATTTTTTCCAACCTCTTTTGGATCACTTCCTGTGTTAACCAATTAGTTTGCAAAGGTAGTGTAGCCCCATTATGTTGCAGTGTCCCAACCACTGGTACCTCCCTTGTGTATACCGAAGAAAATAACCTATTTAGTGCATCTGCCTTTTCCTGGTCACTAATTTTCAGATTACCTGTTTCACATTCTAATGTTCCTATGGCTTCCTTCCTCGCCTTCTTCCCATTAATATACTTTTTTTTTTTTTTTTAGGGTTCGTCTTACTCTCTTTTGCAATTAATTTTTCCTTTTCTATTTTAGCCAGTCTAATAGCGCTTTTGCAAGCCTTTTTGATTTCCTTGTACTCCCGTAAAGCAGTCTCTTATTTGTATAATTTAAATGTCTGTTTTTACTCCGTATCTTGATCTTTAAATCATTGTTAAGCCACATTGGATGGGATTTACTCCTTTTACTTTTATTCCCACATGGTATATGTCGATGTGTATGTATATTTACTAAGGGTTTAAATGTTGTCCATTTATGTTCAGTGTTTTTATCAGTTCTCTGTCCCACTCTATACTTTGTATTGCTGCCCTTAGACTGCTAAAATCTGCCCTTTTAAACTTAAGAGTTTGTGTTGGCCCCTTAAATTGTTTTTTTTTAATTCAATCTCAAATGAGACTGTGTTGGGATCACTGATTCCCAAAGGTTGCCCTGTTCCAACATTTGATACTATATCAATATTATTTGTGATGACTAAATCTAAGATAGCTTCATTTCTAGTAGGCTCTTGTATAACCTGGGCCAGATAATGATCCCTGAGTGTACGCAAGAACCTGCTCCCCTTAGCTGAACTGCTTGTCTCATTTATACAGTTTATTTCAGGGTAATTAAAATCTCCCATTATTGAAACTTGCTCATTCTTAGCTGCATTTCCAATCTGTAACAATAATTGTATTTCCTCACTTTCAGCTATATTTGGGGGTTTATAGCATACTCCTACTAATATTCTTTTGGAATTTGCTGCTCTGCTATTTAACTCTACCCACAAACATTCAACTTTATAACTAGGTCCACCATAAATATCTTCTCTGACTTAAGGCTTAAATTCAGGTTTAACATACAGACAAATCCCTCCTCCTCTTTTACCATTGCCTCTATCTTTCCTAAATAGGGTATAACCATCCAGATTAACAGTCCAGTCATGAGATTCACCCCACCATGTTTCGGTAATGCCTATTAAATCCCATTTTTCATTAATTGCTAATAATTCTAACTCTCCCATTTTTCCTGGTAAGCTTCTGGCATTAGCAAGCATACACCTTATGTTATGAGCCTGTAGTTCTGAAGTGCCTGCCACTGTACTTGAGTTACTTAGTACTACCTCCCTATTGACTATATACCCCTCCCCCCATCTCCTCTCCTGTGAGTTGTTAATTCATCCCTTATACCCTCTACACTTTCTACCCCATTACTTATATCTAGTCCCTCCCCACAACCTACTAGTTTAAAAACTCCTCCAGCCTTTCTACCATCCTAACCCCTAGCACAAAATCTCCCTCATCATTAAGGTGCAATCCATCCCTTAATGTAGCGATTGTACCGAAGTGAGAAGTCAGCCCAGTGCTCTAAAAACCCAAACCCCTCCTTAGTGCACCACATCTTTAGCCACGCATTAACCTCCCTAAGCCCCTTCTGCCTCCCTGGGCTAGCACGAGGCATTGGTAGTAGCTCAGAAAATACTCCCTTGGAGGTCCTTGCCTTCAGCTTATTACCTAGTTCTCTAAAATACTGCACTTGATACTGAAAATGTTCGCAAGCTCACAAGTTCCCCCCTTCTCCTGTTTATATTAATTTCTGCCTTCTCACCTGGACACAGTTAGTGCAATTTATCAGCCTTTACTTGCAAGGAAAATCCACTTGCGAACAGCCCCAAAACAGCTCATAAACCTTTTATACTAGTTTAACAGTCAAGCTACACCCCTCTCACCTGGGCACAATTAGTGCACTCTGCAATTTATCAGCCTTTACTTGTAAGGTAAATCCACTTGCAAACAGGCCCCAAAACAGCTCACAAACCTTTTATATTAGTTTAACAGTCAAGCCACACCCCTCTCACCTGGGCACAATTAATGCACTCTGCAATTTATCAGCCTTTACTTGTAAGGTAAATCCATTTGCAAACACACATCAACTATAATAGTTGTCAATCTGCGAGTTGTTGTCACGCTTGTGGCGCTCATTGCGAGGCCCACGGGACATAGGCCACAATGAGCACCGAAGGCGCTCATTGCAGGCCTTGCGGGTCGACAACTGGTGCTTGGCCCGCACGGCTCCCCCTGCACTAGACCCCCTGCCCCAGGCCCTGCGAGGCCCGCACGGCTCCCCCTGCCCTAGCTACAATGCCCCCTACCACAGGTTCTTGTTGCCCGTACCTGGTTCCGACCCTGCCAGCAGCGCTGCACTCGCCTTCCCTGGCTTCACCTCTGCGGCTCCCGTCCTCCGGCCGGAACTACTTTCAGGAATCAATGATACAGGCCGCAAGGGCCTGGGGCAGGGGGAGCTGTGGCAGGGGCAGCTTGGGCAGCTACTATAAACAAGTCACTGGATCTCAGGACATTGGTGATTCCTCCCCTCAGTCATGTCTCTGGGAATGTCTTACAAGCCCAACCTGAATGTGCAGCTCCCCAGCAGCAACCCCAGGGCACAGGGTGAGTGGGGTAGCTGGGCAACTTACTGAGGGGGGCAATGAGGCCCTGGAGCGAGGGGAGCGTGATGGAGATACCTGGGGAGAGCCAGGGCTGGAGTTGATGGCTGGCTGGTGAAATAAGGTCACATCCCGCCCCTTCCACTACTCTGTGCCGGGATAGGAGGAGGCCTGGGAGTGCTAGGCACCCGGGGGCGTGGTTGGGGGTGCTTTAGGGGACCTCATGGCAGAGACGGGGGCTCTGGTGATAAACGCCTGTTAACTCATCGATCATGCCCTCCCACCTACCTTGCCAAGACACCATCCACCTGAGTCATATAAATGTATAATGCAAGTAGGTGCACAATCACAGCCACTACACAGACTTAACCAATAATGAACCCTCTACTGTATGTTTTCCATTACCTGCCAAGCCCTTGTTTTTCTTATTCTACATTTAATTCCTTCACTTTTTGTTTCATTGCTCTTATAAGCTTGCAAGCTTTCAGTCTTGAAAAGCACTTTGTATAGAAGTGTCATACGTATGATTGTTAGTTTAAGGGCAGGGTTGTCACCTTTTGTATCAGTCTATCAAATTATGTATTGTCATACCCGTGTTTTAAAGCTATATGAGTGTATTATAAAAGTGTATTTTATAAATATAACTGTAGTAGTGTAGATCTCTACTGTTAGTAATTGGTTACCTAAGTCTTAACACAATAAAATAACATTTCTGGGAAAAGTAACAAACTTAACATTCTCAAATCTGACATAAAATTAACATACAGCGGAGATCTTATGATCCCTTAAGAGGAAAAGTTGGTCTCTGTCACATATGATACCTAACAAAAGGCATTTGGCCTCAGGACAATTGTGTTGTGTGAGGGGTTGTTATCAATCAACTCTAAATGCTAGTGAAAAAGCCAGCCTTTGTGGAGGCGATA
Organism: Discoglossus pictus; assembly: GCA_027410445.1. Lineage (NCBI taxonomy): Eukaryota > Metazoa > Chordata > Amphibia > Anura > Alytidae > Discoglossus > Discoglossus pictus. The sequence continues at coordinate 99,838,499 of CM050170.1, read as the reverse complement.
AGGTATTTGTCATCAGGAACTAGTCAGTGAGCAATGGTGTAAAGAAGTACAGTCCTGTCCAGAGACCTAATGGATAATGAGCTTGGAAAAAATGCTAATTATTGGGGTAATATATAGCCATACGATAACAAAATGTATCTATAACAAATCATATGTTTCCTTTTTTGTTTTTATCCTTATTGTAGGTTATCTGCTTGTCTAAACCCATCTTGTAACAGTATGTTGTATACAATAAATGTTTTTAATTCTACTTTGTCTGTTTAATAATTCACCTGCCCAAAAGAATATAGTATTTGTAGAAATGATACATCAATTTCTTACAGGATGATGAAATTTGAAAACTATTACAAATGTGTACAAAACAACCAAGCATATCAAATCCCCTTTACTGGTGAATGGTTTATTTACTTATTACAGCGTGTATGAAAATGTACAGGTAGTTGTTACATATTGCATCAATTTACAGTATAAACAATATATAATCATAGATAACAGGACAACATTTGGATCATAACTAATCACAAAATGTCTCTACTGATAGCATGTCACAACTGTTGGTGGAAAAATGAAGTAATGACTTAGTTACAGTGATTATTTATGTATAAATAAAAGAGCTATTAAATGCCCTTTTTACTAAATAAAGAAATTCATGCTTTAACTTAAGTTTTTCACAACGAAAATTCAATGTGCACTCTTATTAGGTCTATGATGTGGTCTATACCGAATATAAAAAAAAAAGGTTAGAGCACAGGCCCATGTTTTATACCAATATATGTATGAGCATTTCCAGGGTAATTTAAAAAAATCATGATGATACAGTAATAAAACATAACCTTTATTTCAGATACATTATATACATAATAAACAATTGTATCTCAGTGATCTGATAAATGTTGTGATTAACAAATCAGCACATAGGATCTAGAGTAAATGACACACTATGTATACTCATATTGGTAACACCTTGCAATATATGAAAATTAATTGCAGGAAATTATCTATCTATATATTGTTTAACTTGTATTGAATGGTCACAAACCAATACAAAAGTTGAAATAGCAGGAGTTATATATATATATATATATATATATATATATATACTGGGCACATGCCATGGATTATATTTTTTACAGCATACCAATGCTTACATTTGAATTGTTTCCATACTTAGACATTGAAAATGAACATCTGGAATTTAGGAAGAATTTAATTATCCTTAATTTGTGGTAAATTTAATTCCATAATTTGATTATTCTTAATTTGTGGTAAACCTTTCCAGAACAAACTTTTTAGATGAATAATAACAACAACAACACCACCACTATAATGTCTCATATGTGGTAGTAATAATAATAATACAGAATAATACTCTTATAAAAGTAGTAATTTCCCTGTTCTGTCATAATAAGTTACAGAATCTATTGTGGTTTCTAAAATATAAAAGCAAACTCATACAAAAAGCTTTGAGAGCTCATTTTTAAGTATGGAACGTCTTTAAGACTGTTATTCTGTTACCTGGGGGACCTCAGTATAGTATTCTTGGACTTACTAAAATGTATGTTTTATAACAATCAAGGATACTTGCGGTTCTAAACTACTATATTACATGGCTAAACATAAAAGTACAACTCAACATTTAGTAAAAATGGTACCTTCTACCTTGATTTTACTAGATTTACTTATTCATTTCTGTTAAATGTTTTTTATGTTCTTGAAGTTCATGTTTATACAGTTTTCTACTACACAATGTGTTTCACTCTGTCTGTGTTCCATCCTTTACTTAAATATTAGGGAACACAGAGCATTCAACCCATGTTTTACTTTTTCTATTAGACCAAGTTAAGTATTTTTAATAGGGAAGGACACAGACTACTGACCCTATGTTGACATGTTCCATATTTATAATATTTATCACATTTGTAGTCTTTAATAATCAACATTTTATTTCAGACAGAAAAAGTTTATACAAGTTACCCTCGACATCCACAGGTTTCTGATTTGCGAATTTGACATTCCTGTTTTTATCCCACCATTATTTTCAAGTGGGATCTGCATTCTGGCTGGGGTTGCTAAGCCCTATCCCTTCACCCAAAAGGGATGCTTGGGCCCTTTGCAGACAGCCAGAATGTACCCTTCACCCTGGAGTGAGTTCCCCCTGACTCCTTCCCGGGGATAAATTCCCTATTTAACCACATATTTGGGTACCCACAGGGACCCCAGGAATGTAACCCCACAAATGCCGACAGTCACCTGTAGTTTCTTTTTTTTTATATGGATGTTTTCAAGCATGTGGATTCAATCTTTGTGAACACTCTGGTGGTAAATAAGATTTGGTTTCTGACGAAAACACTTCCCACACTGATCACATTTAAATGGTTTCTCACCTGTGTGAACTCTCTGGTGTTTAATAAGATTTGCCTCCTGGCTAAAACCTTTCTTACACAGTGTACATACAAATGGTTTCTCGCCCGTGTGAACTCTCTGGTGGTTTTCAAGATTTTTCTTCTGTTTAAAGCCTTTACCACAGTGAGAACATATAAATGGTTTCTCCCCAGTGTGAACTTTCTGGTGGTTTAAAAGATTTGATTTCTGACTGAAACATTTCCCACAGTGTACACATGGAAATGGCTTCTCACCTGTGTGAATTCTTTCATGATTAATAAGATTTCTCTTCAGCCCAAAACATTTGCCACATTGAGAACATTCAAATGGTTTCTCGCCTGTATGAACTCTTTGATGGTCAAGAAGAGCTGATGTTTGCCTAAACCACTTGCCACATTCTGAACATGTAAACGGCTTCTCAACAGAGTGAATTCTAGCATGATAAGAAAGTTCTTTCTTCTTCCTAAAACAGTTCCCACATTCAGAACACATAAATGGTTTGTCAATATTGTGGTTGTTTTCTTCATCAAGAAGTTGAGCCTTCTGACTGAAACTTCTTTCACATTCAGGACAAACACTTGGTTTCTCCTGAATGTGAGTTCCCTCGAGATGAACTTGTTTTTTCTGCCTAAAACACTTCCCACATTCTGAACATATTAATAAGCTTTCATCTTTATGACTTTTTTCATGATAAACAAGAGACAATTTCTGACTAAAACATTTGCCACATTCAGAACATGAAAATGGTTTTTCCCCAGTGTGACTCCTCTCATGGTAAATAAGATAAGCCTTCCGACTGAAACATTTATCACACTGAGAGCATGCAAATGGTTTGTCATCTGTATGAATTTTTTGATGGTACAGAAGAGACCAGTTTCGACTGAAACATTTCCCACATTCAGCACATGCAAATGGCTTCTCACCAGTGTGAGTTCGCTCATGATAAACAAGAGTTGACTTCCGCCCGAAACATTTACCACATTGAGAACATATAAATGTTTTTTCCCCTGTATTTGTTGCTTGGTTAGTGGGATGTGAATTGTCAACAAAACATTCTTTACTAGTATTCTTGTTTTTAGACAAATGTGGCTCTAGAGGACTTAGTTCATGTGAGTCCAGTATTTTAACAGCAGTTTTAGAAGATTTTTTACCATTTTTGTATAATTTATCAGTTGATCCATGACAACTTTTGGCTATGCCGATATCTTGATATTTTGATCTAGGATGTCGTTCCTTAGTATTCTTGTTCATGGATCTTCGTGCTGTAAAGAAAACAAAAACATAAAGTAATGTATATCATTTATATTACCATGACCCCCAGAACTCCTGGTTCTTTTATGAATGAGCAACTTTGATGGACACTAGACATGTGGCTACCTCCCAAGTGATATTGTAATGGCCATAAGAACATTTGAAAAGGCTATATTACTTGTTGAGCCCCAGAAGACTCTGTCTCGAGGATTTACACTACCTAGATTACTCTCTGCTGTGCCCAGACCCTGCCAGAGGTATCTGATGGCTGGGGCCGTAAAGCCTTTGGCACCTAGAGGGGGAAGAAGCAGGCTGAAGTCAGGTCCCTAGAGATAGACCTGGCCCATGTGGGGTAGTTCAAAGTGGGCTTAAGATGTGAAACATGAGTTTGCCTAAGGAAGTGGCCCATTGAAAATTGGTTCAGGATTAAAAAAAGGGGTTTATTATTTTTTTTAAATTATAATTTAATTTCTGCAACTTGTCCTGGAATCCAGTAACTTGTCCTGAAACTCTGCAACTTGGTCCAAGAAATAGTAACTTATCCTAACCTCTGGTTAACTGTCCTGAGTATGGGGATACAGAATTCATACAATCTGTGGGTAGAATGGATCTCAATGGCCTTTTCAAATGTAATTTCTTAATTGGCACAGTTATAAAAAGTTTTAGTTCATATAAGATACTTTCTATATATCCACATAAAATCATAGACAGTTTTCCCTACACACAGTATTATACCTGAATGACCAGTTAAAAATATACAGATATACAATATGCCCATCCCCTACTTAATACATACAAATCAGTAGACTGCTTGTAACTCTTCATCCTGTCTCAGTGTGTACTTTAGTTACATTTCTCTCATTTTCTGGTCATTCTTCCATTGTGTTCACTTTAACGATCAGTTTAGAGTAAACTTTACATTTACGAAACATGTTAAAAGCCAGGATTATAAAGTCGCTTTAGAGAAAGGTTCTATTTCTATCTGAGGTTTTCATTTGCTATATTTCATACTTAGTACTGCTTCTTAAAAGGTACCTGGAAGTTTCCCTGTTTGAAATTTTTTCTAAACGAACACATACTCTTATAACAGAAACACACATTACATTGATTCATTTTATACACATGCAGATTTATTTTAATTTAAAATAATGTTTCAACGCCCCTAGAGCTGTCTACATAGGCACCTGGTACAAACCAACAGAAAAACTGCATTCAAGAAAGTTTTTTTAACCCTATTCTAACCTTCAAAACAACAGCAGTATAGTGTAGAGATCAGGAGTAGCATTGCTTGAACAAGAGTCTACACATCCCATGATGCTTTGCTGCAGAAACTGAAACCCCAGACATTACTACAAATGTTTTAGCTGCCTCTGATTTGCCACAATAATTCATAAATGTTATGCTAATTTTGTTTGATTTTCAGGGACATTCCTTGTCAAAATTAACTGCCAGAAAACTGAAGAAAGTTGCAAACATTAGGGCAAGTTTATTAAAGGTTTATTTGGGGATTTTTTCATGCGAAAAATGTTTGCAGTCGCTACTGTATTATCAGATGCATACTTATTCCATGAAACATCTATATACCTTTAAGACTTAGGGGGAGCTCTACTTTTTTTGTCTATTCAACAGTGGACGGTTAAAAAGAAAAAATAGTGCATTTGCTGACTGATAATTCTTAGGCATTTCACAACTTCCCTCACACATAATCAGAAGAATGTATGAAACCCTACCTCACATGCTTGTACCTGCCCTCCTCATATATTCTCTAAAAAAATACTTTCATACTCAAGGGTTTATTTTGTTGTTTAGTCGTTAAGTCATGTCCGTCTCTCAGTGACCTATGGACTTCAGAACGCCAGGCACAATCATTACATCTGTTTGCGCTTATCCATAAAGTTTTTTTGCCAAAAATACTGGAGTGGGCTCCAGTTAATTCTCCAGTGGATCACAATTTGTCTGACCTCTATGCTATGACCTTCCCATCTTGGTTACCCTACACATCACAGATTCACTGATGTACACAAGCCCCTTCACCATGACAAGGTAGCGATCCTGGAACTGATGGGTTACCTAGCTGCATATTTTTTAAGTTTATTACATACTTCAAAGTTATGGCTTTTTGATATCAGACATTTGCTTCATGGATGATAAAGGTTGCAGATCCCTTGTCAAGAGAGTTGGTGGCATTATATGGGAGTAACATTTTTATTTTCTGCAAAGAATCGGCAAAAGAATCTTAATACTTTAAACATAATCTATCAAGCCAACTTAAGTTATTTAGCCCATGCCTTATAATGATAATTTACCATAAACTATGTTCATATTAATCATGAAAGGTAATTATTGCTCACGTTTGCTGGTATTTATAGGCATTTCCTCCTCCTTTATCTCCAGGTGACTCCTCACACAGGGCTCTTCTCCTCGCTCAATCTGTGAGACAACTAAAGGCTTCACATTGATGCGTCCTGCACATGTAAAATTAAACACATTACTCATACTTATTATTGATATTTTCAAACAATGCAAGTATTTCGAGATTTATTTCACAGGACCAGAAATTTCTGAAGGTCTGGTACAGGGCTAAAACAAATGCAAATGTTTATTCTTCAGTATGACCTGGCTCCTACACATATAACTGTCCCCACGTCAGTGTCTTCACCAGTGCACAAAAAATATATATATTAAAGGAGCAAGGTCACACTGAAGAGTTTCCCTAATTGTCTGGGCTTGTATGTATCACTATGCTGATGACACCCAAAGCTGTCCTGACTTATCTTACTACTAACCTACCTACTAACTCAGGTCACCAGTTGCATATTCAACATTTCCTTCTGGATGGCTTCCCATAACCTAAAAACAAACATAACTCCCCTACCACCTCCCCAGCTCCAGACATCATCCTCACAGTCAACAATTGATCCATCATATGTCCGCTGCCTTGAAACTACTCTGCACTCTCTCTCCTCACATCCAGTCACTTACCAACACCTGCCGATTGCATTTGCAAAATACCTCCAAGATCTGTCTTTTTCTCACACAAGAAACAACAAAGATCCTATTAAATTCACTGATCATTTCCCACATCGACTACTGCAAATCACTTCTAACCAGTCTCCCCCTTACTAGATTTCCACCCCCCCCCCCCCCCTCCAACCCATCTTAAATAAATCTGCTAGGCTAATATACCTAAACAGCTGTTTCTCATCTATGGCCTCTTTCTTCTAATTCGTACATCGGCTTCCCATACCAGCTAGGATTAAGTTCAAAATCCTGACACTTACCTACAAAACCCTCAACAACACTGCACCCTCCTACATATCAGATTTATTCTCCAGATATTCCCCTAACAGTCCCCTCTGCTCTTCCCATGACACTCCCAATGTGTGGAATCCTCTATCCCCACTCTGTCAGACTCTCCCCAAATCTTTACAGCTTCAAACACTGACTGAAAATCCATCTATTTGGCCTCCAACTTGTTCCCTAACATCACAGATTCAAACAAGATCACCAAATGTGCATGGATCCTGCTGCCTCACTGGACAACTGAGAAGCAACCATTTTCCTGCTGTGTCTGACACCCTTAACCCACTTAGAGACACATTTAAATCCTTACCTGTAGACTCATAAAAAAGGTTTCAAGTAACTGTGGTTGCTTATTTTCCCCTCAATTTACTTAGCTATTAAAATCTTATTATCCTATTGTACATAGTGTACTAATAACTCGTAAACCCATGTCTTGTCAAAAAAATACAAGGAGCAGAATTATACAAAATGCACATTATAAGCAAATTACTGTGCTTAATCCCTGGAGAATCCCTTCACCTCTCACATCCGATCCCACTACACATAACCATATAGCAGTTAGGTTTAGGTGTCTATAT